>CM075856.1:8329149-8446571 GCA_037975125.1 Latrodectus hesperus | reverse complement strand
TTTAGTAAAATATACATATAATTAACGTTTATACTAATTAACACGTTTTTTGATTTTGGTGCAGTATCAGTACTGTTGAAGTCTTGACCTTACAGAGATAAGGTATCTCCGAAATTACCCCATGGGTGATGTGGAAAACATCTGTTCCTTACCTTCAGGGCTCTTCCACAGCCATATTTCAACATGATAACGGGCGACCATACATGGAACGCATTGTCCAAGAGTTCTTCGTCAATGCCAGATTGAATAGCTTCCCTGGTCAGCTCACTCTCCAGATCTTTCCGTCGATAGAAAACATGTGCGTGATTACTCAACGATTGACCCAGATTACATCCCCAGCTTCCACACCAGATCAACTTCGGCAACGTGTGGAATCTGCTTGTTCTGCTGTACTCCAAGAGCACATCCAAAGTCTCTTAAAATGAATGCTGAGGCCTGTATCAGCGGTGATCTCCATCATTGGCGCCTACTCTATCTTCTGATTTTCCCTGGAAACACTTCACAAAAGTCTATAAATGTAATAGTTTGATACTTGATCAATATGCTATATACAAAATTAATTTGGTTACATAGCTCGTATTTTTCTTGGTGTTGCAATTTGGGTGGCCAGCAGTGTAAAACAGCCGAGTCGAGATGCCAGCCCTTATTTTATAAAATCGATTATTTTATGAAACATAATCAGTATTTCTTTTAAAACTTGATTGTAAGTTTTTCTGATTGGGGGGCAAACATTTTTTTCATCAGATTACCCAGGATTATATGCAGGAAAATATAGTGCAAATAGTATTTAAAAAATCAAAGGTTTAAATAACTTCCATACATTGCATTGTTTTTAATTTCTAATAACATTAGCCATTTATTAACGTTTTAATTAATTACAAATAAACGTTCAAATTAAAAAATGTACAAATTTAAGTTTTTATTCTACAACATACTTTGCAGATGATCAGCACTTTACTGTATACTCATGTCCCCACAGGAAACTACTAATAAACCGATTTACTTTTAGAATTCCCGAACATGATCATTGGGGGAAATATGATAATTTTATCTAGCTTTTAATTTTTAAGAAAATTTTGCTCATTTGTTAGTAAAATATTACTTTTCCTTCATTGTTTGAATAGAAGATTGAAATTTCAAGGAAGTTTGAGATAATATTCAATTTTCTGAAATTATGCATGAATATTTCAAAGAAAATCTTAAATTCTATTGGTAGTTTTGCTAAAATTTCAAAATTTGAAATCTACATAAATTTAAATATTGCCACTTTTAGTTGCAACTGTAATTTGCACGAAATGCTAACTTTTTTTTAAGCTGATACTAGTTGTATATATTTAACTACGCTGAGGATACAATTTTTCCAATTTTAAATAAGTTATTGCAAAAATTGCACCCAATTCAACATTAAATGCTGATTTATATAAATGATGGTTATCCTAAATACTTAAAAACATTTTTCAATATTTATTTAAAAGAAGCTAAACAGAAGATAAAATTTTGTGGAAACTTAGCGATTAATGTACAAACCAATGAAATTTAAATATACAGAAATATGGCTAATGATTAAAATTAAAGTGAGAATTTTATGATGTTAAAGTGTAAACTGAAGTGTTTAATTTTCTACTTTAATTTATCCCTTTAAGGTAGTTAGTCGATACAAACAAGTATTTTGATCGAAACTGCTTAAAGGCACATTCCAGACCAGTACAAGTTTCCAAACTTCTTACAATAATTTTAGAATTTCACTTAATATGTTGCACCAGCATTGCTTCATAGTACCTAGACCTGAGTTGGGCTCTATCATTAAGAGGGAATCAGCTGGGAGGAATCTTGGTACCCCAATACTTTGTCTACTACCCCTAGAGGTATCATTTCACTTGGAGGACATTGAGACCATGGCCAGTTTTAACGTACCACAGCAGCCACTAGTGAACATGATGAATCTTTGGTTAAGCCGGGCTTCGAACTCACTACTTTCCGATAATGAGAAAAGCGCCCTAACTACTTAATGTTGTTGGACTCTGTTCTTAAATATTGTTTAACATAAAAAAGGAGTTTTGTAGAAATAAATTTATATGAAATAAGTATTAAATAGCATATAATTTGCTTGAGAAAATATTAGCTGTAAAATTTCGTAGGCTCATTAGAGATACAAACGGGGCGATGCTATTGCTCCCACAAATAAATTAAGAAGATATCTAAAATAGACCAGTTTCCAGGTAATCTTTCATAAAGTCAAATGATTTTTACAAAAAAATTCTTGATACAAAAGACAAATGTAGGTAAGAAGAATTTAATAAATTTCACTTAATGTGTTGTATAAAATTTAAATAAGACTAAGAACATATGTTTAACTCTATCGCTTAAAATTTGCCTAGTTAAAATTGTAAATAAGAGTATAACAATGGCCAGCAGTATCGATACAATAAATCAACTGTAAAGAGAGCAATTACAGCTTGCTTACAATACTTCACCGATAAAATAAACATGGCACTCCAGTACAACAATAAAGAAACGTGCTTAATGACTCGCCATTCACAGTATTTAAAAGAATGATTGCTAGATATTTTAGAAAAACAGCAGACAGCATACAAGAAAATTGGAGATAGTTGAAGAAATAGAGCTCCAACTGCATTTTTGAAGATAAGAGGTTGACTGCAAAGGAGGCTGAAATAATGCATTAGTAAGGATAGAAGTCCATATCTTCCTAGACTTGAAATTACATGGTTTACTTCAACTTCCCAACTAGTATTGTATTCTGCAACTATGGATGTGATCTTGTCTCTGAAATAAATTTTATTTGTTACAGGTTTTATTTTTAAAAATAGCTTCAACAATATTCTATTTAATAAAAAATTGGCAACATTGTAAATATTAAACGAAACTAAGTTTCTCATTAAACTTAAATCGATTAATATAGTTTGACAATTGCAGTTTTTTTACACATGACTGATTCAAGTGGTATCTACAGTTGGCAAAAAAGTATTAGAACAGTAGGAATTTTTAAGTTTTCAAGGTAATAAAAGAAACATTTGTCACATAGTATTTATATTATGTAATACTTTTACATAATTACTCAGAGTAAGAAACAAATATTTAGAATCAATAGGATTTAAAAAGATGAAAATAAAAAGATTTGCATTCCAAAAAAAGTAATAGAACATCGGACTTCAATATTGAATCATACATAAAATAACTAAAAATTCAAACGTGATACTAATACTTGGTATGCAGTCCCTCAGCTGAAATTACTGCATCCAGACGTCTTGGCATAGATTCCACTAAATCTTTGGTGACGTTTGATGACATGCTGGTCCAGGCATCTTGCAAAGCTTGCTTTAAACTTGCTTTACTTGTTATTGGGCATTTTCTCACTTTTTCATCCAATAGATACCACAAATGTTCTATAGGATTCAGGTCTGGGGACTGTGGGGAAGTTAGCAATCTTCGGGGAGCATTATATAATAGCCATTCTTTGGTTTTGTTGGCAGTATTTTTGGGGTCTTGGTCTTGTTGAAAAATGAATGTCTTCTCTAGCGATAATTTCTTTGCACTATCTTCCAGGTTATCTCGTAACACATCAATATATGACAAAGCTGTCATTTTATCATCAATGAACTGGAGATTTCCAACTCCATTGTAAGCCATACAGCTCCAGACCATCACATTTCCTCCTCCGTGCTTTATAGTTTTCTGTACATTTTGAGCCTGAAAAGCAGCTCCTTTTCTTCTCCAAACTGTGAGCACGTGTTTAGGTTTGAAAATTTCAAATTCTCTCGTCGGAGAAAATTACATTTTTCCAGAAATCTAATGGTTTATTTTTATAATTTTTGGCAAATTCTTGGCGTTTTTTCCTGTTGATTTCTGAAATAAAGGGCTTTTTCCTTGGCCGTCTTCCTTTTATACCAGCATTATGCAATACATTTCTAACTGTTTGAGGTGTTACAACCTTTCCTGAGATTGATTCAATATTTGTGGCCAACATCCTTGCACTCCCTTTCGGATGCTATAGGGCATCTTTAACCACTTGTCGTTTTTCTCTGACAGTCAGGTTGCTTGGTCTCCCTGATCTTGGCCTATTATCTAAAATTCCAGTTTTTTTCCCTTAGAATGTTGTGAACTGCGCAAGTGAAACATTCAACTTACTGGAAATTTCTCGAAATGTTTTGCCACTATTGCGCAAGTGAACGATTTGTTCTCTCTTCACAATGTGAAATCTCTTTTGTTTTGGGTGCCATGGCAGAAAAAGTTCACTTAAACTAAATTTCTACGAATGAGCAGTGAATGAGACAAGCGCCCTTGACATTGGATATGGTTGAAAGTAACCTTGAAAGTTTAATAACGTCACCAGCGCTTAATTTGCATGTTTCTTCTGTTCTAATACTTTTTTTGCAATGAAAATTTTGTTATTTTTATTTTAATATTGTGATTATTTTTAAATTTTATTTTTTACTTAGTTATAATTTTCTAAGAAAATGTTATCATTTATGAACTGATTATACGATTTACTTGGTTTTATTAACTTGAAAACTACAAATTTATCATTGTTCTAATAATTTTTTGCCAACTGTAAGTCTTAATGATTTTGAATTACTCAAATACTCACGTCTACTTAACAATCGTATCTACGGAATTTTGGATTCACAAACAAGATTGCCGGATATTCATATTTAGCTCAACATACATTCTAAAAATACTTTAAAACAGTGATTATAATTGCACACCTATAGCCACAAATGAAATATTTAACAAATTTCCATCAGTACTGTATAATTGCAAGAGTTTGAAATTACTCGAAATATTGAGACACACCAGGCAAATTAGTAACAATAAGTAAATTATACTAAGGTTTCTTGTGCAACATAGATGAAATAGTACATTAATATGCTTTAAATTCTTGACTAAATATTACTTACCAAAGCTTATAATTTAAAGTCAGAATTTTGAAGGAACATTCAAATACTTTAAAAAATTCTAAGTACATTAAACTAAAAATAGCGTAAACTTCAAAGATCTTCAATCTGCATTTTCTACCAATATCCTTTTAATAGAAGCTTGCTCAATATGTAACTTTTAAAATACAAAATAGGCATTATATTGGCATAGAAGAATATAATCCACAAATTGTTTGCTACAAAAATTAGTAATTAAAAATTGAACTTATTGTCTATTTAAGAATTTAAATTGAGTATATAAAATATGTAGCAGCTATATCATAGTTAGAAAGATTACAATCTTTTTGACAACTTCAAGCTTAAAGTAAATATGAAAACACGCGCGATTTATTTTTAAAATAATTCATGAATGATTACTAAAAAATAGATTTTTAAATACTCTGGATTAAATTTCATTAATAGATTCTCTATGAAGAGGTATTTCTGAAAAATAATAGGTCCTTATGATCCCAGTTGAAATTATTCTAATTAGTTATTTCTTGCCTGAATTTTCAAAGTTTAATCAGAATATAAAAATAAAAGTTTCTCACTAACTCACAAAATTCAAAATGAACCTTAAAGATCTTTATATATTGAAAAAATCACATACTGAAGCAGATTGAAATCTCAATATATATTCACAAAAATTACATTTTAAAATTATTAATTATACAAAAATAATGCTTATGATTAAATCTATTACAAATATTGAATAAAATCAATTATTCTAGAAGAATTTCCTTAAAATCAATCTCTGTCAAACAATGTGATTTGTCACACTCAGTTAACCTTCACCATTTGACATTTTTCATCAATAATTATAACTAAAAATATTTTATAGTACATATAATAATTAGGTTACGCTTAATTTTTGAATAGTATATATATTATGCAATTTTCTAAATTATAATACCTATAAATGACAAACATTAATTATTGGCAAAATAATCATTACATAAGCTAAAGGGGAAAAATCCACAAAAATTCAGTCATTCAATTAGTGACTGGAGGGAATCCAATATTCAAACTGATAACCAATTAAGACTAAAAATTTGAAGCTCCGACTTTTACTTAACGTGTCTATTATAAATTTAAACTATCAAACCGATTTAAATCTTCCGTTAAAACTATGGCTAAAAATTTTAACAAACAATTTTAACACAAAAGAAATTTTACTGTGCACAAGATATCGGTTATAAATTGAAAAACTTATTGAACAAACAGCATTTAACTAAAAATAGTTTTGAAAAATGTATTTCCTAATTCATTAAAGTCGAAGAAAATTTAAACGCTGAATGATTAAGATTTACAATTCTATTTATGCAGGTAATAGTTCATTATACTAGATTTCTAATATCTCATACTCATTGTAAACACATTTTCATTGGTGGTATTAAATATTTAGAAAGGAAGATTAAATACATTTTTTATACAAGAATTTCTATGTTGAAATAGATCTGTAAGAAATTAAAGTAATTTTAGGATAGACTAGCTAAATTTCGTAGTGAAAAAAAAACAAAGAATGCTACATTGACAGAAATTTGTAACAAAATTTAATGTAGTAAGTTAATTTTGCCTACATCCAAACTACCGAGAAACATGTTTTAAAATCTTGCACTATTGTTTAAAAAACCTCTTTCGATTCCTTATAGGATTAATAAGGGTGAAAATATTTTTTGCTTTAGTCTATTAAAAGGTTGGTAGTAGCTCGGCTTTCAGAGGTGATCTGCAAGATAAAAATGTCATGCCTAATAGTATAATTGTGCATGACATTTTTTCATAATAGTACAATTGTTACACTGAAGTATAATTGAAATTACAGAAGAAAAGTTTAAGGACGAAGTGAAGGAAAGCGTCAGCAATCTATGAAGAAAGTAGTGTAGTTAAATATGCTATTATAGTAACTAAGCATGTATGAAAATGTGCAGTTTGAAACATTTATTTTTAATCTACAGATGAAAAGCTTATTTGATTATTTATCCATATGTATTTACGATGCAAAATTAATACTAAAGCAAGTAAATACGCAACTATTGAAAAACTATAAAGACAACATTTGAATAAGTTGAAATTCCAATGAGTAATAATTGAGCTTTTTTATTGTAAAGATCAGTTATTAATTTGAAATAACACAAAAGAAAATATAATTTACAATTCGTTAATTAAAAGAGGTATCATTTATAAATATTTTAAGTGCGCGTAAGATTAAAAATGCATAAAATTTAAGAAATCTTCACACTATAAAATGTCTTAAATTATTCCCGTCATAAATCATGAAGTAAACAAATTCAATTAGTAACTAATAAAGGTTTTAAGAATTGTTTATCCTTTCAATTTCCAGATTTCTTTTTAAAAAAATTCTTCAGTAGAAATAATCCACGGTTTTTGATACTTACTCAAATTCCTCTTCCAGTGAGAAAGGACCATCGTATTTCGTCTGCATGTTGATTTAAAATTTATTTTACGTCGAATTTTGACAAAGTCACTTAAAGTACTCTAAGAAGAGGTCGTCAGTGTGCAAAGGAATAAAGGTGTTTCAAAGCACTTATATCCTATTTGCAATAGTCGCGGTTAAAAGGTTAAAGCATTTCCTGGAAAAAGTTGAAGAAAAAAATGTTAATTATAAGGACCGACCACACCATCTGTTTGATAGAAAGGCTGCATTCAAGGCAGTTAAAAAATTTCTCAAAGTGTAATTTCTTCGGGCGCTCCGTGGTTGAGTGATGAAAAGCATCACTCCGCTAATCGCTTGAGAGCGTAGGAGTGTGGGTTCGATTCCCACCGTGGCCATGGGTGTTTTCTTCGTTATCTTCTGTGGTTGTACATCTGTCTTTGTGCTATTTGTCCTATTATCGACGAAGACTTACAAGCGGATCTCAAGAATCAAGCATACAAGTCTGAATATGTGTAATGTATTAAATAAAATGTAATTTCTTCTTCTTCTTCATTGGCCTGACAGCTCAGGATGGGCCTTTGCCTTCCTCAGAAGTGCATACCAGGACCCCCTATTTTTGAATAAGGTTATCCAGTTTGTCACTTTTAGTGTTTTTAGGCCTTTTTCAAGGCAGTCACGCCATCGGAGTTTCGGTCGTCCTCTTCTTCTGGTGCCATTGGGACGAGCCAAGAAAAAATTTTTCGTCACCCGATTGTCGTTTATCCGGCTCAAATGTCCTGCCCAATTTAACCTCTGTATTGCGATAAATTTAACAATATCTGGTTCTTTATATAGTTTATAGAGCTCAGAATTAGTTCTTCTTCGCCATGTATTCTCACATTTTATTCCATCAAAGATGCTTCTTAAAGTTTTTTTTTCGAAAATGGAGATGGTTTCTTTGTCCTTTTCAGTCAATGCCCACGTTTCAGATGAGTAAGTGAGAATAGGCAGAATCAAGCATTTGTATATCAAAATTTTTGTTTTTCGACTGACGAAAGTAGATTTTAGGTACATTTTTAAGCCGAAAAGCATCGATTAGCAGCTGTAACCCTGCTGCGGATCTCAGGTGCGATGTCGTTGGATTCAGATCCCAAATATTTAAAGTTGTGAACAGTTTTAAACTTGTAGTTTCCTACTTCTAGATAGGGTGTGCTATATTTTTCGGTGGTCATGTATTTTGTTTTGTCTTGGTTGACTGCAAGATGCATTTTACTAGCTGCAGCTTCTAGGAACGTAAAAGCCTCTTTTAAGCATAGTGTAATTTACTGTGACAAATAAATAAATAATTGAATGCCAGTATCTCAGATGAAGATAGTTCATGTTAATCAGGATGCATTTCATCAAATCTTGTCTAAGAAAAAATGGCTGAATAATTGGTTATAAGTGATAAAGTTGGCTGATGTGGTCATATTGTTTATAATAAATAGTTATTTCCTTCACCTCCAGATCGAAGTCAAAATTGAAGGAGTGGATCTTCTTGTGGTGCCATCTATCAGAGGAGTCTTAGAGCAAAGGCGTACTTTAACTTTCATGGTACTCTTGTTAAACAAAAAGACGCACACTTCTGACTGAATTTCGTATACCCGTCGACTAGTGAGCTTGGCTTGTCCAAGTGTCATTAGAAACAACTATAACAATAAGTAGTATATATTCCTCTGTTAAAGCTAAAGATGATTTGTTAATTAGATTTTTGGATGTTAACTAAATTTTATATTGATATATTGTTAAATTTTGGTGGTTATTTCAGAATTTACAATTGATTTTTATAAAATATTTTAAGAATTTTCCCTTAAATGCATTTTAAAGTGTGTCTCAGAATATTTTTGATTATGTAGAGGCTTTTCAAGGGTGTTAACATTTCACTTTCTCATCCAGTGAATTTATGATTAAATTAAGTGGAAAAGGTAAATTGGAGGTAGTCAATTTTACACTTTTTTGATGATGCTTAAGGAGTATTTTAAAATAGTTTTGGAAATTTCAAATCGGATCATTTCCAATGATTCTTTTTATCGTTGTAAGGAATTATAAAAGTTCAGATTAAAATTATAAACAATAATGTCTCGTATAGATATAGACAAATAAAAACACGTAAAATAAAAATTTGAAAAAAAAAATATCTGCTTGCTAAATCAAGATGTCACTAATCATTAGTAATTTATTCATAAGTATAAATGAGAGTGGTATAATTATTCTCGTTTGGTGAGAAGGGAAAGTTTGAAGATTAAGGCCTATTGAAGAATGCGTTTCCTATAGTAACTTAGTCAGAAAATTTGAAAGACGTTGTTATGATTATTTAAATGTTTAGTATTTAATATCATAGTTATTATCGTTCAGTATTTAAACTATTCTTGGAGAATATTTCAGAAATAATTGTCCATATTCACATGCAATGTGGAAGAAATCCATAAAGTTCCCAAACATCCTTCCTTGCAGATAGGCATGTAAGAAGCAGATGTAGTGAGGCCATGGTCTAGTCGTTAGGGCATCGGCATCGGACCCTAGCTTAAAGCTTAGGGCATCAGCCTACCTACGGAAGGCCTGGGGTTGATTCCCACTGTCGCCAAAGACCCACATGCGATACACGTGCTAAATCTGTGCAATAGAAAGTTCTGTGATCGGTCGTTGAGTAGTTACTATAGGTGTAATGGTCTAGAGAAAATCCCCCCCCCATCAGAACAAAATCAAAATCGAGGGAGTTGTTCCTCTGAGGGTGAATCTATCGGAAGAATCTTAGACCAAAATCATATTTTCATTTTCGTGGTGCTCTGATTAAACGAAAAACTCGCACCTTTCTGACTTAATTTTTCATAGCCTTCGGCTAGCGAGCTTGGCTTGTCCAACAGTCATAAGTAAAAGAAACAACATTTAGATGCAAAACTGTTTTCCAACAATGATATCAAGTTTCAAAGCTTGCTATTCCAGAAAGTGTTGGTTTTGGAACTCGATCACGTATACGAAATTGCAATAAAATATTTCATACGATTATAAATATTCTATGCTAAAGAATATGAAATTGTTTAGTGCATAATGTAATGGCTCAAAAATTTTCAAAGTTTCTTTTGAATATCTCAATATAAATGCTTTTCAAGAAAAAATTTCTTAGATAATGTGTGAAACCTGGAAAACACCAAACACTAACCTGATCCTTGGGTGGAATTGTGGTTTTCAGACTTATGTATTTGATTCAGCCATTGTGAAAAATGGTTGATAAAAGCTTCAGAGTGGTTGTTAACATGCACGCTGAAATTATGTTTAATAATTTAAATGTTATATTGAAATTTATATAAAAATTGAAAAAAAATTATTTTCCTTTTTTTTTCGTTTTTAAGCTGTCATATCTATAATAATTTTTAATAAAACTTAAAAAAAAATAATAATAAAACTTGACCTGAATTGAAAACCAAAATCACACTATTGCACTTTAAGCTGTTTAATGTTATTAAAATATTAGTTTATACTTCTATTTTAAACAAGGAATTAAACAAAAGAAATAAATTTGTAATATTTTCAATAAAAACAAAAAAAATCAGCATTATTTCAGTCAACAATGCTTTACAAATATAGATATCCTATTATTTCAGTCGTTTTATGACTTAAAAAAATTAATGCATTTTATAAAGGAAAACTATCATAAGTAAATCTCGAAAGAACAGAATTTTAGGAAATGTTCGGTTATATTTTTATAAAAACCATTGTTTGATTATATTAGATAAATCTAACTTTCACTCTAGAATCATTATTGAATGTGCTATATTTTTATTTTATAATTATAATTTTCTTCCTAAATAATATAGTGTATGTTTAATTTTATTTTGCTTTATTCTTGAAATTCTAATTTGAATTGCTCAAAAATGAGGTATCATTAAATGTACTTCATTTAATGATACTGAAGTATTATTTAGCTGCGAAAGTTTTAGTTTCATTTACATGTAACTCATTCACAGCTTATCATTACCTCAGTGTTGTTAAAAAATGAGATATTAAAATTAATTTTGAGGCATTATTAACCTCAGTGTAGTTATTACTGTGGTTAATAATAATTGATCTCAGTATTATTAAGCTATGGAAGCTATGTAATTCATTCACAGTTTTTTATTAATACCTCATTATAAATAAAAAGGGAGGCATTATTAGCCTCAATGTAATTATTACTACTATTACTAATAATTGACCTCAGTATTAAGCTGTGAATGTTTAATGTGTAATTTAATACTTACTATTACTATTACTGATATACTTTAAAAAATATGTAATCATTGCTTTATTGATAAAAAGTGCTTAATTAATTTTGATGTAATGTTCATACAAAGTATTAAATTAAAGTAAATAGACAATAAATGTACTTATGATAAAATGTTTTTAGTCATTGATTCAACACATAACTAAGAAAATATTACCCATTTACATCCCCAGTTAAAGAAAAAATTCTTGAAATTTTGTAGTTTTTTTCTTTTTTATATATATTTTTTCTTTTCTTTAAAAAAAACTTTTAAGTCGAGGTATTTTCTATTCAATACCTAAGCATTTTAGGAATTCACAACTTGAATTATATTTATTATTTCTTTTCAAATCACTGAATTCTTAAATCCTTTACTAATTACAATATTTCTTCCCTTAGCCAGTCATTTTCTATTTACAGTCTTTTCTCTGCTGAACTGAAATGTGAATACTTTAAAATTCATTGGTCTACTATACTAAAAAATGAATATGTATTTGAATTTTTACTAATTTTTTCATTTATAATATAATTTCTCTTATCTATCATTAACTGTAAACCATGAAATTAAAAATCTGTAAAGTATAAAGACATTAGAAATTAACAAAAACTATCAAAAATTTGGTTTCAATATTATTTTGTGTTGATTTTAAATTTAAAAATATAGTAATTCTCATTTTGAAAGCTAAATAGTTTGTATCGTTTTCTATTCATCATACAGAAGAAAAAAAATCTATCTCAATGATAAAAATTATTTTCTAAATTAGTTTATGTTTAAAAATGTTTATTAAATATAAAAGTTTATGAACACTACATTTATTTAAGTTTTAGCAACAGTGTATACATAAATTAATTTTTGACTTCAAAAAAAAAAAAAAAAGAAAGTGCTTACATACATGCGTTAGTAAACCCTTTAAATGGCTACCATAATTTCCTTGTGTAATTACATTATTCAGAAAATGTAGGAAAGCTTAGACTATTTATATGAAAGAAAAAATTGAGAAGCTTGTATTTAAGGTTTTTATATGAAATAAATGCTCAAAAGAAGCATTAATTCTAAAATATTGCCTTTAAGTCTTTGAAGAAAAATTTTATTTAATTTTAAAACTTAAAATAAATGTACCATTAAAATATTTAAAAAATTGTATATGACTGTTAGACAATTGATGGTTAAATTTTGTTAAGCATACATTTAATATAAAAAAATATTATCTATATCTGTGCTGTTTGAGAGTCTGAAATTTTTATATTTATTTTAAGCTGTTCGAATTTAGTATTTTCAAATTATAATAGATGGCAGCACCGCAATATATTTTTCAGGATCGGCTTCGTTTAAAAAATTTATTTTAATTAAATAATTGTAACATATTCTCAATTTATTTTGTAAAACAAAATAAAAACAAAAACCAAAATAGTTTAGTAATTATTTATTAAGACGCTAGTCATTGTTGTTTAAATATTTTTTCATAACAAAAGGAGTTCTATATAAATAGGAATTTTGTTCTGCTTGTACTTTGAATTTTTTTTTTTGATATTTTAATTAAATTTGCATATACACAGCAAATAAAAATAAAACAACAATTGAAGATTATAATTACTATCTTCTAAATGCCATCCATATAGTTATTATCGTTAAATACTCAAATTTATGATACTCTTGCACAATTGCAATTCACTTTCTTAGTTTTGTAAATAGCTATATATTAGATGTAACACTTCTTAAAACATCCATTTTATAAATCCAATTCTAACAGAAAAATTATATATCAAATTTGAATAACCTTATTATTTTCAGGTTATCTGATTGTGATTTTTCTGAGGTATATACTACAACAAAAATTCAAGCATATATTTTTTTGACATTTAAAGTACGTAAATGCAGTTAACTAAAATATTTGTGTAATGCAATATAAATAAAAGAAATTTTCTGAAGTTTTCTCTAATTTTCATATCGATTATAAGAACACTGCTGATTTTACCATAGGCCAGATAGTTTTACTTTCTGTATGCTTTTATATTTTACTTTTAATATTTCATTATTTTAGTTTGCCAAGCACTTTCCATGAAACACATATGCTAGAAATAAATTTTAAATGTATCCACATGTAATATGAGTTTGAAAAGTATGAAAATAATAATATAATTTGTGAAATATTTAATAAATAAAAGTAATTAGAAGATTTTTATGCTTAAACTTACCAACAAAAATTTTCTGCAGCGTATGAAATTTCTTATAATAAAGCACGAATATTTTAATGATTTGTAAAGAAAATGTATTTTGTTTAACAAATTTAACAGAAATTCTTCTTAAGACCTGGACCACGTACTTAAACTAGTTTCTTATGTTATTTCCTTGGAATTTTTTGCTAGAGTTAAAGTGTCAAGCCTGATATTTGCATGAAAGCATATAATTTAATATAGTGGCAACATAATTAATATTTTTATAGTGAAATCACTTTTTAGTATTAATAAATCTAATGTTATTTGCAAAATCATTAGCTCTGTTTTTTTTAAATTTTAAATACAAACAGTCATCAAGTGTTATATTAGAAAAAAAATATTATTTAACATCATATAAATTATTGCTATCTACATTTTTGAAATACACGAAATATGAAACAAACAAAATGAAGCATTGTTTTAAAACTTAAAGTGTAACTGTCATATTTAATAATTTAAGCATTTTGCTCTTTTTTTGTTTCATAACTTTAAGTATCTAAATATCAAATTAAAGAGGTTGATTCTTGCTAATTTTCAAAATATAATGCCATGATTATTCACGTAATATTTAAGTCTCGTAACCAACCAAATATGTGTTATTGAATATGAATTAAATTTCACTGTATTTAATTTGCATAGATAATTATTAGATTTTTAAGTTCGTAAAAGTAAAATGCTACAACTTTTTTCATCAAAACAAACAACACGGTAGCTGATAAATTTTAAGGATCCTTTGAAAGCGTACTTTTCAGAAATCACAAATCTTGATGAAACGTATTTCATTTAATTTTCAGGATAATGATAATTTTTCTCGATATTCCTTTTTCTTTTGCTTAATTTAATATAATCTGCCCAAGTAAAATTATTATATTTTCAAAAAATATAAAATAAATTGTTGGCAAATATTCATATGCGTTATTTTTATACTTGATTAATATAATAAAATTCAAAATCAGTTTTTTTAATTGTATATTGACTAACGCATTTCTAGTGATTTGTTTATTAAGCGTAAATCAAAGTCAACGTTGCAGAAATGAAATATCAATATCAGATAATTTATTTGTAAAGCTCAACATAAATTTACCATAGAATTGCGAAATTTGAATAAATATTTTCGCCTGTCTTTACTGTATGAAATACACAACATAGAAACATTTACTTAGAAGTAGGAGATGATGGATTTCGAAATGTTTGATTTCAATTCTATAAATCAGCCAGTGTACTTATATCTTCTTTTAGTGTTTTCTATCATTTTTCTTAACTATCTGCTTCATTTCCATTGTTTCCCCTTTGTTTTTGACAAGCTGTCATCTTAATATTTACTTTTTTTAATATGTATGTGGAGCTATTGTATTCTAAAATATTCTATCTTTTACAGGTGAGAAAATTTTTATTTATTTTATGTCATTAAAATTTAAAATTTAATAAAATTTTCATATAAATTAAAGAAGATGTGCTTATGACTTTATTTGTAACTGTGTCAATATCCTTACTTGTATTTTATATTGCTGAATTATCACTTTTAAGTATTATAAAATTTCAAAATTACTAAACGTTATTTTAAAATATTGCTTTTTATTGGTAACTAAAGGCTTCTAATAGGTAAAATAACTTCAAGCATTTTTAATATTCAAAATTTTAAAAATTTAATAATATAACTTAATAATGAGTTATATGTTGACATAGCTTGATATCTTGTTATATTTGATGATATAAATAATTATTAAGCTGTATCATCAATTATGCTTTATGATATAACTTTTAAAAACATAATAGAATCGTTATTTATATTTAATGTAAAAATTTATTTCGTACATGGTATTTTTATTTTTGTTATGTAATGAATGCATATTTATATACTTAACGCCTTCATTTCATCGCAAAGAAAATAAATAAACTAATTCATCTATATATTTTTTGAAGTATAAATATATATATATATATATATATATATATATATATATATATATATATATATATATATATATATATATATATATATATATATATATATATACTATTTCATTTTCCTTTTTAAGCGAAATTATTTTTTTCCCAGTTTTTATTTATGAATATGTAGTACATTAAATTAATATACATTGTGTGTGTGTGAAGCCAAGAAATGTTGACCTCTGAACCAACCAATATGTTAATAAAACTCTTTTTCATCTTCATTCTTAATAAATCATCATAATTCTATGTAAATTGTATTTTCTGTAATGTTAGAATTTATAACAGTTGATAAAGGCTAATTTATATAATTTGAAACTTTGCAGGTACAAGCGTAATGAATGGAATTTGAATTTTACTTATACTTGATAAGTATATTGTACCAAGTTGTTTATCCGTCCATTTAAAATCAATTTTAAAATTTATTTCATTTAAGCTCGGGTTCCTGAGTATTGTATAAATTTTCTGATGTTTATTCAAATCAATATTCACCCCCAATAAAACTTGCGACAGCTTGCGATTTCCTTTTCTACCTTGATTTATGTTAATGTAAAAAAGTCATAAAATCTCATAAATTAGGATACAATTTAATTTTGGATAAAAGTCCTTGTCTCCAAAGTGTTTCCATGACAATAGTTGTTTGCTGAACTCAATTTCAAGATTCTAAGTACTCATAATAATCACAAACTCTAATTCGCACCATGTTTATTATCCGTAATTACGAAGATAATTTGTTTCTTTTATTATTATAAGAGTAAACACCATAATTTTTATTATGTTTGTCTTGGTCTTATAGATAGAAATTGGAATTAAAACTCAGATTTTATAAATCTGTTGATAAAAACTTCTTTTTTAAGTTAGTTAAATAATTTTTAATAATTTAAATATTTTACTTATATTTGTACTTATCAAATCGCTTTGATTATTATTTATAATGTATAAAATAAACAATAAATTTCTTGCCGTTTTCGCATTACCATTGAATGAAGTGAGAATAAGTGTACATATTAGTGGTGAAGACACCGGTCACCCGAGAATATTCATATCAGTCGTTATAAAAGCAGGTCCAGCACTCACATTCAATAATCGTAAATCGTACAATAGCCAAGAAAAAGAAACGTGTCATCAGAGCTCATTCGGTGTTTTTTTGAAAATTTCAAAGTAGGTCAGCTACTGCCTCAAAGCCGAATATGTCAAGCGTTTGGGGATAGTGAAGTGAGTGGATGTACGGCTAAGCTATGGTTTCACAAATTCAGATTTGAAAATTTGTGACCAGTATCAGTCACCAATTTGAATACCTCTGTGGTAAAGCTGGTGTCTGATGGACTAGTAGTCAAGTGGTTCCCTTTAAGCTGCTACCAACGGACCAAACGGTCACTGCGGACCTATAATCGCAGTAAATTGGAACGTGTGCAACAGAAAGGACCAACACTGGTTAATCTCAAGGGTGTATTGTTCTTGACCGATAATGAGATGCCTCATGTAGTGTAGGTGGCCAGGTATACCATAGAGCGACAGTTTACTGCCTCCTCCTTACTCATCTGACCTTGCACCATCAGATTACTAACGCTTCCATTTCCTGGACAACCATTTACCTGGAAAAGCCTTCCCCAGTGAAACAGACTTGTGCCAAGCTCTCACGGAATTCTTTGTGTCGTAAACCCCCCGAGTTTTACCGCAAGAGGATTGCACAACTGGCGACACATTGGCAAAAAGTGATGGACGCCGACGGTGAATACTTCGCGGACTAACATTAGGCTTCACTTAGCGTATGTCATTTTCTTTTGGATCATTAAAAACGACATGAACATCCTTGTTTATCTTGCAGTTTTCAATACCAACTATTTGAAGAAGTTTTAAAAGTACAATATGAAAAGTATATAAATAATATAAATTTCCAAACGCAACTAGTAACATTCTTAAAGATTTAACAATTTCCGATAAAATAAAATTTGTTATTTTAGACTAAAATCTGATGATTATTGTATTTTTAATTGAAGATAATACGGTGAGGAACGTATTCATCATGAATTACCAATTTCGCGATGAATTACGCCATCTGCTTGAGTGTTTCCTCCACACACCATAATCATGGATTTTTTTCTTTTTAAATGTTTTAAAAAAAATACTTTTAATATATTCCATTATTAAAAGCTTGATAAATATTGTGAAAATTTTCGTAAAAATGCATTTTTCTTAAAATTTGTCCTATTTCTTTTCAAAATAAAGGAACCATGAAGATATGTTTACTTTTAGTTGTGAATTCAATAAATGTTAATACAATTTCAATATATGTAGGGATAAAATATGTAAAACAAAATATTGATTATGTTTGCATGAACCATATTTATAGCTGTATTTTTTTTATTTGTATTATGTATTTTTTCATACAATTATACCAACAATGCCTATTTGAGTCAACAATCTTCCAAATAATATCTCCTTACCCATTTACTTGAAATTTATTGTAGAGAGAAGTCTGTCAAGGTAATTAATTCAAATGCATGCTTGAGTATTACATGCATCTCTCTATAGTAATTCTGTTTTTTTTTTTTTTTTTTCAATTATTCAATTTGTTGCTCATATAAAATAAGATTTTTTTCTTTTTCCACTGCTAGTATTTTGAAAATAAAAGCAGTCATAAAATTACGGTTTTATTTGTTTACTATTAAATGTTAATGGAAACCTTTAATTGTTAAGCAATTTACAATTACCTTTTTAATATTTTATTTTAAAAATTTTTAGAAATACTTTTTATTAACTCTTTTTCAATCATCTACACCGATATCTCACTTAACTTATTTAACAGTGAAACAAACAAATTAAATTCAGGTTGAATTAGGTCTGTGAAAGGACCACTCAGCCATAAGTAAAAACAAAAGTGAACCGAAATGATTGAACGTTTTAAATTGACTTATTATTATATTTAGATTTATTCTTTTTTGTGTATTTGATATAATGTAGATTTATGTAAGTTAGAAAAAATAATGTCTTGAATATCCTTGAAAATTTAAATCAGTTAAATAAGAAATATATGAACTATAAACATTTTTTTCATTTTTTACAGGTGAATTTCCCTGTTAGAGAATGGCACAATAACTCGATAAAGTTCTGATCACTCCACGTAAATTGATTTACTAGAAAATGAAGATTTCATTTTTTGAAAAAATAAACATCTGGTTCACACAAATGTTTTTCTCAGTGCAACTTTTCAATGACTCTAAATTTAATGTGTTTTTACATGTTTTATTTTTATAAATAAAATAAATAATTTGTGTTCAATATAACATTTTTACTATTTTCATATGTATTTATATGTACCAGAATTTGTATATATATCATATAATATATACATAGATATATGTATTTATAAAATCATAATATGTTGTTCAATTAATATACCCATTTCAATATAATTAATATTTTATACATTATTTATAACTCTATGTTTTTTTAATTTTTCATTTATAATTTAAAAATAAAAATAAAATTGTTATAATATTTAGTCAACATTTTTCAACATTTCTCTAATTGTTTTGTTTATTATTTCACAGCATTTGCTATTTCTTGGAATCATTAACACACTGTTCACGTAATATTTTAGTTAAAAAAATAATTTTTGACTGAACACAAAAATTTTATTTCAAAAATGAATGACCACGAAAATTTTAAATTCATCACTAAACGGCTACAGTTAAATAAAAAATTACTTCCCACACTTCTATCGATAAAGAAGTTGAATGCACCAAGATCTCTCTCCAGTAGAGTTGGACGAGTAATTTTTTATTTCTTCTTGGAGTAAGACTGAAAAAACACTTACAAAATATCTTAGAACATTTTAAATTTTAACTAAGCCATGAGTAGAGAAATAACAGAAAAGTTTTCAACGTTTCCAAATAATTTTTTTCAGCTATAAGTTAAATTGCATTAATAATGTAACAACTTAATTGTTATATTTTATAATTGTGTGCAATAATATGACATTATTTATACATAATTTCTGTTTTAATAATAATAATTTATACACATTTAAATAAATTAGATAACGATTAGCTTTTTCTTAAATAACACACAAAACTCTGCTTAAAATGATTTTAAGTATTAATTTAGAATCAAAACTTCTGTGACATTAAATATATAGATAAAAATATTTTTGATTGTATAAGAAGACAAATATATAAATGATTATAAAAAGTAAACGTATTTTTGAATATTTAATCAAGACCTGCTTATGTTAAATCATAATTATTCAAATATAATAAATAAAAAATGCAGATTAATGAATTAAAACAAGAAGAATGACAGCAAAAAATTAAATTTAAAAAAATCTAAAATTTCATATTATGTATTATATAATGTGAAATTTTGGATTTTTTTTATGTGTTACATTAATCTTGCAAACTTATTGGTGTAACAGAAAAGTCCCATAGAACTTATTGGAGATGGAAAAGTTTCCATTAGAGTTTCCTGCTGTACAGCAGAATTTCTATTTTATCTTTAAAACTTCTTATTTCTTATAATAACTATCTCATTTTATGGAATACAATACAGTTTTTTCAATTTTTCCTGTTTTAGTGAACTGAAAATTAAAAATGAAGACGTTTTTAGAACTAAAATAAATACTCATTCAATCTGGACGAATTGAACGTTTTTTCGAGAGAAATAATATAAGAATTATTTTTATTGCCATCATTTTTTTGTATTATTACTTTATCATACAATTGGAATAATAGTCATTTGTGTCACTTGATAAAATATTACTTTTTTAAGCAAAAAGGTTTTAGAATCATGATTTAAATTTATACTTTAGACTTAAAAACTATTGCATTTTGTTTAAAAAGAAGAAGTCTCAAATTTGATTAATTAATTTTTAAAAAACGTAACTTAATACATCACTCACTAGGTTCATAAGATTACATATAGATGGCGCCACTATTTACAAAACTCAACTTTGTGATTAAAAGAAATATGCGGACCTTAGAATGGCGTGTATCGAAGTACCATTTACTGCTTATTTCTCAATTTGTAGTGATTTTAGTAACCAAAACGAATAAAGGAAATCTTCATTTCATAGATTGATAAGGCCATAAATTTTAATAACGAAAAATAGCTCAAAATTATTCTGCTTATTCTCCATCATAATAAATTCAAAAGAAAGATTTGCCGATTTTAAATGCAGCCGTACATAAGTATTTGATGCTGAATATTGATTGCTAAAATATCAGCAGTTTTCCAGAAACTTTTAAAAAAATATCTCATTAATTCAGAATCATTTATTTTGATTCAATGAAATTTTTAACAATTTCATGCGATGTAAGAGGAAGGAAAACAAATGAAAGGATTTTTCATTTACAAAAATCTATAAAATCTTTTCTCTGAAAGAAAAATTAAAAAAATGAATTTTTTTGGTGATACAAAATTTGAATGATTTTTTGGCTGAATTTTTTTGGTGAAAACATATGTATGATCCAATTCTTCAATTCACAGTGAAGTAGCAATCATTTGTGAGGATAGCAACCTGCAAAATAAACTCAAAGCTACCAAAAACGTATACATATGTTCTCAAGGTTTTAGTTTCTGTATTTTACAATGCATCCGATATTTTACTTCTCAATTGCCTCCAAAAAGATAGTAGCATTAATAGTAGATACTATGTAGTATTACCGGTGTGCATTTGAAAGAAAAATATTATGAAAAATTGAATCTAAATAAAGATTAACCATTTTATCACTGACACACAGCCCCGTTTCTCAAGATGATCGATTAGTAGGAATTAAAAATTAAATGTTAATATTTTATTGGCCAATTATTTGCTATTTATACAAGCCAATATATGTGTCAGCTCAAGTTGTTCACAAATAAAATTATTAGTTACCAAAAAAATTTTGTTTATAAATAAAATTACAAACAACCTAATTTGTTTCATAAACATTAATATTTTTTGAGGAATCTCTTCCAAAAGGATGAAATACAAATATATCACATGTTTTTATCTTCAAGTATTGTTTTAAAAATTTTTTTCATATTGTTTCAACTTTTTTCCTCTCTGAAAAAGTCTTTTTATCCTAAGCGATATTATTCAGCGTTAGTAAGAATAATTTATAAAAAATATGAAGTATGTGAGGAACTTGATAAGTAAATGATGCATAGAAAGAAGTATTTTGTTAATTCAATCAGGATATCCAATCTATAACTTTATTAACAATGTGCAACCAAAAACTATTTAATGAAAAATATCATTAAAATTATAAACATGCATACTTATTTTGGATTTATGTATTTTTGGGGACATTTATCTCAATTTGGAAACAGTATTTCAAATGTTGTGTTCAACAGTATCAATTTGTTGGGAATAAAATATTGTTTAATCCACTAAGCTTTTTTTTTTTTTCTTTCAAATGTAGAATAATTATTATGTAGATTACTGAGCTATATAATTTTATACATACCAAAAATTGTGTTAATAAAATTTTATAAATATAAATAAATATCTGTTAAATATGCAAACAATTTCTCTTGTAAGTTTCAGTTATCTATTTTTTTATAAATAAATCCATAAAAATTAAATAAAAATTTTATTAAATTTTTAAAAACGATGGTTGAGTTAATTGTTTTTACAGTAAATTTAATTATAAAGTGCAAATAATAAAATTAAAAATGGACAATAAATGCTAAACATATATTGAAGTTAAAAATTTCTTTTTAATTTTTACATGAAAAATTATTTTGTATAGACAATTAATATTTTTAGTTTACATAATGATTTAAATAGATGATGTTTACAACAATAAACTTACATATTGCCAATGAAACTTGCATAATATATAAAAGTTTCTTTTCAAGAATATACAAGTAAACATGTACATTTAGCTGCAGTTTTTAAAAAACATTTTACAAAATTACTTTTAAATTTTTGGTAAAAAATGCAGTTAATATAGTTATTCAAAAAAATAAATAATTTTTAATCAAACTTGACACAAATTTTAATTAAATTAAAAAAGAACAACTTGAGCTAATAAATTTATAATTAAAAAAAACTACTTGAAATAATGAAACCAGGTATTTGTCATGTAAGCATGTGGTAAAGTGACAAATTATTAATATTTTTAATTAATATTTTTTTTTCATTTTGATAATACATTTTTTTTTACTAAAAATATAATAATTATAATATATTTAGTGAAAAAAATGTATTTAATTTCACTCTCAATTTTTTACACATGATATTTTATTCCCCCATTTATATTTATAATATCTTTATTGAAATGCAAAAATCAGAAGGAAATGTGATACCGAGTGTCTTTTATTCATATAAATAAGAAAGTGAAAATTTTTCCCATTTTTAAAAATATAAAACTTTTTGTTTTTCAAATAGATGAGTTGTATTCTTAAATTCAACTACATACGTTCAATATTTACAACTTGTGATTTATCTTATTTAAAACTTTTTATTTAAAAAATAGTCAATGTAGACAGTAAATAGCAAAATATTTTTATTCTGCTGTCAATAATAATTCTTCTGTAAACAATTCATGTGGGTCAAAAATTCTTTTAACAATTTTTATTTTAAATTGACAGACATTTTAATTTTGGTTTTGGAAGAAAAAAAAACATGAGATGCTAATTTATAATTAAACCATCATAAAGTGTCAAAAACAATTTAGTCAAATTAATTTTGTCATGACAATACAGAAATCAGAAGGAAACGTGATAATGCAATTCACATTCTTTGTTACTTGCATATTATCCCATCCACCTTATCTGCGAAAAAATAAATGTCTTCAGCACCATATAAAATACAAATAGTTGTGTTATCTATTTCTATTTTAAATATGGTGCTAAGATATAAGTAAACTATTCCGCTTTTCCTTCATATTTCGAAAAATATTAAAATTTGCAAATATAAATATACAAATCGACTGACGCGAAAGTCGTTTCAAATCAGACCGGGGAATAAGAAACCATAGGTTTGCTAAAATTAAGTCTGAACAATAGTCACATTTTATACCGCCAAATTATTGCAACTACTCTCTTCAAATGCGCATGCGTTACAATTCCCATTTGGAACCGACGTTCTGGGCCCTGTCCCGAGACGCTTGTCATCCTACTGACTTAATTCGCATAGCCAACAGCATTGCGAGCTTGGCATAAGTAACAACCACATAAATTTTCCAAATAATGTATTAGAATTTTTTATACTTTACTTCAATAACAGTAATGTAAGATTTTTATTCTCCAAACTGAGAAAAAAATTTACTAATAGCATTTATTTATTTATTTTTTTCTTTTTATTAAAGACGTTAGTTAAAAAATGAATAATTTCTAAGGTAAGGATAATCCATTATCTATTTCCAAAGTTCTTAGTTGCAGGCTCATTAACCTTATTACATTATAAGGTTTATTACGCAATAAGATTATTATGTAAATATATATTTACAACCTCATTATCATTTTTTTTATGAATGTTATTACTTAGTTTTACATAAATTGATTTAGAAAATTTTTCTAAAAAACAAAATTCTTATTACAGTAAAGCTCAAATTATCCGAATCAACTGGTGCCAAAGATAACACTACTTATACCAGTTATTTCTTTTTTAGTTATGAAATTTAATATTATCTTTATTATTATTTCTTCAAGAAAAGTGAGGAATAAAAGATGAGTAAATAAATATTTTTAAAATTTTAAACTAGGGTTGTCAAATTTTTACCTGCTTCAGTAATTTAATTTTTAAATAAAATAAATAATCTTTCAATTAACATAATAGAGGCATTCAGTTTATCAAATTTCAGGAATTATTTGCTCTTATATTTTCAGTGAAATAAATTTGAAAATTTAAATGTATTTTCATAAAAACTCATAGGAGTATAATGCACTCACATATGACTTGTATTGACGAATCATTAGTATCAAAAATATTTCCTAACAATTACATCATTCGTGATATTGTGGTATATATACAATAAAAATTAAGTTGACAATCAGAAATATTGAAATACTGCATGCACGTTGCTTGGTTAAAGATACAAAATTGCAGTCTCATTAATTAATATATACTTTCTATCCCAAAATATTGTTAAATAAAGTGTTTTATTGCAATGGTCCATTTGCAGAGTTTTATCAAAAATAAGGCAGTTCAAATCATTTTAATTTGTGATTTCAGCGTCATTTTTTCAGTGTTTTAAATGCTAGTATGCATTTATAAAAAATATGCTATTCTTAAATATAAAATACCAATGAAGATTACATATTAATATTTAAACAAACCTCCGTTTATAAAGAATTTAATCGCAGTTTAAATTGCAAAAACAGAAATAAAATATTAAGTAAAAAAATTTGTTATCTTGAACTAAATTTTTCTAAAATAAATATAGTTCAAGACGCAATGAATGTTTGTCAATAACGCATCGTGTGTTGTTTATGTGCAACTAGCAAATAAATTTTGATGTTATATTTAGTATATAAAAACTTTTCCTAATATTGGTAAATTTTCAAAAAGGAATTTACTGATAGGAATTATCAATTCTTATCTCATGCGATATCCACTGTTAATTCTATTCTTGTTTTCTCATCTAAGATAAAGAACAATTTGCTAGCTTTAATTAATTTGAGTTTCATTCGAACGAAAGGAAAAAAATAAAAAATGTATATATTTTCAGTATCTTACAGTGGTCAAAAGCTCTTGATCTTTTTTTTATTTTTAACCTACAAACAACTCAAGTGACCTTCATAAACAATGAAAGGCCAAAGAAACAAAATGTGTTTAGTCTCTAATGTAGGGATTTTTCACACAGGTAAAGTTCCCCCTCCAACAGATATTTGTTCCTATTTATACACTGACGTGACAAACAGGAAACGATACATCTTATCATGTAAACACACATTTGTTGTCTAACACTAACAATATTGTGTTACATTACTTCATCAACAGAGACATCGATCAAGTGGAAGGATGGGATTCTCAGCTTTCTGATCGACATTTGATTGATTAAATCCATGAACCTGTACAGATCAAAGCTTGAGGTTTGAATTTTGTCTCAAGAAAGCATTTTAGCTAACCGAGGGTCTTTGTAATTTAGAAGCGGGGACCATACAGAATAGTCCCACACTTATCTTGTAGCATCCAGAGGTATCATTTCATATGGAGGACATTGCGATCCAACATATGTGCCTCAGTCACTATTAGTGAATAAGAATGATCATCGGTTGGGTCGAAATAGAACTCACTATTTTCTGAAACTTTCCATTATATTTAAAAGATATCATTGGTTAAGCATGTTTTATTATTAATTTAATTTTTAATTTTATTTTATTTTGGTATTTATGAAAGTATCACCATATAATTATATATGTAGTTTCCAAGAGTTTGGAAAGTTCTGCTAAAGATATTTTAGCCTACTTTTCGATTTCACATCTTAAACTATATTTTATTACCTTAAACATACTATTTCTATTAAAATTATGTTACCATTCAATTTTTTTATGAAATTGTGTGTGAAGATAGTTTTCTATCAAATTCTTTGAAATTTCATTAGCAAATAAATTTGAAAGATAAATTTCACATTTATTGATACAAAATAAATCGAATGACATTAAATAATGTGGTTTATTTAAATTTTTAAGGATCCCTTTTCTGACCAGTGGAACATTCTACGGTATTTATCTCAATAAACGCAATAGAAAAATTAAAAAGTGTAAAAAATGTAATTACATGTTTTAAAAGCTTGTAAGTCTGTATGGAATAAAAGTATTTCTCTGAAGTTTTTGCTTGCTTATCATAATTAGTTTTGGAAATTACATTTTAACTAACTTTTATTAATTTGGATAGTAAAAAAGTTGTGCCTTCGCAAACTAAACTCACATTAGGTATATATTTTTACTATGTTTAACTGTAACAAATAGAAATAATATACAAAGCAAAGTAATAATATGCAATGTGAAGTAAATAAGAAAATAGAATTTAAGGAGTACAAAAAAAGATATTAAAAATCAGTAATATTCTATTATACCCCAGGTTATCGAAACAGTTGCTAAGAGGTTTCTCTGTAGGAAATAAAGTTTTGCGTTAAAATAAGTTTTGTCAATAACTGATTATAATTTAGCTTATAAAATTTAATTAAAATTTGTACACTAATTTTTAGTCATTTCTTAATGCAAATGCTTTTAAAGTCTACACGATGTAAATATTTATGACAGTAATTGAGATTTTTTTCCTTCCCCTTTCAATGATTATCGAACGGAATTATAATGGATTTGTGCCGAAAGAGATCTAAATATTTACAAAAAATCAATCTTTCCATTTTTAGCTTTCCATGTTAACTAATAGCTTTGCAAAACTAAGTGATGTTTTCTTTTTCTGCCTTATAAAAAGGAAATAAGGCAGAAAAATTAATTTTCCTTTTACTTTTCGCTAAAAATAAATATTTTTTCGGAAAACTACAAAATTTCTGATTATGTGTTATTAAATATTTAATACGCATTAAATGGTATATTTAACTCCGAATTTTATGTTAAAACTAACAGAAGAATTTATCTTTTCTAACGAACATATATAATCTGTGTTACCTGGATTTTAAAATAATGAACTTCTCTTATGAAAATTGTGCTGTATATAAATAGTGTTGATAAAAAAAATTTTCGAAAAATGTATCAAATCAAAGAAATTAAAAACCTTTAAAACACTAAAATCATGAATATCATCAAAATTTCTTGAATTAGTATACACTGTTATAAAGAACACGAAATGAGGTATTATATAAACAGCATTTTGATTTATAAGATGTACAAAAAATGTTTGAAAGTGTGCATTTTTAAAAGAAGATCATAAAACTTTCTATACTTTTAAGTAAGAAGAAAATATAAAAGTACGAAAGCGTGAAGAATACCTCTAAAAATCTGAGCAATTCAACTGTTCTCAGGGACTCAATCTTTATTTTTTATATTAAATTATATTTTTATTTAAAAGCAGTGTTCTGATTCCTTTTACAACAGTAACTTTTACAACTTTTACAATACATGAACAACAAATAATTAGTTTCCTAACTAAATTCACCACGATTTATAGAATGATACTATTTTCCAATATGTAAAAATCAAATTGGAACTTTTTATACAATCTTAAAGCTGCAAATATTTTTAACAATATTTTAATAAATCAACAAAGAATTATGATGTAATCAACTTCATTTTATAAAGTCTTTAATAAAGTTTAAGGAACAACATTTTATTAACATATAAATTTCTTTCTACTTAATAGGTATGTTTTTTTGTTTTATAATAACAGAGTTTAAAATGCGTACAACGGAAAATTTTTTAGAAATAATATCGTCATGCATACAAGCATGAAAAATGTAGCCTTATTTTGTGTGTGAAAATATTTCATTACTTAAAAAAGTTTAATACTGTTATAATGATGAAAACTGAATTATAGTTATGTCAGTATAAAATTTATAGTTTATAATAAAGTTAATTTACTATTTCTTCATAAAAAAACAAACTACAGGTAAACGTTTTAAATACAATGTAATATCTAATAACTGTAGTATCTAGGAAACAAATAAAAATATTTCTAATTTATGTAAAAATCTTTTATACTACACTCGATATAGCTATAATCATTAATGCAATCTTACTATAAATGCAATTATTGCTTAGATTAATAATTAATTTGTGATGTCACTTTATTAAGTTTTTTGTGAATGTAATAAATAAATACAGCTAACTGTTCTTTTAGCAGAATAGTTTAATCAATATATAATATTAATTCACCAATTTTAATGCGAAAATGTACAAAATTCTACCTGCAGTAGATAATGGAAATTCAATGAGAATGGATCAAAATCTTACTTTCATATTTAAAAATCATAAAGCGAATTAACTACTTATGAATATTGTTGCTTCAGTTAAAGTCCTCTTTCGCCTTTTTTATAAACAGCAATAGAAACTCAAACTATACAGAAAACATTGAATATTTCACGAAAGCTTGCTAATGGGCATGGACTTGCCCTAAAATTTTCAATAGAATCACCCCAGAAAATCGAACATTGAAAATAAAATGGTTAGATTGACAAAAGGCTGAGTTTAACATGGCTCACAAGATCAGAAACAAGGCACCGCTTCTATTGTTCGGCAAAAGATCCTTGATAAATGAGTTATCTCTTCAAGAAATAGTCTTCAAGGTTTAAAACTTTCTTTCATCACTTCACAATTGGCGTACAAAACATAATAGCATTCGTATAATGCTGGCGACGCATAAACTGGCCACAAAGTTTGAATGATCGCTGTAATTTCAGAAACCTAACCCCTGGCGTGACTCGACAGAATTCGAATTCAATGCTTGTTAGCGTGTGAAAAGAGCGCACATGGTAGAAAAGATACGCGAAAACTTCTCTCATTTATCTCCTATAATCTATTCTTCTTACACCGCTGCCCTGTTTAAACTGGCTGAATATCGTCTCCCTTAAATAAACAGCCAAATGATATGAAACAAATTTGTAAATCCGTCATCAACTTCTTCAATGGTAAAAGATTTATACCTAAAATGTTTCCCTTTTGATGTCTTTATTCCCCTATCTCGAAGAAAATAATCTGCGACCTTCATAATCTTCCAGTATATTAATATATAAAAAATACTGAAGTTGTATTTGCCCAATTCATAGGTGATTTAGTTATTAAGATCCAAAATACGTATTCAATAAATGTTTTTGAATATTGAAAACGTTTTCATCGTCCTTGAACTTTGAATTTTATTATCACAAATGTATTTCTTAAAATTCAGATATGTATCTCAATGACCTGAAACACCAAGGAAAAAAATGAGCATTAATTTCAAATTTTTTCAGTGAAGCAATTTCATTTTTTTTTAAATATTAAATAATTGCTTTTATATAGAATACACACTTTCATGCGATTTTTTGTTTATTGACTTGTACTTTTATATAAATTGGCATTTATTGATTTTTTCCTTTAAATAAAAGGCGTTGATTTTTTCTGTGAAAAAAAATAATAATTAAAGATAAATCATTGATCTAACAACATTCATAGCCAATTAAAAGACAACGTTATTATTATTATAATTATAAAAGACCCTTGCATTTGATTATATATTATTATGCACAATATTTCGAATGGTAATTCTGTATGCTGGTTATGTTTTTGCGAAGTTCAATGGCAAGTTTTCTTTAAGTCAATGTTTATGATTACAATATGGAAAAAACATATAAACATTTATACTTTATTCAATAGTTTTATTATGTTCATTGTTTTTGACTAATTTTGTTTTTTAACTTATATTTTAAGTATAACTTTATTTGTATTTTGTTTTGTAAAACTGCTGCTATAGTTATGCTTGAAGTTTTGGTAAAAAGAGAAAAAACGCTGTTTTTCTTCTTTTGAAAAGTATTTTTTTCTTATTAAAATATTAACCATAATTATAAATAAAAATAATATGAAAGGAAAAAATCCTTTATTTTAGTGTTGCAATAGGATGGTGCTACATTAATTTAAATAATTTTTATAATGATGTTGAATCTAATAATTCCCAGATTTGCTTTAAATTTACTTTAATTACACTTATTAAATGTTTAAATATTTCACTATAATTATACAATTATGTTCGCTTTGTTTAATCGAAATGATAATTTTCATGAAATATATTTTTAAAAAATGCAGTAATTAATTTTAAATGTCTTAAAGTGGTCACATTTGTGTTAACAACAAAAATGATAGAATATTGAAAAAAATTTTTTGCCAGCTAATCCTTTCACTGCAGTGATAACACCTGAATACATTAACTTCCGTCAACCTTTAATATTAATAATGATCAAAGAATTTTAAAACGATACAGAATGTAGCAATTGAATCATAAGATTTAATATTTAAAATATTAATGTGTATTTTTAAATTGTTTGACTTACAAAAACGTTAAGTAAACATATCAAGGGCATTCTATCCTTAATGCCACTCAAATAGCAAATTTATTTTTTAAGAATTCCCTTTTGGCTTATAAATGCTATTATGTGTGAAAGTTATTCCACTGATTACTTTTGACAGTAGAAAATAATTTGTTCAACTTAAATATAAATAAAAACATTTAAAAAAAGATATGAGATATAAAACTCCAAAGTGAAAATAATAAATTTAAAAAAAAGCTATTCCTATATCTGTAAAATAAGTAATTATTAAAGATAAAAAGTGTTTTATTTAGCTCTCTTTCTGTTAATTAAGGTTTTTTCTTCAAATGACCTTCTAAAGGGTTATTTCTTAAGCTTCCGTTATAAGCACAAAAATTATCGGTTCGCATACTTTTTTTAATTTAAAAAAGTGATGAATTAATAAAAACACAAATTAATTTTATAATAAAAAATTACCTCAATATGTTTATTACTTTTCATTATTAGTCAAATAAAATTTTTCATCTCTTAAAATACATTATTTTATAATTGGTTACATACGAGTTTTTCCAAGAAAATAATTTGCCTATAAAATATTACATGTAATTTTTTCTAGTTACTTCATAAAGAAAATTGTACATATATTATTTTTCTTACATATTATTAAAGATTTGTTAAGTTGAGTTATTTTGAGTAAATAAAATAAAATGTTAATAAAAATTGTAAGAATTTGATTAAGTTCAGTTAGATAAAACATTAGCTTAAATTACAGTTAGATCAATTTTAACTAAAATATATTTTTTTCAATACTTAACTTATTGCAACTCAATAAAATTTAATTTTTTTTTATTTCATTTTCAAAAAATGTGTCGATAAAATGTTTAAGTGATTTATTACAAGCTGGAACCATATATATATATATATATATATATATATATATATATATATATATATATATATATATATATATATATATATATATATATATATATATATATATATATACGAGGATTACTCTGAAATTTTAGAGATACAACTAGGTTTTTAAAGGTACTAAAAATTTTAGGTGTGTTCAAAGTAGTTTCCTCCAGCATCAATGCACTTTTGTAGACGAATTTTCCACAGATTAAATGCCTCAAGCCATTCATTTCTTCGAATAGATGAAAAAGATACATTTATAGCCACATCAATCTCTTCTTCTGAATGAAAACGACGTCCACGTAAGTTCTTTTTTATATTAAAGAATAACCAAAAGTCGCACATAGCTACATCAGGTGAATACGGTGGATGTTTGATCACTTTAATTTGTTTTTGTTTAAGAAACTCAACTGTTAATCCGGCTGTATGTGAAGATGCATTGTCATGGTGAAGCATTAGTCCCCTAACATTCTGTTCTTGTAGAATTTCTGGAAGACATTGAGTGGTATACCAGTTTGCTGTTACTGTCTTCTGTCCTGCCAACTTGATGGCTTTGACCAATCCCGTACTTCTGAAGAATACGGCATACATCACTTTTTTCAGTGCGCGTTCTTTTTTCACCATTGTCGGCGTGGGATCATCTTCAAAGACCCATACTTTGCTTTCTTGACGTGTTGAAACTTCAAAAAACGGTATGTACGTTTCATCACCTGTTACAATTTTAGAAATGATGCGATGGCCACCATCATTCAGCATATTAAGAGTTTCTTTACAGATTCTGACACGCTCCTCTTTTTGACGCTCAGTTAGATTATGGGGAACCCAACGGCAAACTACTTTTTTCATATGTAATTCTTCATGAATGATTTTGTGTATGGCTACGGATCCAATGTTAAGTTCCTTCTGTATCATTTGATAGGTACAGCGATTATCATCCATAAACATTTTTCGAATGGCAGGCATGTATCCGGGATTACTGCCGACGACGGCCTTCCTGTGTGTTCTTCATCCTGAAAAAAATTGCGATCTCTTCTAAATTTTCTAAACCATCTGAATACAGTAGCACGAGCTGGAGAATCATCACCCAATGCTAATTGCAACCGTTGAACGCATTCTTCTTGATTTAATCCTGCTTTGAAATCGTAGAAAATCATAGCGCGAAAATGTTCTCGCGTCAACTCCATTTTCTCTTCTGTTTAAAATTTTTTCCATGCTAAACAAGTTGAATTAAGTCAGTAAAAAATCGTCTTTTTTGTTAAAATACTTTGTACTTTAAAATTAAACCGTTTTTTTTATTTTGTAAATTCTCGTCTAGGCATCTCAAAAATTTCAGAGTAACCCTCGTATATATATATATATATATATATATATATATATATATATATATATATATATATATATATATATATATATATATATATATATATATATATATATATATATATATATATATATATATATGTTTTCACTAAATGCGTCAGTTGGGAAGTGTGATTCAGTTAAAAATACGAATCAAACTTATTCCAATAACATAATATATTTATAAATCAAACTATTATTTCTAGAACACACCATTCTACCTTAAATGCGAATGCAATTCTTATCTCTTTTCAAAGAATTCAAAGGTCCTTGTGGCACACCTACCATTCATGCGAAATCGTCAGCGCTCGATCTGGCGACGTGGTTAAGACCACTTTCTTTGACATAAATGGATCGACACTGAAGTCTCTGAACAACAGAATTTTCCCTTTTAAACGATCCCTGAAGCCGAGCTCTTGCCTGGAAGGCAAACGCGGCGAACATCAGAGAAATTCTTAAAACAGATGTTAGTCTGTCAATTGTAAATAGAGGAGAGAAATGATCAATCACTGAGTCACAATGATTCTCTAACTGATTGTAGAAGAAGTGGATCTAGTGTTTGTTAGGTTCCTAGCCTAAATGGCCATGTACCTTCTGTTCCTAAGAAATTTTTCTACACCTAACTTTAGTTGAGAATAACATAATGATTTCAAAACATAAGGTTATTTAAACACAAAAGATTAAGAAAATATTTTGCTTAGGTTAAAATGCTCCCAACGAGAGTTCTTTGCATGAGATTGAATAAACATAAAAAAGAAAAATTTGAAAACACATTACAAACAAGAGTGCAAAAAAAAAAAAAAATTACAGTTATATACATAGTAACAGTATTGATATTACTATATAAAGACAAAATATTTTTTTATTCTATTATATATGCATATATATAAATACAATTTTTTTCCCTTTTCTGTATTTTATTTTATTTTAAGTATAAGAAGAAGAAATTATTAATTTCTACTTTTTGGGAGGCGAATAGATAAGTTTGAATGTGGCTTAGCCCGCAGAACCGCCCTTGGTCTGTGGAAATTGGAAAGTTCTAAGGGACTGTAGTTTTCAATTGCTTGAATTTCAGAGTTCTCAATTTCATAAAGATTGTTGTAGAAGCGAAAAGCAAGGAATTAAACATATCTTGATAGGGGAAGGACACCCAAATTGTTTCTGATGTGTTCGTTTCTGATGTAGAAGTCTGATTGAGTGATCAGTCTAAGAAATTTACTTTGCTGCCCCTCAAGAAGTTTCAGGTTCATTTCCACAGCACCACCCCAGATTGGGGCTGCATAGGTAATAATAGGGTGAAGATATGATTTATAAATCAATAGCTTGTTAGCCATGGAGAGCTTTGATTTGTAGGCAATTAAGGGGTAGAGTGAAGTTTTGGCAGAAATAAATTTATTCTTAATTTTATTAATATGGGCTTTCCAAGTAAGTTTTTTATCTAACGTAAGACCTAGGTACTCGACTTTATTTGACCAGGGGACCGAAAAACCGCTTAGTTGAATCTGGGGGGGGGTAGAGTACGTTTCCTAGTAAAAATGACAGAGTGGATTTGTTTGGATTTATTTTAATTTTCCACTTATTAAGCCACTCTTCAATGGCCATGAGGTGTTCAGTAAGGGTAGCATGGATTTTCCAGTAGAGAGAGCTGGTGGACAAAACGGCAGTATCATCCGCAAACAAGCAGAGCATAGTATTTTGGTGTTGCGGAATATCATTGATATAGATGTTAAATAAGAGAAGACCCAGCAGGGATCCTTGCGGTACGCCTGCAAGAATGGGTCTGTCCAGAGAGATATCTTTTCCTACTCTAACAGTAAAAGAGCGGTTGAAGAGGTAATTATTAATTAAAGTAATTAATTGGGTTGGGATATGGAATTTAATTAGTTTGTAAATTAGACCAGGGTGCCAAACTCTGATTGTAACTGATTGTAATGATTTCACTATGATTCTCTAAGCATTTTCTTTAATTCATTTTTTTGTACTTTTCATTTATTATTAGTACTATTAAAAACATATAATTAATTGTCTTTTTAAATTATACGCATCTCAAATTCTTTACTTCATAGAAATCATTTGATTTTCGATTCAAATTAATTTAGAAAATAAAAATGAAATAAAATACATTTTTTAAGAATTTTGGCAGAATGAAATGGATACAGATATATCTCGGAGACTGAAATTATAAAATTCAACATTTTATTTCTTTCTAAATCATCAATGATAAAAATTACCTCTACTTTTTCCACAAATTTGTCGAAATGTGTAAGAAAAATTATTCTATTTTAAGGTTAATCCCTTTATTTGTCATTTATTGTCTTAATAACTTTAATTACATTAAGATTTTTACAATGAATCTGATTGTTTTATATATCAGAATATCTTTTCGTAAATGTATGTTTCATCATACTTTTTTTCCATACAAGGAATAGAGAATATTTTTTTAAAAAACTTAAAAAATATCAATTATGTGCCTCAAATTAATAAATAATTTTAACACTAATCTCGTTATTAAAATTAAATGAATCATTCTTTGGTTGGAAATAAAATTCATTTGGCTTTATAACTGATAGAAGTATAAATACGTCCACAATAGAAATATAAGCGAATTCCAAAAGCACTGACAGATTTTCTACTCTATGATTGCTCAAATAGTCTTATTTAAGCATCAAGAAATTTACTAATTAAATATACTATAGAGATTTCTATAATTTTATAAAAATCTACTTGCAACTTAATTCTGAGCTTTAAAATACTTAAATGAAAATGGAAAAGGAAAACATATTTTTAAAAAGAAGAATTGGAATTTTAATTCTGTTAGTACAAAATTACTGAAGAAAAGTCGATAGCTATATTATATTTACAAAATTACGATAATTTATTTACATATTATTACAAAAAAGATATTCCAACTTTGCGATATCTTATTTCTGAGAGCGTATTAGGAAGAGAATAGTTTGCAAAATACTTTTAAGATCCGTTGTGTGCAGCCAGAAAAGGAAACATCTTGTATCACAGTCTAGTGATTAAATTGCCATTATTTTTGGAAAATATCAATTAAGATTTTTAAAAAGTTTAATAATCTAAAATTTACTGTTTTCTCTAAAAATTTATGACACATTCTACCCCTACTAGAGCTTTTTATGCTGAATCATAGCATTTTACAGTGGAGAGCATAAAATCTCAAAATTTGAAAAATAGAATTTTCGAGTATCAATGCATAACAGCATCTGAGTGTCGCTGAACGCATAACATAATGCAGAAAGTATCAGCCACAGAATCCATTCTCAAATGTCAAAAATAAAGTGATCAAAATCTAGGAGGATCGAAATACATGAATTTTTCATACATTAATTAAGCTTATTAAGCAGCTCTATCAAATAATAAATAATGCGTCCTAACAAAAATTCAAAACTTCGTGGGTAATTGAAAATCCCTATTACAATCGCACTGCTAAGATTTTTCTCTGTATAAGGATTTTGTATAGACTTGCTTCTTGAGTGGACACATAAGATATAGATACACATATGGACACATTTTTAAGCATGGACAATAAGTTGTTGCTGCACTAGCAAGTTTTCCTGTACCTAGCCCTGAGTTGGGCCCTACTAGTTTGATAGAAGTAGCCAGGTGGAGTTTTCGTAATTTTGAAGCAGGGACCAAGCAGAAGACCCCCAATACTTGGCCTACCACCCCCAGAATTTTCACTCTTGATCAATAAGTATACCCGAAATGCCATTAGTGCATAACTGACATGGTTTCCTCTGCTCATGTTTGGTGTGTTTAAATTTTGGCAAGAACAAGATTCTGTGGGACCTTCATCTTTTTTTAGACTTTTCGGGATTTATGGTGATATTCTAGCCCTGATAGATAGAGATTAGCTACAACAACAAAATCTGGACATAACTCCTATTAAGAAATAAATAATATAAGAAAAATGATAGAACCCAATGAGACATTTCTTAAGTGATCTCGAACTCACATTTCTGTTCCTCGGTACTCATTAGATTCTAAAATTTTATGTCCTCGTTAAAATGTCATGCATTTCCCATAAATAGATAATCTTTATACTAACTTTTCCACAAAGAACCAAATTTAAATGTATATGATTTCTCACTTTGCTTTGAAATAGTTTTTGATGCTATCATATATGTTAGGCTGACCACCTAATCGGGACATATTGCTTTGCACCTAAGGTCTCTTGATCATGAAAACCGAGATGGGCGTTGTAGGACTTGGTCCACATGGGCTGTCGTGCCACAGAGTTTAGTTTATCATATATACAGAAATAGATATCATTATGGGAATTTTTTAAAACGGATTTGTAATTGTCTCGAAGCGTTTCGAAGCCTAAAATTGATGTTGAATGCTTGAAAAAAAATACTCCTGTTTATTTGAAAATTTTCACTGATTTCTATGCTTGAAGAATCTTTTATAATTATTCTGCTACATTTCCATTTAGTTTGAGTGCAGATTTTATTTGACTTTCAAATTGTCAATATATTTAGAGAATCATTTTTGCAACATTCCTTATATAAATACTTATGTAAATATTTAAATTTTAGAATTATTCATACAGGAATAAAAGATATTATTTAACTTTTTATAACTAAAATAGTCTCTTTTATTCATAGTTTAATTGAAAATCAGAAAAATACACCGAAGATATGCACCTAATTTTTTACAAGAACTACTGTTTATGGATATTTTCGGTATCTGTTTTAATAAATAATTTGTAACCCATATATATGCATGTAATGATCTTATCATTGTTCCAAAAATTTTCAACTTGAGCATTTTTATTAATTTTTAAAGATTTAATTTAGATATGATCAGGGCTGTGGGAAAATAGTTATGTTAGTTTATATTTGTCTCAAACATAATGAATGAATTTATGAGACATTTGTTGCCACTTTTTAGTGAAAAATAAATTAATTTGTCAAAAGACCATGCATTAGTTAGTTGAAAATGAATTTAAAAAATTTCTTTTTGTGTGTGTGTGCGTGTGTGTGTGACTGAAAAATTAAATATCTGAGCATCATCACATGTAATGTCTCTGGTGTTGAACTTGCACCATCTTGATTTTTTTTCCTATCCCATCTGATTGGTGATATGAGAATCGACAACACACTATTTTTATCAATACTTCCGTATAAATAAGCGCTTGCTTTGGAACGGGGAAGTGCAGATCCCCCAGTTCTTAGTAGGTTGTGAAGAAAATGGAATGCTTGTCCTTCCCATCAAAACTTTGACAGTGGTGAAAAAATGCTGGGGATGATTTGAAAGGCTCTCGTAATACCCGTGTCTTTTTCGATGGCAAAGGTGACGAAACTGCACGGCCTTTAAATCACGCAGCCCCTGCCAAATTTCCAGATCTCTGACCTAAGGACGAGGCGGCAGGCTGCCACAAAGCGACCCACACAATGCCAAATGCTTAAATCACCCACTTCGCCAAAATAAGTGTCCCTGCCACCAACACTCATCCCCCCCAATAAAAATAGAATAAAAAATGTAACCACCCACCTTTGCTAGTAGTAAAAAAAAACCCTTTTAAAATGTTCATTATTGAATGTACCTTCGTGGGGGGCCGGAGGTGGTGAATATTTTTCTTCCTGGAGACTTCCTTAATCTATGAGCCGATATAAAAGCGAAAGAAAAACAAAGTGCATCGCTCCAGTTGGAACTTATCGCCGAAATGGCGCTCAATTACCTCTGGGTGACAGGGACAATATAAAATAGAGAGAAGCATGCAGTAGAGAAGATTTAAGATTTCTATAAATTTAATTCTGGCAGCAAATCTATCCCAGACTCGTTCCGCAACCCTTTGATTCTTTTGTGAGAGACTTTGCTTTTTTGTGGTTACTAGAAAATAAGGGGTTTATTTAACATCTGAATCTGTGTACTGAATGAGAATTTAAATAGATTTCCCCAGACGATACTCTTTTTCTCCTAAAGAAGATTGGATCACTCAAAAGTAATTCTTCCCTGGATAAAAATTGAATCTATTTAGCTGTTTTCTAATGTATTTTCAACAGAAGGTCAACATTCTCAAATAATTGATAAAAATCATTAGACAAGAATTGAAAAGCTCTTTTCTTTTGCTCACATTTTTATAATTTAAATCTTTATGTGGTTAAAACTTAATAAATATTTTCGGCATTTAAGCTAATGCTTTCAGTATAATATTTGATTACTTTTAATTCATATTATAATTATTTACATAAACATATATGTTTTATTCATGAATTCCAAAAATATATATTGTTACATTTCAAATTGAAAAAAAAAATTGTCCTTTCGCATTAACTCCATCATAAATACCTTTCTTCCTAAATCAAATTTATTTTGTAATATTTAATGAAAAAAATTATATCTACGTAAATGAAAATTATTTCTATTATTAAAAAAAATGTCATCATTTGTTTATAATGAAAATTGTTATAAAATGTTACCCCTGCCTCTCGATTCTCACTTATTTCCTATTGATTTATTAGTTTACATACACAAAGTATTTTTCCTATTTCTTAAATAGACATAGAAAAAATTTTAGTGGGGGATTTTTCAAATCATTCTCTGAAGAATGGCGAATACTTACTGACCAAAAAAATTTGCAAAGTTAAAGCTTAAATTTGAATTATTCTAGTAAAAAATTATGAATATCCTAAATAATAATACTTTTATTATACTATTTACAACAGAATATAATTGGTATTTTTTAATTTTTATTTTTAAGATGTTAATAAAATAAATTAAGCCAAAACTAAGTTACAATTTCATCTGTTGATGAGAAAATCTGTTTTGTGACACATTTTAAAGCTTTAGAAAGAATCTCTATTAATTGAGATGTAATACAAAAAATTATGTATCACGTTTTTATATGCAGTTAGAAAATTTTATCGAAGAGATTATGATAAATATCCTTCCTATAAAAGTGAAAGCTGATTGATTAGATAAATAAAGCTGGAAATCAAAATGCAAACTATTAACTTTAAGAGAAAATATAAATGACTGACAAAAAAGATATCACAATATTCCATAAATAGAGAAATTTGATTAATAGAGAAATTGAATAATTAGAGAAATTTGATACTAAGTACCCTTGATTAATTGCAAAACTGCTTCTCCAATCATATGTAATTTAAATTGTTTACTTTTACAAAAATATATTATTGAAAATTTTAGATAAATTACCACAAAAAAACATCTTAATTTTTAAGCTTTTTGTAAAAATGGCATTTTGTTAAACATCAACAAATTCTCAAAAATATTTATTCTGGCTCTAAATTGCTTCAAAGAAACTATTTTGTAAGTATTACATATGAATATATTGTACGCATTATTTTATATTGTATTTAAAATTATATTGTTCTAATAATACTTCACAAATATTTTTGATCTTTGCTTTTTTTAATTTATGATTTGCTTTGTCGATAAAATTCATTTCCCTTTCATTTTTCTTTTTTTACTTTTTTTTCTGTTAATTGACATGTAACTGTATGTTACATGTAAAAAATTATCCTTTAGAAATGAACACTAAGCGATTGTGTCCATATCAGCCAGTTATTTACCATTCTTACCAAGGCAATGCAATTTTTTTTTATCTAATTCTTCAAATTATAATTTGATAGACCACTTTTCAAATGTTGCTTTGCGATCAGATAAAAGAGTTACCATATTTTCTTTTTTCTACATAAAATTTTATTTTCTATAAATTCATTGAAAGAATTACAAAAATGTAGAGATTTACTTAATATTACTTCAAATTTATTAGAAAGTTTAAAATTCTTAACAAAATAAATCTTTTCAAACATAACTATTACATATGAAAAGTGAGCTAACAGTTTTTGCTAATGATAACCAAAGATAATCTCTGGATAAATATAACCAGATAATAGTACAATGATTTGTTACAATTTCCAACATTTAATCAAATACAGTGTTACAAACTTCAAACAACTAAATTATCTAAGTATAATAATAAATATAACAAACCAAGTGAAATAAAAATAAACAAATAAAACGTAACATTTAGTGTGTAGTGAAACTTCTATTCAGATATTACTAATATATTAGAAAGAATCTTGTGATTTTTCAACTTAATCACTTCCATCTATTTTTAATTGAAAATATTAACTTCAAATATTTTTATAGGAGTATTGCATACCATCAGTCTCGGAAGAAAAGCTTTTTATTATTGATAAAAATCTTTGAGTAGAGAAATAAATCTAATATTGTGAACAAAACAAATAATATTTTTTTAAAATGCTGTGTAAATGTCAAGTAATACAATGTAATATTATAAAATTGGGTCAAGATGATAGTTAAACATTGGCAAGTGATTTGACAGAGAGGTGATGTAGAGAATACATTAAAGCTCTGGTAAAATGACATGATTATCTAATAATACCATTTCACCGTTTACTCAGAGATAATGAGAAAAATAACTACTATGCCACTATTTAAATTGTTGAAATATTTAAACTAAGTAGTGGTTGCAAATAAACGAGATGGTTACAAGGTTATTTCTTTTAACCTGTAGCATAGCATAATTATAATTTTTTAAATAGAAAATTTTGCGTTGGTTAACGAAATTAATTGCGTTTCATGTATATGTGTTTGACAATAAGCCTTCACAAAAACAGAAATTTTTAGTTTGTTTTTTGTGATTTGGTATGTAATTGCTATAATCAAAAATTTCATTGAGTGAAATAAACTAATATATATTATATAATATTATTTTTCTTGAAATTAAAGTTTCATGAATTGTTGTCCAATAATATTGCAAATGATGAGAATTACTTTCAATATGTAATATTAGGAATTCGCTTACAGTTTATAATAGTAAGCAGTAATAATAATAGGGTAATAATGATAAAGATATGCAGTTTATAACCCTGGCTAGTTGAATTAAATACAAGTTTTTTAAAATACTCACAGGAGTTAGAAAATGAGAAAATCTATGGTATAAAATTAGGAACTTGAAAATTGTGATTCCGATAACATATATCTAGTATTCTCACAATCAGTTTTTTTTCCTGAAGTTTTTTAACTTATTTTTCTAATTTCTGAAATGTTTCTCCAATGTACAAATGCTGAATAATTGTATAGGCTAAAAACATTTTATTTTATAAACATTGGAGTAACCAAAATATTAGATATGGAAGAGTTCATTTGAAGGAACTCAGGTATAAATTCAATGTGTGTACTTACATCAAAATGTTTCAGATTCTTAATTTATGAATGAGAACTATGCTTAAGATTTAAAGGGAAGGAAAAGCAGTAAATTTTTTTTCGAAAAATACACTATATTTTTTACAAAATAAGAAGAAATAAGTGAAGAAATATTAAAAAATAAAATAGTAATGGGGCATTTAAATGGAATTGTGTATATATTATTTCTTTATCTACCATTTTTATTTAGACATAAAGATAATAAGAAAATAGATAAATGATACAAAAGTGTCACAATAAATTCAAATTATACTAATAAAATAAGTTATGCAAAATATAGTTTATAATTTTTATGTTAAATATTCTCATTTTTACAAGAGAAATTTCAAAATAGTCACAATTTTAAAACTGGATCTGGACCTAAAGATGTATACATATTTTTAGTTATAATAGTATTCAAACATATAATTTTACAATTTGTTTCTAGATATCAAATAATTATATCGAAAGTTTTTCTTTTGGTCGTATATATATCAAAATATAAAATATAATGTCTTGAATATACACACACATATATATATATATATATCAATGATTTAGATTTTTATAGAAAAGAAAAATGATTTTTTGAAGGATATTTATTTGTTTAAATAATTTTATGATATTAATAGCTAAATATTATATTCATTAATTTTATGTTAAATTGAGATCATTTTAAATTTATTTATTTGAGATGAATCACTTCCTATTTATTCTACAAAATTCTTACACTGGATGAATCATTTTAGACTTTGATATAAGATAAGCAACATAATTTTAATGAGGTGGTAAACTCTTGCCACTGTCAAAAATTGTGAACGTATACATCAAATTACGCAAAGATTTTCTTGGGGAAATATTTTTAACAACATAAAGACCAAAATCAAAATGAAAGCCAAAGGAAGATTCATTTTATTAATAATTTTATAGAAGCAAAATTAATGCTACAGACTTTTAATTTAAATTGAATAATTGAATCAATAGATACATTCACACACACACATTCACGTGCATTGCATTCATAAGTACACATTTGCATGCATCCATGATCTAGTTTTACGTCTGCAATTATTTTAATATCATTATGATCATTTATATAATACGATAAAATATTTAGTTTATTTTAAATTTTCTAAATAATTTTATCTTAAAATAATTTAGGCTAGTTATAGATAAAATATTCACATACATTTTTCATTGTAAGCCAATAAGGTAATATAAATTTCGAGACGTACATTGCTTTAAAATTAGCAAAAGAGAATAATTTTCCAAACAAACATGGATTAACTTCCGCTTATCTTCCATTTAATATCAGAACCAGTTTTGAATGTGATTCACAGCATTCCCATAAACTTCGTATTTGCAAAGTCATCGTCCATGCCAGCATGTTCGCAGTCGCCACCCGAATAGAAGAATGAATAATGGACATGGTACTCAATAGGGGTCTTATTCGATATTTAGGGTGCCCTGCTTTCTTCTTGGTTCTCCTATGGTGACCACTCCCAATGCCACTTCCGAGACGATCATTAATTCAACTCTTAAGAGTCCAAATGATCGTCATTGTTTTCTCTTAAATGCCTCCTCCCACAGCCAACAATGAATTGACAAGTATGAGAAAGTTCACGGGACAAGATGGATGGTTTCATGAAAATAATGATCCCACAAAGACAAACTGTGCGAGCAAGATAGAAAAGTAAATTAAATAACTTTAAGGTTATGAGAAAATGCACCTGATTTGGAAAGTTGGTTTCAGTTTCGATGGATAAAAACTAGATGTGGTCTTTTCAGCTTAAATTTATACATATCCTAACCAAAAAGTTATGATATCTGAAAAATAAAATGAACGAACAATGAAAATGAGCGTAGTTTATTTTTAGCAATCTTTTTATCCTGTAAAAATGTATTTAAATAAATGAATAATATAAAGTTCTGTTGACTTAATCCTATTATTTTTTATAAATCAATAATGTTAGATAACATTTAATCATGAAATTAAAACTTTAAAAGATCTTTGACTCCAATAATTAAATAACAAGGCATCTCAAATTAGGTATAAAACTTAATCGCAAAAATCACAATTCGCTTATTAACATCAAGACATTGCTTCGGTGGTTGTCATCCAGTCACAAGAAATGAAATCTTTATGTCTAAAATGTTCTTGGGAACAAAAATACTAAAAAAATGGGGTACTTAATTTTACAGCACACTTACAGGAAAAAAAACTAATATTTACTTAAAAATCTACTGAAGAATAATCAGTTTTATCTAGTTCTGATTTAAATGAAAAGTCCAAATAAAAGCATTTCTTCAATTAATGTCCTTTACTCAAAAAAGCAACAACAGCAAAAGTTTGTTTCTTTTCTTTTCAATTTTTAAAATTATATTACCCAAAAAAATAACATATAAGTTTACCTACGTTAAAAAAAATGTAGTCTATTTTGCAGCAAGGAGCTATTCTGATACAATAAATAAAGCAACCACAATCAATTAAAAATTCATTCAACATATATTCATTGATAACCATGCTAAAAGTGAAATTAGAGCAAATTTGACATATTTACTGATAAATGCGTTAGTTATTGATGCGTTTATTTTCCTTAGATGTTATTTTACATGCAATAAAATTCCTAAAAACTGCTACATCCTCAAATTGAAGTAAGAGGTCAATATTAATTTTTAATAAAAAAATACTATTTATGCAATGCTGAAAGGAAAATTTGTTAAAATATTGATTAATTAACAATTTATTAAAGAATTATTGATAAACTGAATTGATGATTTTGATTATTTTTATCTAAAATATCATATATAAGTCATAAAGAAGTGAATCAGTACATGAATAAAGAAAGGTAAAAAAAAATTTCTTGAATGAACCATTGAATAAAGAGATATTAATAAAATATTTCAGTCATAATTACATTAAATATAAGAGTACTTTTCGAATATAACGAAACATTTTTATATATCTCTTCTTTTAATTGTAAGAAAAAATTGTAGTGTATGCAATATTGAATTCAAATTCTTGTTAACTCTTTCTTTTTTCTGGAACTTGGTGCTATAAAATTATTGAATGAGGTATTTGAATTTTTACGAAGCAATTATGAACGTAAATTAATCAAATTATTCAAATGTCAAAATAAATGCATATATATATATATATATATATATATATATATATATATATATATATATATATATATATATACATGTGGTGTGTCTTAAAGTTACATTAGCATATTATAGCACTTTATGAGAGATTTTTCTCATAAAGAGAGCAGAGCATCATTTATCATATACTTGAAGTCTATTTATCAAGTAACTTAAATGTAATTCATCTTTAAGGTCCAAAAAGTGACGTTAAGGAGTAATGATTGCTACACTGCGTTACAAATGATTTCTCAGCGGGAAGTTGAACAGCTCAAAGTTCCGTTGGATCTCTGAACGTTATCAACAAATTTTTCAATAAAAAATCCTAACTTCAATAATCTTGAAAAGAAAAGGGCGATTATGAGGTTAAGCATTTCTCCAGTTTTAATATGCATGACTTATATACTTATACATGCATATATATATATATATACATACATACATATATATATATATACATACATACATATATATATATATATATATATATATATATATATATATATATATATATATATATATATATATATATATATATATATATATATATATATATATATATATATATATATTATATGTTTAGAGAGACGAAAAGAAATCAAAAACTTACTAATTTTAATAATTAAAAAGTATATAATTTGCAAAACTCCATCAATATTTTATTTCATTTTAAAATGGAAACTAAACATATACTTTGAAATGTTTTTAAGATGCACTTCTTAAAAAAAAATTTCAACAATAATTATTGAATGATTCGTTTTTATGTACTTGAAAGTTTATTTAGGATTTTATAACTAAATTTCCTTGTTTTAAAAGAATGGTTTAATCAAAAATATTTTAAAAAATAATGAAAATACTCATTGCCTTTTTGTAATATCAAAATGCGAAATGTGACTTAACCTTCTTAATTTTTTTAAATTATGAAATATATTTGCAAATAAGCTGAAAATTAAAGAAAAAACATTAATATTTAAAGAGAATGAATAAAATGACTTAAAAATTTACACGATTTGTAATTTTGAAATGTCTTTTTAATAAGCACACACACACACACACACACACACACACACACACACACACACACACACACACACACACACACACACACACACACACATATATATATATATATATATATATATATATATATATATATATATATATATATATATATATATATATATATATATATATATATATTTTAAGCCTAAATTTATATTTTTTATTATTACAAATCTTTGTTAATAGTTTTTAGTATACTTTAATATGTTCTTTATCTGCAAATTTAACTGATATCCTTTATAAAAAATTAATTATTTCCATTGGCAGAAGAAAAGTTTTAAAATAAATATGTTTATAAACATTTTACGATTAAAATTACGCGTACAAAATTTTTTAAAAAATAAAAGCATAATTTTATATTATCTTTTACAACTGTAGATTTTCCAAAAGGAAACTTTTAAATATCTATTAAAACAATTAATAAATATACTAGTTTACTCTTAATTTATATTGTGAACAAATGAATGTAATTCATATAGAAAATTTCAAAATTATACATGCGTACATGCACTCAAGAATCGTGTTATCTTGATCAACTAGTGTTCATCAAGATACCACGAACCACATCAAGAGACCATAACATGTAAAGCAACAGTTTCGGTGTTCGATACCCACTTAAATGGGAAGCCTCTATATTTATTAATAGTGTCTGATACATAAGAATAAATTTCGGTAATATTATTCTATAAGTAAAATTATACACCTGAGGATGGCTGGTCAGGTTTCAAGATCTTTCTTTTGGCTCAAGTTTCCATATTACGTATTTCATGTATGCTCTAGACTCATATGAATCCCGGTGGCTTAATGGTAGCCTTTCAATGCTTTCAAACCACAGGTCTGAGGTTCGATCCTTGTCTGGGCAAGGTCAACACAGTCTTTCATTCCTTAGTGGATCGATAAACTAAGTACCAATCATACTTGGGAACTAAACAGTGAGGGGTTTTGCGTTAGGCTGACCACCTAATCGGGACATACGCTTCGCACCCCAGGGCCTCTTGCTCACAAAAACAGATATGGGCACTGTAGGTCTTGGCCCGCATGGGCTGTCGTGCCATAAGAAAAAATAATAGGCTCAGTTTTGTCTCTCAAAGATCTAGATAGAACAATGCTTGTTACATTACCTAGAATACTTTTACAAATATGAATAAAGTGTTTTAATGTTTTTATTAAGCTTAAATATCATCAGCTATAAAAGTGAATTTATTGGATACACATTTTATTAAATATCTAATATATATATTTATTAAATCCTTAAATTACCTTAAATAAAATATAAATAAATATTAATTTTATCAATGGGTATTTAACAATGGATTCAATTATATACGCGAAAGTCAAACATTGCAATTCTTTCAACGCAGCTTGATCGAAGCATCCATTATTATACTATATTACAGACGAATGAATGCCGTGTCAACAAGGCAATGATTTTTTTTGGGTGATCATTAGGACTGCATGAAAGGATAGAAATTTAGCTTTATGAAGCCAGATTAAAAGCAAATAAAAATGGAAAATGTTATATGAAATATTAGGAAAAATTTTTTAAGAAAAGTAATAGAAATCAAATATATTCAAATGCTATTTATGTTATGTTGTTCTAATTAATATGTTTCGATAAATGTTTTATATTAAATATTAAATATTTGAAAAAGTAATTTCATCAAAAAAAAAACTTATAGTTTCAACATAAATCTTATTTTAATATTTCTTAGTAAAAGTAAAAATATGCAATTGAAGTTCTATGAGATAATTTTATTACCTATATAAAAAATCCTTACTTTTATTTGAGTTTTGAAATTTTATAAATCTGATCAAACCATTTTAATACATAAGATAAGAATTTTGCATCATTGATTACAAAAATGGGATTTTACATGACTACATTATTAAAATATGTGAGTTTATTATTTTTAAGTTGAATATTAGTACTTAAGTACTTATTGAAAAGAAGACATTGTGGAAATTTGTTTCTAATATCGCTTGCATTCTTTAGTGAAAGAAAAATTCCAAAAAATATATTAATTTAATTTTCGTAAATTTTATCTGTAAAAAGAGCATAATTTATAATATTTTGGTAATTTCCTTTTAACGTAATAAAAATTGTACTTTTAACTAAAATGTAAAAAAAATTATCAAATATATTTCTCAGATATTGAACATTTAGTGTTATTTATTGTTTATTATGTTCAAGGATTTGGTATACTAAAATATTTTTATTAGAATATTAAGTAAATTTTTACGCTAAAATAACAGTAAATGAAATAGCAAAAATAATGATGATTCTTGAAATAGATTAAAAATTGAAAATTCTTTTATTTATGTTAGCACTTGAGAATTTTTATCTGAAACTTGATTCATTTTTAATTAATAAATTATTTGTTTCATGTTTTCTTATTTATTCATCATTATTTAATGAAAAATGTCTGAAAACATATGTTATAAAATAAATTGTCAATCATCCAATTCTCGCATGACAGAATTTGTATAAAGATAAGTATTTTACATAAGAAATGAAAGAAAAATGGAAATGAATGAGGAACTCTCACCTCTCAGTCTTCCTGCACGGATTGTTTGCTAAAATATAGTGTAGAGGTATAAAAAGACTAATTCATTAAAAATTTATGAATGCTTTGACAGGAAGCACATATACTATCTTTATTGTATTTAATTTAAAACGTTTCTCAAAAATGTTTAATAATGCGTTTTTAATACTCTTTTATTTAGACCATGACATGAGTCCTGTAGAAAAAGTTAATCCTAGAATTGAAGTTTTATAAATGACTCTGGAGTTAGCGGCACGTTTGTTACTGAATCTTTCTTTTCGATGAAAAGGATTTTAAGAAAGATGGCGCCTATAAGCTTGGAGTGGTAAGGGAAGCTTGTGAATAAGTTTCAAATTTCAACCATTGTGTATCTGGAACAGGCTCACCCATTGCCCAAAGCAGTGTGTCCAGTTCATTGTTCCATGTCTTCCAATTAAAAGAGTATGGAGACTAGCTTGGCGACTTTTGGTCCTTTTCCAAGTGCCGCTATCGTTCCCTCACAGACTATTTGGGGTGAGAAGACACATGGCATACCCTGGGGCAAGTGAGGAGAGGCGAGTACCCATAGCTCACTCTTGACAGCCTGGTCTTTCTATTTTTAAATAGCCATTAACTAGGAAAGCACCTTGGGAAAAACTGATTTTGCTAACAATTGTTTTATGGCGATATTCACCATTTCGGTAAAGATAAATGCCCAAAAAGGGGGAAGTATTTCTTTTCACAAAATTCTCTATAAGAACTTCGACAAGGGAAATAAACGATGTTTACAAGCTCAACGGTTCAGTTTCTCACTCTTCGTCCCTTTTTATTATCTTATTCCTGATCTTTTAAGAAAACCGAAGATAATAAATCCACTTAAGACGTTTGTAATAACAAAATTTGAAGAGACTAAATGTAAGCTTTCCTGAAGTTAGCTTCATTAGAAACATTTTACCATAAAACCAATGCTGGTAATAAATAAACCACCTTTCACGGTTAATAAGATATTTCGTCACACCCTTTAAGCCTCCAAGGGACTTATCTCATTGCTATAGAGTAAATGAATGATATTATATCACTTAAAATGATGTGTTAGCAAGAATTAAAATTTTGTTTCCAAATCGGCATTCAAAAATACCTTATGGAGATCGACAGGGAAAACATACGATAGTCATTTTCGTGATCAGAGCAATAAAGGTTTTACAATATATTTTTGTTTTCCTCATGCAATTCTTTTTGTTAATCAATAAATGTTTGCATATAATCAGTAAACAGCTTTTCATTCAGTTATTTTATTCACTAGGTAAAATGCTTTTTATTATAAGCGAAATGAGAATTAGATTATGAGAGCAATTTTTACTTGAAAGCAATCAATATAATATAAAAATATAAATTTATTTTAATAAAATAAAAATAGAAAAACACATATAAACTTTTTACTAAAATGTTTTCTTTAAAAAGAAACGGATAAATATCATTCAGAATGCCTTAACTGCCGAGGTAAAATGAGAAAATTAAAGGTTCACAAATGAATTAAGCCAAAATAAAATTACATTGAAACAATTTAGAAAAAATTTTGTATAAATATTTTTCCTTTTTTGTCACACGGAAACATTGTAAACGAAGAAAAACATTTCGAAGTTATTAGTGTAAATATTCTGCAAAATAAACAATAAACGAGTAAAGGTTCCCAAGAAGAAACAAAATGCTGAACAACTGATACAAATTAAAAGAAAGGAAAAATTGGGAAAACTAAAGCTTAAAGAAGAGACTGCTATAATATTTAGTTAACCCACCGGCGTGAAAGAAATTTAGTAAATTATTAAAAAAAATTTAAAGTAGTGTTAATCAATTGCGGGAAAATGTAAGCTAGAAGTAAACATAGGTATTAAAAGAGTCTGAATAGTATTAAAATAAAAAAAGCTTTAAAATTCAAAAAGTAACTTACTGAGTGTGATATAACAATGAGACTTCAGAGATTTTTAATTTTGCGTGAAATTAAGCCAGTCAAAGTTAAGTTAAAAGAAGTTACCAAAAGACTGATGAGAGAGATTACATGCTTTTTATTGGTTAAGCTGCAGTTAAAAATAAATTAGATGGATACCATGATAACAATTAAATAAAATAGTAAACAATTAAAAAAGAAATTAAAAGATAAAATTAATTATGATTATTAAAATTTTAAAAAGGGAAAAAATCGCTTATAAAATGATGAATGAGCATTTAATCGAAATAATTAATATCGTGTAAGTAAATCAAAGAAGAAATAGTTAAGAATTAACAAAATAAACAGTTTAAGAAATAATAGTTTGTAATTATGATGCTTTATAAAAGAAAATGAAAGATCTTAGTAAAATTCTCTTAAAATTAATCAGAATAAAATAATTAATTAAATTTGATACAACAGAATAAACGATCTTAATGAAAATCACAAAAGTTTGAATTTAGTTGAAAACATTTAATAATTTGACTGATAATAATGTCAGCAAAAGCTTTTTTTTTATTTATATTCAGTCGGACAGTAATTTAAGCCAAAAGAAAATGAACATAATAAAAGCACTTAGTAGTAGCTACCGAAACTGATTATGCCTTTATTTCGATGAGAAAAAGTATCGGTAACAGTTTGGAAATTGTAATTACTAGTTATTTATAATGAAATCTAAGGAATTTAAATTTGGAATTTTACTATATGAAGTTGTTTTATTGGTTTTTCAACGAGATTGGGTATATTACAGTGATTGGAATATTTATTCCATTGTTAAACAACAATGCTAAACCCTCATAATAAAACAAAATATTAAAAGAAAAAAATTGAGCAATATAGAGCTGTTTTGATACCCGTTCCCTTAATGAAAAAGTTATAGAAATTTTCATTTAAGTTGCCCCACACACAAAAAAAATATTTTATTCTATGTATGTAAATTAATAAACATATATTGTATTGAAATAAAAATACATTTCTGTATCTGATGTCATAATTTCATAATAATTCCCTTAATCAGCTTATTGCTTATATGGAAATATATCATCTTTTATGATATTTTCTACTTAAGTTTTTACAAATTATGCATAATGCGTTAAATTGGTTTAACAAAATTCATTCTACAGATCCTATATCAGGCATTAAAATACAGATATTGGGAATATTTTACACAATATTTAACTCATTTCTAACACATTTTTAAATCGTTTAACTCTAGCACTTGCAAGTTTTGGTTCGTTTGTCACTCAAGGGCCCTTTTTTGATGAAGAGAGCTAAATTGACTAGGACCTACACATTAAAGTGGTTGCCGAACCTCTGACAAACATCCATGCTCACGTGAAATTCGAACCTTTGAATTGAAAGCAAGAGCGGTAACAATTCTTAATACTTGAGAGACAAACTGAAATTACTTATCACAATTAAATTTAATCTCACTTTGTGTTTCAATTTTAGACTAGCTTTTTAAAACACTATTATCAATAAATGTTGAAATATTTATATTTTCACAAGTATAGACGAAACTAATACACTATATTCTTATATTAAATTATTCCTCAAAATATTTTGAATACAATACTAACTAAAGCATTTATAGAAATGAGAAAATTTTAGAATGGAATGGAATAATAATAGAATAAAATATTACAATTTTTAATCCTTGAATTTTTCAATAAGTAGCTAAATTAAATACATAATTTTCAAGTATATAATCTAAGCGGATATGTTATTATCAGAAAACATGTCTGTTAAGTTGAACTTTTATTCAATAATGTAAAATATTCCCAATATCTGTATCATATATTAATCTCATAACTATCTTTACGATATATATATAGTGTATCTGAATATATATATATATATATATATATATATATATATATATATATATATATATATATATATATATATATATATATATATATATATATATATATATAGTGTATCTGAAAAGTTCTTTTTCACATTAATACTATACATAAAACAGGGGTAAAAGCAAGGGGTAGTTAATTGGCTGTAAATGAAAAGTTAATTATATAAATGGGATATTATCTAACTTTAATAATTCGGTTATCCTGACATGCTAATTTAATTATACTTAAAGTTTTTTTGTGTTTTTTCTATTATTTTGTTTCGTATATGTTAGGTTGATTTGTATGCCTAATCGGTAAGGAACGAATGCAGGCCACCCATGGTCGTGTATTTGTTATTTACTATTATTTATTATCACCGAAACATTCCAGACGAAAAGAACTCACGTAAGAGAGGAGGAAGCTCATTCCGCAACTAACCAAATAAAAAGATACGACCACGCCATTCGTCTTGTTCTCACACCGTTTACCACCGGACAGCGTCACTCTCTACATTACAGGTAAATGAAGGCCTGTCACTGTAAAGTGCCCCGACTGTACGTTCTGCAGTACAGGGCTTGAACATGCAAAAGGTCGGGTCAGGCTCCCCAGCCCGGTCTCCCCCACTCTCATTAGTTGGAAAACTCTTTCGATGCGAAAAAAGTTTCCCCAGCCATATCTGTAATGATTTTATGGATGGTCATATTTTACAATCCACAGGTGTAGAGAGTCTACCATCTAGTGTTAGCCACGCCTACGCCTTTACACAAGAAAAGAGGGAAAAGTGTGGACAACGGTAGCAAAAGGGTCTTTATGAGTTTATCTGTAGATGTTTACATGCTCATTTGATTTCTTTTCAGTAACTATCCCATAAAAATACATTGGAGGGGAAGTATTATTTGGTTGAATGAAGTAAGGTTTTAGGTAAATTTCTGAAGAAGGAATAAAAATTCTGTGTTCTTTGAATAAGTTCTGCTTCTTTAACATTTTATTTATATCCAGTTACATGTTTATGCGTGCCATCATATTCTAATCTTTTTTCTGATAAAAAAGGAGCTCTATTTAATTAAATTTCTTTTTAAATCCTTTTTTTTCTTCTTGTTTTTGGTGACTTAGTTTTCTCATTTAAATATCTTCTATATATTTTGGACTAATTGGTATAGATGGCGTTTCAAGCAAAAATTTATATGAAAAGAAATTGTAGATTTATATATTACTGTTGGTCTAAATACTATTAAGGATGTTGAAATAATGCTTAATTTTTCTCGGTTTTGCGAAATGGATTTTTTCGTGTTTGCCGAATGACCTCTGATAAATAATAATCTGACTCCATAGTCTTGTTAATTGAAATAAAATCTTTAATAAAAGATTTTTATGTTGAGTTAATTCGTATTATTAGTTTATAATAAACAATATGTTATAAGTTCATCATTTTCAAGCATAATTCGAGAATATTTTGAATAATTGAAGAATGTTTTACGAAAAATCGAGAATCAAAGTATTTCAGAAATGTTTCTAAGAGAGTTTTCTAAGTTTCTAAGAAAGTTCAATTCAAAATATACGTAAGATTAGAAATACAAATAAAATAAATTGTATAATAGTGCATATAAATAATAATCTTCATGCATTTACCACACTGTACGATTTTATTATCTCATAAAGCATATCACAATTTTAAAATAATTATAATCTTCAAATTAGTTTAAATATATGTCGATATTTTATTAATGTAGAATTGAACTGAAAAAACTATGCACTTTCAATGAAATATACAGCATTAAAAGAATAACATTAATAACCATTGTAAGTTAAGATGCAAGACAAATTAACTCAGTTGATTTCTTTTTCCGAAATGGATGTACATATATTATCTCATGTAATCAAAGGCTTAAATTTCATTGAAAAGATCATGATGGATGTGTGTGACATTAAAATTTATTACCTATTTATGAGACATATTTTTTTATTAAATTCCCCTAGATATTCATTAATTTTTTAATCAGATGTGCAATAACCTGAATATAAAGATCGGAAAAAATAATAGCTTTCAAATTATGTTGTGCTTCAGAATCATGCTTAACCTCTTTTACATAATTAAATTCATCTCCATCAGAATGAAATTTTCATAAAGTATGTTATTGATGTCATATTTAACACATTTAACATATATCATCACATCATATAAAGTGATTTAATTTTCTGTTAGGGATAAAATAATATTTTTTTGAAAATAATAATATGAAGGACAAGGGAAACTGCATGCTTGTTATTATCAATACTCCTAGAATATGGCAATAAATCATAATTGACATGTGAAATACCTAAAACTTATTAATTTAAGCTCAAAAATGTACAATTAAACAACACCAAGAAATATTGAAGAAAATTTTGATGTTCTGAGTGTAATCATTAAAAGAAAGGATGTTATCTTTGTTACAAATGAATTTTTCATTCATTGACTCTCGATTTACAATCCGGTAAGAGGAAATTGATGTTAACCCCTTTTACATTCTATTCTTCGGCAACTAAAAAAAATGTCTCTGTTTGTCTTCATGGAACAGCACTTTTGATAGTTGGTAATTGTTTATTATGAAGGACTAATGGAACATTAATCTTCTTATTACTTCAAATTTTTAAAAATTAAGACATAATACTCTTTCATCTTTTTATAAAAGAATCAGGATTATATTACGAGGAATGAAAAATATATTATTAAATATTTCTCAAATAGAAATAAAGTAAGAAATCTTCTTAATTAACTTTGACAATTGAGTTTTTGTGTGAGAATTTCCCATTTTATCAATCATCTATTCCTAAACTTATGAAGATTAACTTTTATGGTATGCATTTCGTCATAATTGCTTTAATTAATTTAAAGTGAAAGTTAAATTTTCACACATGTCACATATCATTATGAAAAATAAAAGTTTAAAACGAAATGTAGGAAAACATAAAAATATAATTCATGTTATTAAATTCTCATTGCTATTAAGTTTATTAATTGAGCTCAGACGCTTTTTTGTTTCCAAACTGAAAATAGATGTAAACTTTCTTACAATCTTTACAAACTGTATATTGACTTGTTATTCTGAAAATAAAATTGAGAAAAGAAAAAAAAAAAGATAAAAGATGAAAAAGTGCAAAATTATTTTAACTTTCATTTTTAGAAAATGTTGCTCGTCAGTTTTGGATTTTTCCATTTATATACAGAATTTCGGATGAATATATCAGATTTTAATTTTCTTCTCTGGGGAAGGGAAAGGAGATCTTAAAATGTATCACCCTTAAATTCTATTTGACAAGGACTTTAGTAATTGATGGATGATAATGTTCTATGTCTCTCTTCCACTGGGGTGTCCGACTTCCGTTCAGTTGCCCAACTTGGGTGGCCTTAGGATGACCACCAGCTCATTAGTTTCACTTGTTACTATGCCTTATTTTCAAAGTTTAACCAGTATGGGAATATCATATTTCCCACACCTAAAGAAAGGGGGAGGGGAATTTTACTGAGAAAACCTGGGAGTTAAATTTTGAAAAACGATCGGTCAAACTGCGTACCAACGCTCGAGCTGTGACATTATTTATGTTCAATAACTTAGCTAATCATAGAATACACTTGTGGCCAAATGCTTTTTTCCAACGTTATTGAGGACTTGTTTAATCGTTATTGTGCAAAATGGGTAAGTAATTTTCTCTGAAATTAATTTTATTTTAATACGTAATATAAAGTTATATCTACTCTTGTATAACTTTTGATATTTGTAATTTCTTATGTCAAACATTTTTTCAAAAGATTTATGTACAAAATTAATAATTTTTCAGCTTTCTCAATAAAACTAATCTTAGATATTAATTATAGATTCAAAATTTCAATTACTTTCTGGTTAAATTTTGTGTATATATGCATGGTTATCATATAACTAAAAACAAAATCCCTATCTCAAATCATTACTTCGAAAAAGAATCAGATTATTTTATTATTTAACCCCAATAGATTATCCCAAAAAGAAAAAAAGAAAAGAATTTATGTCAATAAAGTTTATTAAAAGAAAAGCACTTTTACAAAAAGATTTTCATATTTAAAAATCTGTTCATCTTTTATTTATACCTTTACTTTTTATTGAATGCTGGTTTTTGTACTTATTCTAGCAAACTATTCATAGCATTTAACAATAACTCTAATAAGTAAAATATGCATAAAACTCTAATAAAATAATTTTAAAATATAAATTAAGAAACTGTTTCTTTAAAATATAAAAATGATGAAATTCTAAACTAATATTAGATATAAATAATAAGTTTATGATTGCTTTTTAGCATAGCTTACTTGTTGAGGAAAGAAATTTTGATTACTACTTGTTGATAAAAATATTCTGAACTTTTATATCAAGAAATGAAAGGTATTTTATAGCTAACACAGGAATTTAATGCAGATTTGCTTCTGGGACCCCAACTTAAGAAAATGCATTTTATTTATGTTATGAGAATTTTATACAGCACATGTCTTTATTAAAGATATAAAATTGTATTTAGTTGAATTAAATGTGCGATTTATGTTTGTTTCCCATACATACATGTAAATATTGTATTTTATAATGCATGAATCTAGTATTCATGATTTTGCTTTGTTTTCAAAAAAGTTAATTTTCAAGGTTTGTAATTCATTTATCAGTTTGAATTCATTTTTCAAATAAAATTCATTTATTTATTTTTTTCATTTAGATCTTTTATTTGTTTCTTATCAATTCATATATGAATATTACAAAATATTAATTTAATTTTTTTTCAAAAGTAGAATTTTTCATAAATTTAATTTATTCAAACAATACTTTCTGAGTAATAATTAGTCATTGCCTTATGAAATAACAAGTTGTAAATTCATCATTCAAGAGAATATCTTCTCACTTCTGGGTATATTAATAAATCAAATTATGTTGCTTAAAATGAAATTTCTTTTTAAAATCAAAAATTCTAATCAGAGCAGTAAATTTATACTTAAAGGCAACAGTTATAACTGGTCATTCTTTTTATTAAAAAATTAAGTAATTGATATATCCGTGTTTTTAACTGTAGTTCACATACCATTTATAGTGATATTAATCATCTCTAGAAATTTTTTTATATTTCTAGAATTTGATTTATTTTACATAACACTTAACTCAGAGTTTCTGAGTTAAAATTCTTCGCATTCGTACGTTTTTGTTGTTGAACAAAATGTGTTGTATGTTCCAAGCCTAAGTATTATGAAGACTCCGAGTTAATTAATTTATAATCAGATTTCTATTCAATATTCACTATCAAGTTTACAAAATTCTGAGCCTAAATATTTCATAGTCTCATATAATTTTATTTAAAAAACTTAATAACCATATCCTAAATTAATAATAAGAAAATTTAAATTTCTCAATTAATTACATAGATATTTTTGATATATATCTAACTCACATCAATTCTTCAATAGATATTTTTAAAAAAAATAACTCGAAGTGACTGAATTCATATTTATGTAAATTAACCACATTTTTTAATTTATCTATTAACATACAATACTTGGGTGTTTAATCAAGATTTCATGCAAATTTTGGTAGAAAAATTACAATGGAAAAAATTAAAATTTTAAGTTTAAATTATTTGATTTGCTTTTTTATGATTAATATTGTGGTGATCAGGTTTTGAGTGTATTCAGTTTCTGTAAATTTTTCTGTAAGATTCGGAAGTTTTTATGAGTATTATTCTAGATTTATGCAACATAGCGTATCTACTGTTTTGGTTGCAGTATAGATGTTGGATATTTTAAAATACTTTCATTAAGTAAATTTAAAATACTTTTACTGTAGACTATTCTATATTTTTGTTATATACTATACACTATTTGATATGATATGAAGATATCCATTTACTAAGCTATTATTTTTGCTTTTGCATACATATCGGTTAGTTAAACAATTTAAATCACACGATGATTGAAAGATAATTTTCTGAACATACTTTAATAACACAAAATATTTCGTTTCAAGCAATGCTAGTATTTTTAAATAACTTTGGGGATTATTTTAAATGTATTGAACATTTAGCTTCTCTATTTGTAATATTGATATTGCGTACATAATTACTTAAAAATATTTCTTTAATAATGTTGTAGGTGCATTGAATTATTTCATATAACTAAATAATCAATTTTTTTATTCTCATTATTTGAATCAGAAATAATTTTTTATTCTATAATAATTCACGTAAATCCTCTAATTTGCATTTTTACAGCATAATTATTATGTAGAATCCTACTGAAAAATAATTTTTACAATTATACTTTTTTAATTTTTTTTCAAATTGTGAAGTTGAAGTTAAAAATACATCATTTTCAGAAAATTCATCATTTTATTTTTCAGATGTGATTACTGTGATTCTCAGAAAATAACAATTTTCAACCATTAGAATCTGCAGCCAATTTTTTAAAAAAATCTTACTTTTTTTTAATATTGAAAGAAGAAATAAGAGCTCTCATTTCAATCGCAATGCTAACATTTAATGCTTTGCAAAACTTATGTGTAGTTAAGATATTATTCTAAATAAATCAGTTCATCATAGTAAAGTAGTAAAATTGAACTCATCAATTTGTTTGTCATCTCACACTTCCTTTTTCCCACGAGGGTAATTTGATCAGAACTTCATTTTGAAATAGACATAAAATCATTACAAATATACATAAATAGTGTGGGGATCGAATCCATGAACTGTTCCTAGAGTGGTAACTACTCTTCTGGCAGATTGCCCCGTGTTTTTAAGAGAGGAAAAACGTATTTCGAATCAAGTTTGATATATACTACAAATATACATGATCAAAGTGGGGATCGAATCCATGAACTGTTCTTAGAGTGGTAACTACTCTTCTGGCAGATTGTCCCGTGTTTTTAAGAAAGAAAAAACGTATTTCGAATCAAGTTTGATATATACTACAAATATATGATCAAAGTGGGGATCGAATCCTTGAACTATTCCTTGAGTGGTAACTACACTTCTGGCAGATTGACATTATTGAACAAAAATAAATATGTTTCATTTCAGTTTTTTATATTCACACCTGTTCACATCACTAAAATAAATGCTTGGAAACTCGCCGAGTTTCTTCCCTTGCCATCCGTGAATGTGACTCGTATCTAAGAAATGTGTCTTGTATCGTAGTAGCTTTTATCGTAATGTGTATTGTATCGTATTACGTGATAAATTTTCCAATGCTTTAAGGTATTCGCTAGTGTTGAAATAATCTCGTCGTTAAAATAATAAACAATAAGGGAAACAAGATTATTCTATTATCTATAATAAGCTTAATAAAATTGTTTGAAATTTTGAACAACTTTTATGTATTTTTTTGAAGTTATGATTTTATATTTCATTCCGATTCAATGATCTTAATCACCCCATGAGTAATTTCAGTTGAAACATATCAGCAAATACTTTAGTGCTTTTCTCAGAATTTCAGAAAAAAATTTATGAAATTCATTGCTTTTGTCCTTTTAAAACATTAGACTGTAGTTTTACATTTTCTGAGTTTAAATTTATGTATATGGAATCCCCATCTACATATAGTTGTGATTGTGTGATGAGAAGGAAATCATGTAATTCTTACAGATTAACAATTAAATTTCAGATTAACATGCACGTGATAAATATGCCTATTGTACAAAATTTCTTATCGAAATCTTTATTTAATAACACTTGAAAAACGTACACATGTAATTTTCATAGGGCAATATCTCTAAAATTATTTTCATGGACAGTTTTATTTTATAATAATGGATACATCAATTACGGCCAAAAGTAAAAATTAATTTCATTTATAACCGTGTATGAAATTTATTCATTATACTTTTAGGCTTACAAGTTTAACATGTTTGAGTTGAGTTTTAAAAAAGTGGATTTAAAAAAAGTGGACTTAAAAAAGGGAATGAGTTTTAGTAAACCAGATTTTTATAAAAGTTCTGGTGGTATAAGACATTTGTACTGTAACTTTTTAAAATCCAATTTCGAGTATTGTTAAGAGAAGCGAAACTTGATAGATTTATGCATAAGAAAACAGAGGATTGACAATTCCTTTCATTTCCAGCAGTGATTATATTCAAATTGTTCGTTTGGAAAATGAGCTATTTTTTGTATATAACTTACAATTCTTTTAATTTTGAAAAATTTCCCTAGTTTATGTAGAAAAATTTCTGAAAACATATCCTAGTTGTATCCCGGAAATTGTTTCTGAATTAGCTTGATCTTACTAACAAGTCACTGAAATAGTCAAAATTTGATGTTTTCAATCAGATTTAGCTTCCTTAAATTAACATCAAAGATTTTGAGTTTCATATTTACCTTAAATACAGAGATTTTATAATATATAAATGCATTTATGTATATATAGATACATAAAAACATATAAAAACATGTAATCAAAATAATAAAAAAACTTAATTCTTCCAACCTTTTCCCCAATGAGATTTGTAAATTCTGTAAAAGAAAATACTTTTAATAAAAGAAAATTTCTTGCTTGAAGAATTAATTCGTTTTAATGTTACTTATATATTGTATACCGTTACATGTAAAGTTCAAAAATCATTATTTTACACATAACGTAGCTAATCTGCAGATGTATTGATTTGCTCTATTAAAATGCGGACTCAAAAGTTTAAATAATTTTATTATTCTTAATTTAATAATATTAAAAAAATTTCTATTTCTTTGCATGACCGTTTTTAATTAATTGATCATTAATTCTATTAAATAATTTATTGTTTGATTGTATTAACTTGGTTCTCTAGATATCAAAATTAAATAGCATGTTATTAATGTAAGCGCTTATAAGCGTTGCCCGACAAAGACTTTACCTTCCTTTTAACTTGTTGGTAATGAGTAGATTTTGTGCAGATCATTTAAGTAAATTAGGAAAATGAAAGAAATATCCCCACTTTAACGGATTAAACTCATATTACTAAAGCAATCGGCAGAATAATTGGATTTCCACACTTAACGCGGTAACCGAATACCATAACCAGATAAAACATTTGTTACACCCGTTTGAGGGCTTTTGAAATGGGAAAAGAGAGATGACAAGTCTCTATTTTAACATTTTCCGCCGTAAATTGAAGCATCTCAAATCATGAAACAGTGTTAATAATGGATTCAAACTTTGACAATTCTTAGCATACATCGATAATAATAAGATCATCAGTCCTCACACCCCAAGGAGACACAGAAAATTTTCATCATATCGCCTAAGGGAGAATCCTGCCAGCCTACTTGTTGTGCCCCCTATCCGGCCCCCATACTGTTACAGAAGTGTCCAATGGTGGGCCCAAGCTATAGGAGGGCCGGTTTCGACTCCGCCTTTTTGCCAACCCGTTTCAATCATCAGCTAATTCCTAGTATTGTGGGTACCTTGTCCCCCCTACCTTTTTTGCAAATGCGAATCCAGCTACTGCACAGACGCACGCACAGCCCCTATTAAGCACGGTGCTCAATTGCTTCGCTTCGCATTAGCACGGTGTTCTTCAGGTGTGTCAAGTTTAAAAGTTTTCAAGCACTTTTTTCCTCAATTTTTTTAGTGTGTGCACTTAACGACTAATTCCTCGATATGGCGATATTTGCTCATCAAAATGTAAGGCCCTTCTTTTCCAACTATCCTTTTCAAGGTAAGATTTTCATTATTGTGGCTTCATTAGTTAAAATTAAAATTTCTACCGTTACTTCTTCGTTGTTGACTTTGTTGCTCGTTTAATTTACTTTTTTTGAAGTTGTGAAATTTTCTTATAGTTCATTAAAATATTTCTATCGGTATTATGACAGCAATAAACATACAAGCGCTGCTAAATTTTATGTCAATAAATTGATGGAAATGTATAAATGATAAAATATTTTTGTTTTTATCTGGTGTCTATCATTCTTGTGACTTAAATGCAAATTTTAAACTGTCAAATTAATGTTTTTTTAAGTTTCGCGTTAATCTTTGAATAGGATTAACTTTATTTTGTAAATACTTTTGAAAGTTGTTCGTTATTCTCTTGATATTTTTTGAATACTGTTTTTTCTGATTTTCTCTTGAATTAAAAGATAACGAGGCATATTTTAAGTATTTTTTAATGTATAATTTGTACTCTAAACTCAATATTTATGGCAATTTACCATTATCCAATTACTTTTATATAAGTGATCATAACATTAAACTTAATGAAATAATACTGTGAGTTAATATCGTACAGAAATCTGAAATTTAGTTGATGTGATAGTTGTGTGTTTGTTGAATTTAGTTTTTGATCTGTCATTGTATGCAGAGATCAAAAACTCATTTGTTTCTATCATGCAAATCCAATTCTATAGCTTACTATCTTATCCATAAAAGAAGTTATATAAGTTATTTCTTTTTTGAGAACTTTATTGCAAGTATGATTGAAATACGCTTATAAAATAAGTTTTTTGTACTTTTAGATTTGATGGTTTTAAAAATTTAAGTGATATTACTTTGAATATTTAAATCGAGAATGAATTTTGAAAAATTTTCATTTAAAACACTTAAATTTTTAATTTGTTTATATCCAAATTTATGATATCTATTTAGTAACTTTTCTGACTAAATTTTGTGTATTTGATGTTGCTTTTATTTTAAACATGATCAGTAAAATAATAAAAATTATCTAATTTTTCGATAACTTTCTGAATGTTAATTGTTTAATAATAAATTTCTTTAGTTAAATTCACGTGATTTTTTAGAAAATATGAAATAATTTAAATATTGAAAACTACCATGCAAAATTTTAAGAAAAGCATTTAATTAGAAATAATTTTATTAAGTTTTTGAAAACGTCAACTTCTATAAATGTTTTAGAAAATTGATTTCAATAAGTTGATATTTTGTTTTCAGTTGAATTACTTCGTTTGTTTTCGCTGCTTAAAATTTAAATTGCAGTTAAGGATTTTTCAAAATGAACAGATTGATTAGCATTCTTAGTTAAATAAAACTAAATTAAATACAGAAATATTTTGCAACTTTTAGTTAATCTTTCATGTTTTTTTAAAAAGTGAAACTCATAGAAAATGAACTTTATTACATTTGTTATTTTTATGTACATTATTCTTTGAAATTGTTTAAAACAATATTTTATTCTAAGAAGGCTAGAAAAACTCATGTTTAAAACATTTTTTTTTACTTCTAAACTTCAATCACTGAAATATTTATATTTTTTCAGTTTAAATAAAGTATAAACACGAAAAAGTAACAGGAAATGAATAATTAGTAATGCCCTTCTCCTTTGGTCATAAATCTTGCTCGACATATACGAATCGTTTTATTGCTCTTGTTGATGGGAAATTGCTTCTGTTCTTTTTTACAATCTCCCCTAAAACTGAATCATAAAGCCCCTTCCCCGTAAAGAATGAGTTCTGGGGACACCTACCTCACTTCATTTACGATGCAGAGAAAAATGGACACTTCTTACCCCTTGAGTTTACTATAGTCTGGTCCACACCATTTATTCCAATCTTTTTTATTTGGATTACAATCAGTTTGCAATTTTTCAGAAAGAGCTGATACACGATCGCTTTTTTTACAACTCTGATTTAAATTACCAGTTCAAGATTTTAGTAAAACAGATTCATTTACAGTTATTTAAACTGATCTCAATTTAATAAAACCGAAATTTCGTAGCTTCAAAAATGTTTGCAAAGTTGTGTTTACATAATGATAAGAAAGGCTCAAAATTTATGAAAATTTAATGCCATCAACTAAGATTTGCTTTATTAATCAATTTCTTAAAAAAATATTAGTAAAGTAAAGTTTTTTAATCTATTTTCCAATACAATTATTTTCATGTGTGTTAGTGAGATATTCCTGTAATATCACACTAAAACAAGCGAATGAAGTACAATAAAAAATTAAATAAAAATTCAATAATGAACCAAAAAAATTTATATTGTAGTGGAAATTAAAGCTTTTCATAATGTATATTTAACGAAGATAACGAAATCATTTAAAAAAATTTTTTGATTATTACTCTACCGAGCGAGCAGCAGAATGGTTAGCGGTCTCTGTGTCCTTCGGTTTAACAGTTCATGGGTTCGAATCTCACTTTGGGTTTAGATGTTTGCAGTAGCTTGGAATTCACTTTAAACAGTAAGTCCTGATCTAATAAGCAAAAGATGGAAGTTGGAAGATAAAAATATAAATCAAGCCTTTGTTACACCGAATGTTTCGGAATGCCTTACCGACGGTGTAGCCTTTAAAATATTTTGTTTTATCAGATAAATCTAATTTATAAAACTAGGATGACTCAAGTTATTCCTCAAAACAGAAGACTTGCATAATCTCAAACTTATAAAACAACTGAATAGAAGTAAACACAAGCATAGATTTGTAACGTAAATTTCGTAGAAAGAGTTACATTAAATTTTTAAATTGATGGGTCAAAAATAAAAGTCATGCGATTGCTTATTTAAATAATGCAACCTTCATCATGAAACAAAAATTAAAAATTTTAACATGAAAGCATTTTAGTGCTAATATAACACGTCTTTCTCTCACTATTAAGTTTTGACTTTAGTATATTTTTTAGGTAAAGATATTTAATTTTTCTTAACTAAAATGGCCAAAATGGTAATTACATTCGAAAAAAAAATTTTGTGACTTTTTTTGTGATCTTCAACTTGAAAGTAGCTAATTATCGTTGATATATTTTAAAGAAATTTTTCAAATATCAGCTGTATAGGAAATGAAACTAAAATTTGGAATAATTAATTTTAATAATTTTTTAATTTTTACTAAGTTTAATATATCTTGTTGAAGCTTTATTTTCTTATTGCTTTAAACTTGTATTAAAATGATCTAATAAAAGATAAAATAAGCAACTGTACGTACAATGATTTAAATAGGGAATAAAATCCATTACAAAATCTCAATTTCTCATTGCACACATTTTTCTTAAATTACTCTGATTCAAAAAGGAAAAAGGCTGGATTTTTTTTTTTAATAAAACATGTTCTCAAAGTCAAAACATGTTTGCTTATTTATCTAAAATCCGTAAGGAAAACTATCATTCAAAATGATTAAAAGTAGAAAATTTCAAAGTTTATCAACTTCTCTAAAGCTATGAATTCTAACCAATACCAGCCTGATAAATTCCTAGATTTCAAGACATTAAAAAGAAAATAAAAGAGTATCATATTTCTCCAATATTTAAGGAGGAGGAAGAAACAGATTTAACTTACTCTTCACAAAATATTGTCTAGGAAAATAAAGCTCCGATATCTTAAAGACTTCGGTTTTTTTAATGTGTTCCTAGAATTTCAAAAGGGAAAGAAATGCAATAAAAAACAATCATCTGCTGAAGTTTTATATAAATGATTTTTAATTTTGTCTGGATTTCAAGATAATCCAATATTATCATTGTCGGATAATGTAATTTTAAAACTTTTTTTTTAAAAAAAAAACGTGCAAATTACATTATTTCTATAACTGAAAATAAATCCAATCTAAATTGATTATGTGTCAAATATATACTCTTTTTTATAATTTATTATTTCAAATGCATTCCCGAAGATTTCGGGTGTTATTTTTTATGAAAATATTTGAAGTGTAATTTGGATATAGTTTTGTATATCAACATAATATTTTCAGATATAACGGATACAATAAATATATTTAAAATCAATTGCATTCATCACGTTTGCCGTAATTTAAATATTACTGGAAACTTATTTAACATTATCGTGTCCTAGGGGTTTTCGTTGTCGTTAGTTTATCATAAAAGTAATTTTACATTATTTAAAATTATAATTAAAGAATATTAAAACTAACATTTAATTAATTGAGAGGGATTTTTCTCTTTATAAAACTTAAGAACAAAGATCAAATACTTTGCATGGAATATAAGTAAATTTGTTAAGGCTGAAAAATATATTTTTGAATAATTTTTTTTTTCATGGAAACTAAATGACTTAATAGAAATCTGCTTTATAAATAGAAACATTATGGTCACTTAAGAATGACTAGTATTCAAAAAATTGGTAGATTAAAAATATTTTTGTTATTTTTAAATAATGCTTTAGAATAATGTTTGTATGATAGTTACGTTTATATAAGTGCCTACATTATTATAGTTTTAAATACCAATATTTTGTGTTTTCACCAATGGATAATCATAACTATAAATGAGATTTAGATATACATTCAGTCTAAAATTTACTAATTGTATGGATTTTTATAATAAGTTAAGACTTAAAGTTAATTTTTTCCTCGTGAAAAGATCTTTTTATCGTTCTGATACATAACTTCTAATTTAACAAAACTATTTATTTTCTCAATTTTTTTATCAATGACTTCATGTAACCAACACTATTTAGAAGTCAGCAAAGTGTTCTTTTGAATTATTTGCTGTCTTTCTAAACTATTACACAAGTATTGATAAACAAATCAATGTGTGTGAAATGCAGTGTGTACTTTGATAAATTTATGTAAAGCACTTGGTAATAATATTTAGTTTTTTCTTATTTAATTGAGTTAAAGTATTACTATTAAGTAAAAATTAAAAATTTACAAAAAACTTCGCTATAAAATATTCACAATAACTGGAGGGGTCTGAAATATATGGGATCCAATCTGTCTTTAATTACTATTTGTATTTATTTCTTGCCTGATTCAAGCATTAATTCCAATATTTTAACGCAACTCTGACTGTCAGATCTTGAATCACAGTAAACTCTCAATAATTCACAGTATTGAATGGCGTGGGTCGGTTATCACAGATAAAGCTAGATTTAGCAGATAATCCACAAAATTATAAGAAAAAAAAATACCAAGAATTTATTTTAGGAATTTATACGCACAATAGATAGCATAAATATATTCGTTACTGAAGAAATAATAGATTTGGTCGCTTTTTACAATGTGTGTGTGTATATATATAATATTATAAAGTAATAAGTACAATTTAAAGCAATAAATATTATATATATATATATATATATATATATATATATATATATATATATATATATATATATATATATATATATATATATATATATATATATATATATAAAATACAGCACATGAAATCAAAAAATACAAGATCAATAAATATGTATTGATAATCTAACCAGAGTACAAGCAGCTAAAGTGTGTGATATGGCTAGTATAAACAAGATAAAGTATGAAGAACAATAAAATTATGAAGACAAAATTTGGAAATCCCTGACAATCGTCTTCATCAGGAGGGAGATATTAAGCTTTACAAATTAAACACTCTTTTCGGACATGCACGAATTAATGTTTAAAGATCTTCGAACAATTGCCCCAAAGAGTGTTTATATTAAAGAAAAAATGCAATAAATTCAAAGTTAAACTATATTTAAAGTAAAAGTATGTGTTTTAGAGATTCTTGTAAGAACTTTCTTAAAACTACATTTACTTATTGAAGTTAACTCGAAATTTTTTCAAATTACTTTTGGCAACAATATCTTTATCAATTTTAAATCAGTCATGATTTTCTGGTATTGACATTTTTAATGCATATCTTTAACTCCTTTTACTATGGGTTTATTTGCTTTGATATAATTTTTATTTTAATTTTTTATACAAATATATTCATGTTTCTTTCTTTTAATACACCTTTAATACTCTTCGGGGAAATTGATCAAAGATCTTTAGACATATATCCTTCGTGGATATCAGAAAGAGAGCTTAATTTGCCTAGCTGATCATCTCTCTCCTGACAAAGATGTTGTTCTTATGCTTTTTTCTTATTCTTTGTTTTGTATATTGTTTTATTCTTGTCAAGGATTTTCAAATTTTGTCTTCTAGTTTTATTATCATTCATTATCATATATATTTCCTTAGAGAAATCAATTTTTTAAAAATTGAGACACTTTATTAGATTGAAACATTTTTAGAACTTAGATAACTGATACCTATAGCGCAGAGTAGCTCGGAAATGATTGAGTTAATGCATAGATTCATTTGAACTTTATTAAAAATCCTTACAAAAGAAAACTTATTAAATTCTTTATGAAAACTAAAAAAAATTGTGCAAACCTTCAAATTAAGAGTATTTTTGTCATATTGTCAAAAACATTTGCAATAAAATAGATATTGTTTAAAAAATATAACGGAAATGAAGGAAATGACATTTTAAAAATAACACAAGTTACTATTTTTTTTAAATGAAAGATTATTCATTGTCATACATTTTACTTACCTATTAGCAAAAGGAATATTTTTCATTCTTATAGAACAGTAAAATTCAGTTTGTGAGAAAATGATATTTTAACATTACTTTTATTCATATTTATCTTCTTAAAGCATTAAAACTAGCAAACTTCTGTTCTTTGAGTTGAATTGATTTGACAGAATTAAATATTCCTTAAATGAAATGAATATGTATTTGCTATTCGTGCTTTTCAGTTTTCAGTGAAGTAGAACAATTTTCAGGATCAACTGTAAATCGAAACCAAGTTTTCGGACATAAATAATAATGTGTATTTTTTACAAATTTCAGAAATATGTAATAGAATAATTTGTGAATTGTTTTTTCTGAAATTCACATGTCAGGAATTTTTTAAATTAATAAGCAATGCATTTTATTGCATATTTTTTAGTATTTCTTTACAATAAAAAAGAAGAGAAAATGTCTTAAATTTAAATTGAGCTTAATTACATAAAAGATGACGAGTGTAAATTACGGCACAGCCATTCTAAGCATCAATTACCCCTTTGTCAAGAGATATGATACTAAAACAGTTATAAAATAGAAACAATATTATAATAATAAAATATAATTTTTTGGTTAATACAAGGAACATTTTCTATTACCATTTTGAATATGGTGGAGAAAATTCTAACAGTTTGTAAATTGTTTCATTTTGCAACATATCGTTTACGAAATTGTTAATTCTCTCTCTACATTTCCGTAAAGAACTATATATTATACGATTCTCTCTCTAAGACATTAATCATTCAAGGATTTTTAACTACTAAATAATTACATTATTAATATATTAAAAGCATTTGTAAAATTAAATCATAAGCAATTAATAAATTTTTTATTTTCCATTTTGATTTCCCGGGAAATAAGTTTTGTTTTTCAATTTTTATGGTATGTATTTTAAAATTGAATTTCAAAATATTTTCATTTCATAGTACAAATCTTTTCATTTTAGCGATAAATGATTTAATATTGCTTTTTTAAACTCATTCTAATAATTTTAATGTTAAACTTACTACTAATTAATATATTTTTTGCCCAATATTCATATTAACTCATATATGATAAAACATAAAAAATACTCCATTTTAATGATTAACAAATCAAAAGATTTTTATACAAATTTTTTGTGTTAAATTCTTACACTGTTTTCGCATTTTCAAATAAATTTGCTGATTTATACTTAAAATCCCATTAAAAGTAATCAAAAAAATTTCTTTTTTTTTTCCTAATATCTATAAGAAGCAGCCATGTTTACATTTAACAGTTCAAATTTTAGCAGTGCTTCATTTATATTGGTTCATACTGGTCATTTATACTTATTTGCCCTAAGAACATAAAAATCATCTTTTGTGACAATAGAAAATGCAAGATAGATTATACCAGGAGATCAAAACAAACTGAAATTATATTCCCAGATAAAGAGATAGTGTGTCTAGAAAATGTATAAAAAGAGGAAAATTAAATTTAGTAAATTTAATTTATCTCGAAGTAACTAATTTTTTGGAAAATCAGATTTTAAAGTCTTGACACCAAATATATTTTTTTATTATTTTTGTTAGCAAAAATTAAGTCTCAATTTTTATTCAATTTTATTATATTGCTTTTTATAACATTGCATGTGTATTACACTTATTGACTTCACCTTTGTAGGTACATTCGTTGACAAAAGAATATTTTCAATGCCTCGTATATAGTTTATTTTTTAGTCTTTCTTTTTTAATATAAATAACTGCTATATATTACTATGTAGATTAAAATTCTGAGTACTGACGATATACTACTTAAAGAGTTTAACCTAATAGTGCTTTTCTAATTTTTAATTTTTTAAGAATTTTTTTAAAATATAATGTTTATATAAAGGCGAAGTTTTTTCAAATAAATCACGATACTTTTTAAAGTGCTCATCAAAGAATAGTTTGGTTTCAACAACGATTTTTTCTTGAACTTTAATGAAATAATTAGTGGCTGCTTAATTCAAAGTTTTCAAAATTCATTTAGTATTGTATCAAAATGCTAAGATAAAATATTTTTATTTTTAAGGTCAAGGAAGGATGAATCAGCTGGGTGGAGTGTTCATCAATGGACGTCCTTTACCTAACCATATTAGACTGAAGATTGTAGAAATGGCCGCCGCTGGTGTAAGACCTTGCGTCATCAGTCGCCAGTTAAGAGTTTCTCATGGCTGTGTATCAAAAATTCTTAATAGATATCAGGTAAATATTTAATTTTTACTCCATAAAAGTTTTGTATAATTAACGCAAGAAGATAACTAAAATGAATGAAACAATTTTGGATCTTGTCCCAAAGTCCTGCTAATTTTATTTATATTTCAATTTTTAGTTAAAGATGTATCTAATAACCTATCTTTTTCATTCAAGGAAACCGGAAGTATTCGACCGGGAGTTATTGGAGGCAGTAAGCCTAGAGTTGCAACACCTGAAGTGGAGAAGAAAATAGAAGAGTACAAAAGAGAAAATCCAGGAATTTTTAGTTGGGAAATTAGAGATCGCCTAGTAAAGGTAAGCTTATATTTTTCAAACATAACACAAATTAATCCTTATATTTTTGTTTACCAATAAATTACATAAATGGATTTAAATTGTTAAGAATAATCAAAATATAATCCAGTTAAACAAAAACTATCAGTACCATTTAAGAAATTATGGCTTTAAAAGTAAATGTTTAGAGTTTCAGCATGAAAAATAAATTTCCTAAAAAGTATTGATTTTAGCTTAATATCTATCACCTATATATGCAAATGTAGTAATAGAATTTTTATAAATATATAAAGCAGCAAGTTTATTTGAAGGTGTCAAGTTTATTTACCAGTAGTTTTAACCACGTGAGATATACAATCTATGTTTGCGACAGTAGTTTAGTTCTCGCTAAGCGTCTTTGCGTTTCAATTTGTTTTGAGACCGGCGTAGTGACTCATTTACTTGACTGAATTGTTTTCTAGGATATTCTATGTTCATTTCGTTTAAAATGACCATTCTAGTTTACTTTTGAACATTTTATAGCGAAAAAGAATTAAGAACACACTTTGAGCTGTTTTTTGATAAATTACTATTTTCTTGCTATCGTATTTCCTATAATTTTTTTTCGATCAGATTCAAATAAATCGATATCAAGTTTTGAGCATTTTCTTTCCAGTTTCGTTACATCACAATCCGATTTAAAATATATTCAATTTCCCTTTTTAAAATATACTTTCACATTTCTAGTTTTTATTTTTCAATGAATCAATTCATCTCAGTTTATAATTGTAGTTTAATGGTTTTTGCTTCACACATTTTAATTATTACCCGTGAGTGTTTCGCTGCAATAGAAGTCTTAATTTTAAACCGCGATTCTAATGTTAATAGATTTTGTTTGTGTTAAATAATTTTTCTACACATTCATTTTGAGAATAAAATGTTGTATTTTTTTTCTTTGCAGGAAGGCATATGTGACAAAGAATCCGCCCCGAGCGTCAGTTCCATCAGCCGGGTGCTGCGTGGCTCTAGAAATGGATCCTACGATTCAAGCGGTGAGTCATGTGATGGCAGCAAGAAAGCTGACCACAGCATCGATGGCATTTTGGGAGGTTAGTTATAATTATATAGAAAAAGGGTTATTTTTTTAAACTCTCCTTCCGAAGAGATTTTTAACAATGAATATAGAGCTCTCTAAAATCCTCTCTGAAAGTGTCTTAAGTGAAAAACAGTCAAAAATTCATGAATTTTGATGGTTTACAGATTAAATATTCTTTTTTTTTAATTTATTATTATTTTAATTTGATAAACCCTCTTATTTGGGGAAATTTTTTAGGTAAACATTCCCACAAAATATTAATTTATTATAATGTATTTTTTTGTTTCTATATTTATTTACAATAATTAGATAAGCAATCATATTTCGTTCAATCTTATGACATCAGTGTAAGAAATAATAAATGCTTCGTCTTTTAAATACATTGTGGCACAGTGCTAGTGAGCTCCAGTGGCTAAGTAGCTTCACGCCGCTTCCCGTAAGCTCAGCAAAGTGAAGCATCAATTGCCGCGGGCAGTGGTTGGGAGGGTGACCACGGTGTACTCTCCTTCACTGGGTTGCTGGAACTCCGTGGGTTCGGGACGTGTCCACGTTAATCTGTGAAGTCCAAAGTCCTTCCGCTGGTGTGGCATGGATGTGGAGAGGAAGTTGCCAGCTCAGGTGTGGTCTCGTCACCTGACCGTGGCTCAAAATTACGAGGCACCTTATAAAGAGCAAAGTCATACTTTCACCTCCGTGGTGCTCGGATCCAAACGAAAGACGCTCCCTATTGACTTAATTCGCACTGACAAAGGCAAAAGCGAGCTTGGCTTGTCCAAATGTCATAGAAAAACAACAAACAATGCTAGTGCCTCATCACAGAGAAGATTCTGATTCAGAACAAGTCACCGTTTTTACCAATCTCGCAAATGAATAATTATTTTTGTTTTCAATGCAACCGTTCGTAAACGATTCCTATTTCAAGCGTGTATATATGCTGCAATATAGGATTCTTCAAACTGTAGGTCTGCGTTGAATTAGCAGTCATGTAGAAAAGTGATCAGAATTATAAATTTAGCAATCTTTACATAACGGAAAGATAAGGTTTTTTTTTTCTTTTTTTTCCCGTTTTTTGCTTGCCTATCTGTTGATGTGCGTATTAAAGAACTTTCCGTATTTCCTTAAATGCGTGTGAATTCCGTATTTTCTTCAATTTAATTATTGGTTTCACTGTATTGAAATGTAATAGGAGCCTACATTCAGTAAAAACTTTCTTCATAAGCTATTAAGATAGTTTTGATTATAAGTAAAAATAATTCCACAAATGTAGTTAACAATATAACTGTACATAACATTTATTTTTATTTCAAAGCATGTTACGGAGCAATTTTTTCCCTTTCATTTTTGTTATTTTTTTCTAAACCTTATATGTGTGCATTTGCTTTTATTCTTACACTAAAGTTTAATCCTAATCCAGTTGAAGATCTTATAACGTTTTTATATTCTCATAAAAAATTGAAAGAATCGAAAGCATTTTAAAATTTAGATTCGATGCAATTTACGATTTTTCACTCTTGTGTATCATAGAACAAGTGAAACCGTGAAAATTTTAGAAAAAATAAATGGATTTTTTTTTGTTAAGTTTATTGAAATTTACATTTTACATTGTTTTCATAAATAAGTTTAATCTGATTGCTTTGTGCGTTAATTGCTTAATGTTTTTTCAATTATTACATATGAAATTCTTATAAAACATTTTAAAACTTAAATCTGATCTATTTTTTTATGAATGAAGGTAAGAAAAACTTGTACAGCAATCTTAATTTTCGGAATTATTTAAAAAATTTTTTTGGATAAATATAAACACACGAGAGTACAAGTGTTAAAAAACAGCTTAAATTTCAATAGATGTGTAAACCAAATAAAAAAAATTACAATTCAAAATAATTTAATAGTTTGCAAAAAGAAAATAAGGTCTCTCTATTCCAGCAATAAAGCTAGTTTTATAATATAGTACAAAAGTAAATTATTAAAAGTTATTTCTCGTAGTACATTATCATTAATAATCGTGTTAAAATATTAAAAATCAGCAAACATATAAAAAACTTTTTCTAAAATATATTTATAAAATGTTAGAAACTGTGTAACACCGAGTTTAATATTTTCTCCATTAAATTTACACTAATGATTATAAATTGTAGCATTACTGTGTATAATTTTATGAAAATATTAAATTTTAAATAAATACTTGTGCATTAAAAATGTTTATTTGAATAAAGAATAGAATAAAGTTTATTTGAATAGCTTTTAAAAAAAAAAACAGACAACAAAGTGACCTTTTTTATACTGATATTCATATTTATGAGCACATTTTTAGTCTTAGAGATCCATTATAAAAATAAATCAAATACAAAATATTCATGGAAAACTTGGATGAATATTCGTTGTTAAATATGTCATAGCCAGATAAAAGCGAATATTTTCCTAGTAAAATCTAAAATATATTCTATGTAATGAAAATTACTAATAAATAATGCTTAGTTATAGAATCGTTGAGAATTAACATAGTTTTTTTACAATGGATTGCAACTAAAATTGGTAATATCTATACTATAAATGCATTATATCTCAAACATTTTATTTTTGCTTTCATTTATAATTCAAGACTAGGTTCAAAGAATATCTTATTGTAGGATAAATAACAATACCTGCTATTAATTTGTAATTACCTTTCATATTCTTGGTTTTGAACCTGTAAAGAATGGTACTTCTAGTCGGTGTTAAATTATATCTGGATATTTACATAAATTTTTTACCTCAAAAGTTACAAACTACTCAAAAAGCTACTTCAGTGCTAAAACTTTCAATTGAATGATCTGCATTCTAATCATCAGTTCATCTTCTATGGATTCCCATGTGATTGTCGAGTGATAAACATATGAAATTAATCTAAAGCAAAGTCTATAAAATTTAAAATGAATTTTAAGTCAAATATTTAATATTAAGAGTAGCCATTGACACTTGTAATTGTGTGTTACATGAAGTCCTTCACTAATGTAAATAAAAGAATCACTCTTCTAAAGTGCTTGGAACAGATTTGGATCTGTAACAAATCGCCCCCTGTTTACTAAGCACTCGTTGTAAATCGGAGTCATTTCTGCGATGAGGATTAATCCCCTCCCCCCTTCGCCAATCACCTGGGTCAACATAAACGTTTGTCCGAGTTGTTGACCGTGATTCTATATGAGGTAATCTGTTAATATATGACATGTAAAAATACTTCAGAATGACCACATTAGTAACATAGACAGGAAAATATGACAAGAAACACACTTAAAAAAACATGACATATTTTTACATAAATAGCTGGAAACAATTTAGGTAAATAAGATTTATTATACAAAGTGCAAAAATATTTTTCATGTGAAAATTACAGTTAATAAAGTCAATAGTATCACAATAGAAGAAAATGAGATCTTGATCTAATTTATGGAGTACACAGAAATAGTGTGGAATAAGTTATCTATTGTAATCTCTTAATTATTTTAAGATAAGTAATAAAAAAATAGAGATTAACAACTGAGAAGAATAGGTTGCTAAAAATAAAAGAAACAATGCTTTATTTAAGAGAAAAAAATTTATTAAGTTTAGCTTTATATATCTTTCTATATTAATTTACAATTAATAGAAAAATATTATATAAATTAAAAATTCCAATTATCTCGATTGAAGAAAAAAATTAGATTTAAAGCATTTAACTTTAATCATTTTTAAGAATTTTGGGGTATTAAAAAAAGATGGATTTTTTAAGCCCTTATTATATATTGTTTTTATGAAACTCTTTACGACGGGGATGGTTCTACGAATTCTTCAAATTATCAGTTTTGGAAATTAAGTGCACATTGAAATATCACAATTTACTAATACTTATCTCACACACTAAACTTTTATATTCCTAAATCTTCAAATTGATATTTACATAACTAAGAGCTAATTCTAAAAATTATTGATCAATGTATTTATCTAATGGAAATGATTTATTTTGAGTTGTGCAATTATCAGTGTAAATATTTTTCTAAAGATTCGACTGTAAAAGAAATTTGATTTCAATTATAAAAATATTTTTGGGTGAGTGTAATAAGTGATGTGTTAATAAAACACTCACACTTTAATAAAAAATTTTATTATGCAAGTCTTGAATTTTTGCTGGAGATGATTATAAAATCTAAACTCTATTTGTTCTTCATTAAATTTATGTAAAATTGAACTACGCTTTTAATTTTTTGATGATTTTTCAAATTAATATTTTTCGCCTTTATCATTTTCGTGAATTTTTTTTCTGTCACTAATAAAATTATACACTATCTCTTTAAATATATTATGTATAATAAATCATGTTAAATTGATATTTTTTGTTATAGTTATGCCTGTGAACTTGTTACAGGAAAACAAAAGGAATTTCATTGCCATTTAACCAGTTATAGCATGTTATTCCTAAGCATTTTTTTTTTTTTGGCTGAGCAATTGTTTTCTATTCAAAACCGGCATTTTTATTAAGTAACATTGGAGTCAAGAGTTTTATTAGCATTGAATTTTTTCAGTCTGTAAAGAAATACTTAAAATTTCCAAAGGTTTCTTATCTCGCCCTTGATTAAAATTCTGAAACTATGTTCTGTGAAATGTAGTATTGTTAAACAAATTTTAAGGAAAAATATATTCTCATATTTTCCTTTTTAGGATTTTTTGTATAAGACATTCTCAAATACGGAAAAATAATTTCAAATTCAGCATCCAAAATGGATAAAATATAAGCTTCTTATGCTACAATACTAACATCCAAAATAGAAAAAAGGTAACTCAGATTATAACATGTTACGTTAAAAGCAGTAAATACCTAACATTTTGCATATAAAAATTCTCTCACAATAAAGGTGAGTAAACAGTTGTTTTGCTAACCCACGTTACGCCCACGTCATAAGTTTTGAAGATCTTTCTTCTTGACATTTATGGATGTCTCTTTGTCAGATTTCGCTTTAAAGTTGGGAGAAAATTTTAGCACTTGCTGGTGATTTTTATTGCAAGCTCTGTATGTCTAATCCCTTGTAATCCTTTACTGAAATGACGAAAGGTTTTGCGGTTTTATAGTCAGTCATGTGGTTTAGTAGTATTTTATGTGGGCGATTATGTTCTTGTTTGCTACGATAACTATGCACTTAAGGCATATTATCGGTTTGGAGCTTCTGAAACATTCCATTTCTAGTTGTCATCAACAATAGTTGCACGCTTTTGAATTTTTTACTGATACTGCTTATAAATCAATGCATTATACGCGAATTTATTTCAGTACCGACTGAAATCGCCAAGCAACTTTGGTCTCAACAGTTTAAGTAGTTTTCCCTGCATTCACACAACTCCTGATATATAAGAAGACAACTTATCTGTACCCAAATCCATAAGTAAATTACATAATATGGAAAATAATTTTAAAATAATTATATAGATTTTAAAAACTCTTAAACTTAATATGGAAATGGAAAGATAAATTGAAAAAGATTATTTATTATGTGAGATATTAAAACATTTTCATATTTTAGAAAATTGACTTAATCAGGCATTTGCGGAGTACTTAATTTTATGTTAGATATATATATCATTCAAACCTCTAATTCTATAGTTTGTTTGAAAGAATAGAAAAAAGTATATATATTTATATATATATATATATATATATATATATATATATATATGTATAATCTGTGTGTGTGTGTGTGATTGATTGATTGATTGATTGAAAAGTTTATCCACAGAATTTTTTAATTCTCTTTTAACTTTTTATTTGCCGAGATGGTAGCCAAATGGTTTGCGCTTTTGCTTTTAGTTAGTCATTTTGTGGGTTCGAATCCCACCTAGATATGAATGTTTGCATTTGCTTGGAATCCTTTTTGGACCTGGTCTAATTACCTCTCGTGCGCAAAAATGACTGTTTAAAACAAATCAAACTTAACTTTTGACTTCATAAATGGATGTAACCGATTTTACAGTAAATATTGAAATATTAAATCGCAAACCATTTAAAAATAAGTCACAAATCTAATTAAAATGAAAAACAAATCTTTCTATCTTTAATATAAATAGATTTGAGTTTTAAGAAGGAAACATTTGATATTGTATATTTTTATGTTTGCGCTTTTGAAATAAGAACTTTAAATAAAATCAGGGAATATAAAAAAATATTCTATATTTTTCATAAAATTAAAATAAACTTTCACGATTAAATCTTTATCATATCTGAAAAATTTAAATGTATTAAAGCAGTAAAAAAGTTATAAAATAAATTTTTGTTGATAGATTTAAAATAAAATTGCTAGGAGTTTCATAAACTTATATCGCCAGTATTCTTAGAATAAACAAGAGAGCTGCAAAAGTGTGAAGAAGCGGAAAATCTCCCATGAACTGTCTGCTATTACAAGGCTGTTTATCCCAAGACTAACAAATCCTATCGTAGCATACCCTAAAGTATCGATTTTAATGTGTTTTGTAGAAGCTGCGTGGGGTGTCTCCGAATACAGGTGCCAAAAATGAGCGTGACGACATCAGTCCACCCCTCGAATCTGATTTTCCCAAACTATATTCACGATCCCATGGTCCCAACGGACGGCCCTGGATGATCTATGATATGGATCCTTCCGTCCGACTCCGGGATCCCAAATCCGGTGTTATCAGAAATTGCAGAATGGATTGCAAATGAGCGGAACGATCCATTCAGCGACGTCGTCCGATCCCCCGAACGCCCCATTCGATGCGATTCGACATAGCCGATTGCCGAACCTTCCCTCCCTTGCCAGAAGAAGCCCCAGAACAAGCTTTCGACAAAGAACTATAAAGGGGATCACTGAAAAGTTTGAACGTGTGGGTTAAAAGCGACTTCAATTCACGGGCATGGAGTATGCAAAATTAACCTAAATGCAGCGTTCGATTCTTCACACGGCAAAGCGCCTATGTCTATGGATGGCAACAGAGAAAGAGAAAAAAAAGCCATCTGCTTAGGAAACTGGCGGACATTTTTAGGTTGGGAAACAGCAGCTGTTATGTCTCCTAGACTGTTCTGTTCTCGCCCAGAGACTATCAAAAACTGATAGCTTGTTAATGCCTTCCCCTTCTCCATCAGGACCAAGCCGAATTCCTCGTCTCTGCCTATTAGCACCTTGACAGAGGACCTCCAGAGGACCTGGCACAACAACCGTGAGAAAGGCATTCGTGAAGCCTCTTTCGTGTGAAGGGTTTCCCTGAACATTTCTTCCGTCTTGAAAGCACAAAGCCGATTTTTCACTGCATTTTCCACCTCTTCAGATGAAATATGCATGATATTTAGCGTGGTGGTCTCACTTCAAATTAAGCGGCTCCTTCCAGAAAATTAAGCTTACGCTTAGTGTGTCACTTGAGAGACGATAAAATTGTTTTGTATGTAGAACATCAAGAAACACTTCCTCCTTCTGCAGATTACTTTCTCATAAGGCTGTTTTATTTCTTTATACAGCATTTTTCAAAAAAAAAGTAATTACTCAATTAAAATTGTAAAAAATTTTTTCTTAGTTTGGGGAAAAATATTTTTACATATTCAATTCTCAACATTAAGATGCATGCACAATTTTAAAAAAATGTCTTATGTGATTCTGATATATATTTAGTTTAAGTGTAACTTGCTATCTTAATACCTTTTACATCATAGATTTAGTTATTTGCAGAAGAGGAATGATACAATATTAAATCTGCTATCAACAAAGTACATTTTTTATATAATTAATCTAATATAAGTTTAATAATTTTAATTTTCAGTATTCTTTTACAACCATTCTAAAAATGTTATCAAAATATTTATAATTTAAAATAATTTTTAAAGAGATTAGAAGAATTGTGCTTAATTTTTTCCAAGACTAAATTTTAAAAAATAATTAATGAGAACTAAAAAAATCTTAAAATTATTTATTGATTAAAATAAAAGAATTCTTTTTCTCAAATTCAATTTAAACAATAACAGCTTAACATACATGTCATAAGCAAAATTATTCTCAATCCTATAAAATGTATTTGTCAAATAAAATTTTAAATAGCATGTAATGTGCAATATATATGTAACTCGAGACGCATTTGCAAAATTGTTTGCTAGAATGGGGTTAACATGCAGCATTAATTAATAAATAATACTTATTAATTTTAATACAAAAATTATTAGAAAGTTTAAAAAGTATTTATTTACTTTCCCATTCGTTGAAATCTTATCCTACACGCATCTGAAGAGATATTTCACGAGTTCTTTTCATGCGCTATCACGTGATTGTGTTATAATTTCCATTCATCCTAACAATAGCTAGAGAGAATATAAAAAATAACAATAAGGAGGTGTCATCACAACTTTTACTATTATCTGAAGATGTTCAAATTCCAAAGGGATCCTATCAGAGAGGGGGAAAATACTAGCAGCGGCTTTAAAGAAAAATCAGTGACTGGGACAGAATTATTATTCTCGTGCTGGACCAAAATATGATTTTTTCCTCAAAAAGAAAGTGTTAATGGCTTTCTAATCCGAGTGTATAGTGGGAGACCAGACAAAAAAAGACGGAAAGTCGAGATGCCGCCGCTATTGTAGCTCCTAGTGGGAGTCCTTGTTGTCGGCGAGCTTCAAAAGGCTTTTCCATTGATCCTCGCAGTCAGCCATATTTTCAGAAGAATACTTCAATATGAGGTGCGAGCAGTCTAGGAGTTATTGTGTGTCCGGCGTTTAGGAGGCGTCCCGCCTTCCTCTGTCCGGATCCCAGTCAAAGTTATTCGTCAGCGCGCTCGCCTGATTTCTGTCTTCAAGGGTGGCCGTGTTTTCAATGGCATCCAACCATGCACCCCTTTGTCAACAGTGATGGTCGCCGGCGTTGACGGAGAGCGAGCCAAATGAAGTTTTCAAAATAAGCGTGTTTATCTCTTGTAAACAATCCACCTGTGGCTCTATTGAAAAAGACAGAGGAAGAAAACAGGGTGATTAATTTGTATTTAACACTTATAGAAATAACTCTCTCAAATATTTTTAGGATTACTTAAATAAAATAATTTTTAAAAATATGAACTTTTTACTTAATTAGTGATGAATGTCTGGCATATCAAAAGTACATTTTTTGTATCACAAATGAAAATAAAATTGTATGGAACTTTTTTTTAATTTTTTGGATAATGTAGGAGTGAATAAATTATTTAGTATAGTGAAATTTTTTCTTTTAGAAACTTTCTATCTAGGAAATCCAGCAAATGAGATGGGTTTTCATTTGTTGTATGTTAAAGCTTCATAACATTTCCCATGAGTCAGATGTTTATAATACTTATATATATATATATATATATATATATATATATATATATATATATATATATATATATATATATATATAATAGATTGGGTTTTCGTGTGTCTTCTCAAATATTTTATTTCTTCTGTTAAAATATGACAGCCGAAGTATTGTGGAAAAAATTTCCATTATATTCTTTTAAATATAAGTATGTTTTACAATTATAAAATAATAAATAAAATAACTTTTAGATAATTACTTAAAAATATCAGCATAAATAGAATTGTTATGTTTACTGTTTATAAAGATTCTTGTTTGTAAATGTACATTAACACTTATTTTTCCAAATGGTAGATTGACCTACAAGGCAAATGGATTTAAAATCATGGTCTGATGCTAATGAAAACTAACTTTTTATAGTTACAAGTTATACTTTTATCAAATTGATCTTTATTTATTATTTTTTTTAATTTTGCCAAAAAATTATTTTGCAAGAAACATAAATTTAAATGCAGCAAAATTTTCATTGAGAGATTTTTTTTTTTGTGAAGTCGTAAAATAACTCTAAAATCTGAATATTAGAAAAAATTAATGCCTCAATATGTTTATTCCTCTAATTAGGTCGCTTAATCAATGGAGAATCCGATATTGAATCTGAACCTGGAATACCTTTAAAACGGAAACAGCGGAGAACGAGAACGACTTTCAGTGCTGAACAAATAGAATTGCTTGAAAAGTTCTTCGAGAGCACTCAATACCCAGATGTTTATATGAGGGAAGAATTGGCTATGAAAACAGGACTCACTGAAGCTCGTGTCCAGGTATATTATTTCACAATTTATATTGATTTCAAGGTATTCTATACGTTGTCTTAACACATAGTTAACATTATCATGATAAATATAAAATAATTCAACATAAGTGGCATAAATTTTTAAATAACATTATGTAGGGCTAAATTTGAAAGGATATTAAAAATAGAAAAAAAAGATTGCCCAAAAAGAGATTGCTCAGACGACGGGAAAATCTTATTTCAAATCCAATATTGTTTAAAGTAAATACAAAGAAAAGTGATATTTTATTAAATTAACATGTCATTAAAAGCTCACTTTTTTATACTTGTGTTAAAATCTAAAACAGTTCGTGTTAATTTCATTGCTATAGAAATGTTCAGGCACTGTATTTACTGAAAAGAAATTATTTTGAAATTTCTATGAGAAAAAATCAATAACATTTATAAAAAAATTTAAATTATATGATGTGTTGTTAAGACTAAGTTAGGAAATTTGGCAAAATGTATCTTCTATATTAAGTTTGTCTGATATAGTACCTTTGCTTGAAAGCATTTTATACCAATTACATCAGCCCAATTAAATCAAATCCCACTTTTTGTGATCTCCTACTTTATAAACAAAGTCTGACTTCCTTCAATGGATGTCAGCTGTAGCTCTTTAAAATAAGGACTGATATCCAAATGTATACTTATATTAATGAAAGAATAACAATATTTTAAGTACTTTTTCATTTTAATGCATTAGACAAATCAAAATTGCAAAATTGTATTTATTTTTTTCTTAGTTAAAAAAAGATCGATATAAAATTAAATCTAAATGTAAAATTTAAAAGCATCAAATAATCATAAAATTTTACATACAATAAACACATATTTCTTCTATTTACCATTCATTAAAACTAAATTAATAAAAAGTATGAATAATGCTATAACTCACACATAAAAATGATTTGGATATTTGAAAAAAATGTGATGAAGTTTCTTAAGCTATAGACAAGAAATTAAACTTGTTAATAAATATTGCTATTTGTGATCTTTTTTATTGATTTGAATATTAAAATTAATAAAAGATAACACAAATTCCAATACTTATTAAGTTTAATTTCCTGTCAATAGTTTAAGGAACCTCATCACACATTTTTTTCCAAATATATATATATATATATATATATATATATATATATATATATATATATATATATATATATATATATATATATATATATATAAATTTCGCTTAAATATTTTTATTAAAAAGTTGAAGATTTCATTCTCATGTTAAAGAGATCTGTATTAAATATTTTAATAAAAATTTTAGAAATTCTAATATTTGCACAGGAAAACTAATTGATTACTTATAAAAGTTTCATAAATTAATATATAAATTAAAAATTTGATGTAACTTTCCATTCTATGTGATATTTTTAAATGCAACAAATTGTTCAACTGAATTTATCCCGTATTCATTTCAGATGAACTCTGAAAAGTTGAAACTATTAAGAAAAATACAGATTTACTAAGATAAATTTCTATGAAAATCTTATTTTTATCTATGTAATACAAGTTAATATATATTTCTTAAATTGGTAGAAAATCTAAATGATTTCTGATCTTTTAACTTAAAAAATATTAGAAAATACAAGATACTTATTTAAAAGAATTTAATTCGTTGAAAATCATTCTTCTTCTTCTCCTCTCTCTTGCTTCTTTATAATCTTGTATATTAAAAGTGATGATTGGGTTAATAATTTGCGCAAAAATTAAATTTTCTTAAATTTCAGGTTTGGTTTAGCAACCGACGAGCTCGATTCCGGAAGCAACGGCCTAACTTTCAGCCAGCAGCTTATGCAGCTGCTTCAGCAGGTCCCCTGATTTATCCACACAACTCACACTGTTATGAAACCAACTCTCATCATGGTATGTTTTACTCAAACATATATTATTATGAATTTTTCGGAAATATTTTTTTTTATCTTACATGTGTGCTTTCTTAATTTTAGAAGGCAGTGCCTGGCATAGAGCTGGTAACCTTCAGAATACCCCAATGTCTAGCTTCCAACATTCAATGCCTGCAGTCCATTCGTCTCCATATGGACAGCTTTCACCTGAATCTTGTGTCAATCCTCCTCAATTTTCAGCCACACAACAGGTAACTTTTTTTTGATTAAAATGTTCATAGAATCTTTTGTTTATGCTGATGAACCAGAATTTTAAAATAACAAAATAACTGTTTACAATTATGAAGCTTAATTACTCAAGAAATTTAAATTTATTTATTTAAGAAACAGATCGGAATATGTTATTCATTAATTCGTGGAATATTACACCTTGGAATATAAAAATGTTATATTTTATAATTAAAAGTTGTATTTTCGGGATGGAATTCATCAATCGCATAACATTTAAAGTTTTATAAGCTTAAGCACGTGTTAATGATTGGTTATCTCTCAAAAAATGTTTGCTTAAGGTAAGAATTGGATTTATGTGTTATCCTAAAATAAAATTTTTATAAAGTTATCAACCATTAATTCAAATAATACCATGAATTTTTGTATGAAACTAGACATTTGCCTAAAATAATGTATAAATCTGAAAAGTGCATTAAACATAATATAATCGAATGTTTTATGTTATAAATATTTTTAAAAATAGATTAAAGTTTGATTCTGGTCAATTTAAATAAAATACTAATTTGATTAATTTTATTTTCCTTCTTGGAATTAGAAATTAATGTAATGTAATTAAATTTAAAAACTCAGGGGAGTAAAAAAAACTTATCAATTTTTGAAAACTTTTATTTAGTTAAAAATTTATTTTATTAAAATTTTCTACTATTTATACGAAGGTTTTTAAAAAAGTGAAGCGTGAAATAATAAATATATCGAGAATCTGTAAGATGTCTCCCAAAGCTGTTTCTGCAATTTATGTAATTTTCAAAACTCAACTTTAACTGAAACTAAGTATAATAGGCCTTATAGTGTGTTTTTAAAATAAAGTATTAGTACTTTTTTTTATTTGTAACTGAAATATTGGAAAAAAAAATTGAAAATGATCAAAATTTTTCCCATCTTTGAAACGATACAGTCCGTGTGTATGTTAATAACACCATTTAATAAATATTGAATTTATATCGTTAAGATTATAAAAACAAACAATAAACTTTTAAAATACAAATAAGTTATTCAATATTATTTTAATCAAAAATTCGTACACTAATCTAGTTTGTGTAAATAATAACTTGTTGAAAAGTGCTAAATTTGGATTCAGCTGCAAATTTTACAAAATGCATTTGAATTTTTAAACTTTAAGTTATTATAACAAGCCAAAATTTACTTTTGTTTTAGGTGTTTTCCATATTTGGAAACCCTAGCAGTTCAAATGTTCCTGCTAGTACTTCCTCTGCTGAACATCATGCTCCCCAACCAACAAATGAAATTGGATGGAATAACATGAATCTTCAAGCTAGGCCTGAAACCACAAATCATTGGAGCCACCCTTCATTTCAATCCACAAGTGAAAATTTTGGGTTAGTACTCGATAATTTTTATCATCTAGAAAATAAAAAACAAAATGAATATTTTTTATCCGAATAAAAAATAAATTAACTTTTTTTTAAATCTTTTGCACTGGAAATATTAAAATTTATTGTTACTGAAATTATTTGCTAGCATTAAAAATAGACTTTTATGCAGAAAATTTTATCATAAGTTACTCGAATTATTAAATTTTACCTAATGTTAAATAAAGCTGAAATTTGTATTTACAATCTTTCCTCCTATTAACCATTAAATTTAGTAAGTACACAGCACAAAATATAATTTGCTTTCATATTAAGGTCTTTTTTATTTAAATCGATGCCACAATGTCTATGCATTGTGTAAAATGCTCAATACTTTTATGACAACTTTTCAATTTTCATGGTGCAAGAGAGAACACTTTTACATTTTCCAAAGGACTCATAGCTGTCTTCATTAAATATACATAAATTTGATCTTTAAACTTTATCCCTCTTAGAAAAATACAGTCATTGTAATAGTAGGATATGCTCCTGAAATAAAAAAAAAAGTTTGATGCCCTTAATATTAGTAAAATATTACTTAATTTAAATTTTCACATTTAAGAAACAATGAGTGATTAATTCATTTTTTATTTTTTTATTTTTCTTGAGCAGAATTCTGAACAACACAGAAACCTTTGGCAATGCACCATCTCTTAACAACTTTCAACCACACCCTTTTATGGCTCTGGATATGAAGCCATACACCACTCAATTTCCAACAGGTTGAAGTCCTGATTTATTTTATTATAATTATATATTATACATTAAATTATATTAATTTGAAGAGTTAAGCCAAATAAAACATAAATTTGCAAATTTTTAATAAAAATAAATTTGAGCACATTATATATGAGTCATTTTAGTAACTCTAAACATTTTCTTCGAATGATTTTTTTAAGCATACTTCAGTTAATAAATAATTTAACAATGAGATAAGTTTAATTATTAAAGGAGAATAGCAATTTCCAAAACAATATATCCAATTTAACAATCATATCTTTAAATTTAATGAATTTATTTTAATTAATAAAAATTACCTTAGATTCTAATGCTTGAAATAAAATTTTAGTATTTTTTTAACCTTTGCTAACAGAATAGATATAGAAAATTTATTTTCTGATCTTACTTTTTATGGTAATGTCTAGATTTTAAATCTAATTTGCATTATTTTCTTTTCAGTCAATTCCAATGGTTCATGTAAAGATTTCGACACATCCTGTAATGTATTAGCAGATTTGAGACAAAAGTCAAGGGAGCATTCGGCAGCATTAGGAATTTTTTGACCCAAAAGACATTGACTTATATAAAAAAATTTAAATTTCCATGAAACTTTTTCTGTGACTTTCTGATACAATTCATTTTTCTAAGAAAAAATTTACCAGAAATACTATTGAGAAGAAATGAACTGGTATTCTACCAATAGTTTACACGAATATTAACTAATATGAACTAATGTGCATGTTGATAAAAAGTGGTAGTGTATAAGCAAGATCATGTACACTTACAATTTTATTATTTGTGTAAAAATTGTTAATGCCATTGTATGTGCATTTTAACCACCTTATATTCATTATCTTTCTTATATGAACTGACATTGTATGAAAAACACTTATATCAGGAATTTAAACCTTTAATATTTTATGAAGAATTGTATTCTTTAGCTTTTGATTGCATACTAGTATTCATTTTAACTGTATTTTTATGAATTCATGTCAATAACAAACATTTCATTAGAATGTGTGTGAATTTTTAAAAACTGGTTTTTAGATTTTAAAATGTTTACTAAATCGAAAAGATGTGATAAATAAGATTTTACTAAATGGAAAGAGAAAAATGGAAAATGCTGTTACTTCACATGAATATAAATTGAACTGAATTATTTAGATTCATTTTGTATACAATTTCAACTGATTAATCCTTGATTTTTTAGGTGTGCAGTAAATGTTTTTCTTAGTTCCTAATTTGTGAATTGTCATCTATTTTTATATCCTCGTATTTTACACAAAAGTGAAATATTATATGAACTTATGTATTCGTGAAACCAAAGAATGTTATGACTGTACATATGAATTATACCTTTATTTTTGTTACATGAATAATAAACTTTTTAAAATTAAGTTCTTTTTCCTGTTTTAATGATATTTCTAAAAATCGTTAGGATATTTTTATCTAAAATTATCAAAGCAAAGAATGAATTTTTAGATAATATAATTATGTATTATATAAAAACTTGCTTTTTGTTTAGTTGAAAAAGTAAACATTTAATTAAATGTTTATTTTTATATGAATTTATTGGGTGATGGTTCATTAAAAATTAATTAATCTTATAATATTATCTGTGACTATAACTTATTTGTGTTGCTGTTGTGTTGTTACTAATGACACTTAAAGCCAAGCTTGCTCTGCCTTGGCAGTTCGAATTTAAATCAGAAAGGTGCGTTATTCGTTTATCCAGAGCACCACGAAGGTGAAAGTATGACTTTGCTCTTCAAATCCTCCGGTAGATGGCACCACCAGAGTATCTACTCCCTAAATTTTGACATTGATCTAAAGGGGGAGGAAATTTTCTTCAGACCTTTGCACCCATGGTAATTGCTCAAAGACTGATCACAGAACTTTCAATTCCCCAGATTTAACGAGCACGTACATCGCATGTGGGTCTTTGGCGGCATTTTGAATCGAGTCCTGACTTTCCAGATGGAAGGCCAATGCCTTAACCACTAGACTACCACGGCCCACTTATTCATCCAAAACTTTAAATTAATTTGATCAGCTTCATTTAAAGCTGTCAAATGACCTGAAAAGCAGTTGTTTTTAATAATCAATTTAACACTCAAAATATTTAATGTAACCAGAGGTTCATTTCTATGACGAATTTCAATTTTTCTTTGAAGAAGTAAGCATTTAAAGGGTGGACACATTGACTGGAAAGGGATTCTCTATGATTTAGATTGTTTAGTATGGTTTTCTCTCGAAACCTAATCTTTACAGCCGTATAATTTTGTTCTGGGGAGAATAATAATTCTTCAGTCTTCTCTGAATTCTAATCACTCAGATGTCATTTCGGTGGTTTATTTGGAAATGGGCATATTTGAGAAACTCCTCAGCAGCGAAAAACTTATCTTAAAATAGTTCATTGGGGTTTACCATTTTGAAAAATTACAAGAATTTAAAAAACTTATTTATCTTTCATAAAATAAGAGTTATAGGAGAGAGGAGAGAAACAAATTTGTATGAATTATACATTAATGTATAATTTCTATCTTTATGATCATTTTCCATCATTTAAGTAACAATGTATCATATCGAAAGCTTTCTTTACAAGAAAATGAAAATTTAATATGATCTACAGACCATTTGACATCAAAATCTACTTCACATTAGAATCCACAGTTAAGTTTCTTTTGTGGTAATAAATACTTTAAATTTTTCACAGTTCTAAGGCTGAGGACGTCATTTTTGACAAGCCCTTTGCTTATAAATTAAATTAAAAAATACTCACCATAGCCAATGTGCTATTCTCGCGTTAAAATGCCATCTGGAAATTTTATTAGGTAGAACTATTTAAGTAAATCTTAAGATGACACATTTTTTTTATCTAATTTCTATCCATTTTATGCTAAAGCAAGAAAGCTTGGAATTAATTGCATTCACTAATCAAGCTTCAAATTTTAATTTTCTCAATTTTCCTAACACACATTAAATTTTTTCACATTTATTTCACCTAATCATGTATTTTCACCCCAGAAATTCTCAATGATTAATTTTTTTTTCCTGCTAAAAAAAAAAAAATGTGATTGGACTGTGAAAGATTTATAATGCATTAAAATCACAAAATGCTTTATTATTTGAAACGATATATATATATATATATATATATATATATAAGTGAAGCATTGCTTAATCTATTTATGGGCAATTATATTACTAAGACAAAAAAGCAATAATTGCTTACGAATCAATTTAAAATATTTTAATAAATTAATTTTTTTGATAAAGTTTTTAGATTTATTGAATTTTTAGTGAGCAATCAAAAAAGGAGCCCCAAGAAAGCAAAAATATTTTATTGATTCTGAACTTGTTTAAGATTAACAAAAAAAGACATCGTTTCAGAATGAAATATAAATTGTTTTCAACAATTTTTTGTTAACAAACCAAATTTTTTTTACGTTAAAGATATTAATGGTTTTAACAATGATTTTAATATGAAATGTTTTGGTATATAAAAATAATTTCCTTACTTGCATTAGTGAAAATTATCTTTAATTTTTGAAACTAAATCATATTCATTGAAAAAGATAGCCAAATTTTATTCTTTGAATTAATTATACATGATCTTAAACAGATTTTTTCTTCACATGTTTCACATTTATTGGTGTAAACAAGAACACCTTCATGGCTATTTTTATATTTATTTAGCATCTGACCTACACATATTTTCATACTTCTAAGAATCTGACATATTTTTGTAACAATCATGTATCAATAAATTAAGGTACGTAGCAGTAAGCATATTTCATAATAATTCTACTAATTAAAACTTAAAAAGTTGGACGGTTTTTATTGAAATTTTTGGACACACAGAACATTTATCACGTCAGTCACACAATGTTTCAGTGATTAAAAGAAATCCTTTTCTTCAAAAGTTTTTATTTAAGATCTTTACGATATTTAATATTAAAATTTGAGGATTCCTTTTGAGAAGAATGCAATAATCCTCCCCAAAAAAATTCCCCAAGAAAAAAAAACGTTATACGAGTATTAAAGAAATAATTAAGTTTATTTTTCGCTCAATTGTCACATTTGTTGCACACGAGAATAAATCAAATCGAATTTTATGGTTTAAAATGGATCCCGAATTATTACAAACAACCTAGCATAAGGTGGGATTCGAACCCACGAAATGTTGAAACGAAGTCAAAAACGTTAACCATTCGGCTACTGGCTTGGCGATAAAAATTCCCCAGAATATATATATATATATATATATATATATATATATATATATATATATATATATATATATATATATATATATATAAGTTATCAGAATATTGCTTGTACGAATGACTCCATAGATGTAAAGATTTCTTAGAATTGTATTAATCACATGAAATTTTACATTTTATACTATGAATGCAATAACGTTAAAAATCTATCTGAACTAAGGACAAACAAATGTATTTTGTAACTTAATTCCATGAATTCCTATCTTACCAAAGACAACACATCAAGAACCTTGAGGACTCTCCAAAAATATACTGATACGTATCATTCTGTTTTGTGACATTTTTGAGGAATCATTTATGGAATTCATGCTATTTTGAAAATTTTAATATCAATTTTTAAAACAGAAGGAATTACAAGATTAATCGAGAGACACGAAAATCGAGCCTTCTTTAAGTAATTTGCAATAATTTAATCATTCCTCATCAGCTTATATACTTGCCGAATGTGCAGGAAGTTAAATCATTAAGAGTAAAAAAAAAAAGGAATTTTACATTTTTCTATAAACATGAAAGAAATAGTTGTTTGGGTGCTTGTTATTAAAAATCCTAAAACACAGATTTATGCATAAAGGAGGAATTAAAATTGGTCGAGTATTTTAAATAGTAAGTTTACGTAATGTTCCCCAGTGTGGCTATGCTACTCAGATGAACAACTCCCCCATTCTAAAAAAATAACTCCCAGCTAAGATTACTGAATTTTAGTATGAGGGATATACAAACAACTCCCCCAAACTAAAAAATTAATTCCCAGCTAAGATTATTCATGTTTTAGTGCCCATGATGATCACAGTAATTTCTGATGATTATTTCGAGTCCTTAAATTGCAATGTTTATACTATCATTCATATTTTTCTCAAATTTTTAATTTAGTAAACCTAATTTCATCTTAAACTACATTTTATTTAAGTTAAATTTTTAGATAAAATGTTCATTTTTAAGAAATTTTTCACATAACTCATTGTATATTGCGAAAGTTTTATTGTAAATCGTACTAGCAAAGGATTTTGTTTGTTTGTTTGTTTGTTTGTCGTTCAACGGTCATTTTTTGCACACGAGGGCTAATTAGACCGGGACTTACGGCTTAAAGTGGATTCCGAACCACTACAAACATCCATGCCCAAGGTGGGATTCGAACCCACGAACTGTTGAACCGAAGGCATGAGCGCTAACCATTCGGCTGCCAGCTCGACGTACTAGCAAAGGAATCTCAATTGAAAGAAAATGAGCTAAAATTTGTGGTTATGTAAAATTTGTAATTTATGAACAAATTTTTAGTGTATTCAAATAAATAAGTGGATAAACTATAGATATTTAAATAATGCATAATTTTAAATACTTGATTCACTTATATTCGATAATATTCTTGTTTCTGAAATAACCATAATCACATTTTAATTCTTACATCTGACAAAGATGTTTGTCGCTCAACGGTCAGATTTTCCACACGAGGGCTAATTAGACCGGGACCTACGGTTTAAAGTGGATTCCGAAACACTAAAAACATTCATGTCCAAGTTGGAATTCGAACCCATGAACTGTTGATGACAAGAGCGCTAACCATTCGGCTGCTGACAATTATAAGAAAGCTTAAAACTTTTTTAGAAAACAAAAATGCTTTTAAAAGTAAATTTTTCCATATTCAGAGATATAGTGACTATTTCAAGAATTTTTTTTCAAATCTGTGATGTTTAATTGAAAAACACAAAACATACTTTTACGAATAACTTATAAAATGTACTTCTGAATAATTTGTAGCTCGGAACTGGGAAAATATTAAGCTGCTACTTACTTTTTCTATTTGCAAATGAGTATTATTACAGTACTGCACTGAGAAGTCTCAGTGCAGTACTGTAATAAAAATTAATCTACTGAGATAGCGTCAGCGCAATGTATGGTATAAATTTTGTATTCGCAAATACTTGATTTATTATGGAATTATGATTCTTCAAGGAACAGCACTGAGTGTGAGGTCTTAAAAAAACCAGTGCAAATTTTAAATAGAAATAGAAAAAAGTACTTAAACTTAAATTATACTTTAATTACTAATGAATTACTAGTCACTTTAATAAATATACTTTAATTAAAGTCTATTTTAAATACTAATAAATTGCTTATTATACTTTATTTACAAATAAATATACTTTAAAGTATATTTTTCCATTTCTGCTATTTAAAATTTGTATTGGTCTTTTTAAGACATCACCCTAAGTGCTGTTCGTTGAATGTGATGCTGCACACACACAATCCATTAACTGCCACAATATAGAAAAACTTACTTTAATTAAAGTATATACACAATACTTTTAAGTATATTTTATACTTAAATTAAAGTATATTATTTGCCTTAAAGTATATTTTGTCTTCAAACTTCCCTTATGTTAAATGCATAAAAGTGGATTTGAAATGTTTGCAAAATCTCAATCGAATAATTATAAAAATAAAGTAAAAACATTTTGTTTTCTTTTTCCAAACATGTAAATTAATAAATGTTACTCGTTCAAGACTAATTTTAGGGATTTGAAAACTACTAAAGAGTTCATAGCGAAATAAAAACTGGTAAAAATGAAAAGTTTCAGGTTGAGATATTTTAAAATTGATAAGATATAAAAATTGTTTTAAGAAGCAGTAGTATCAATTGCTTAAGAAAAAAAAGTTGTGAGATGTTTTGCGATTGTCAGTCATCCAAAAACGCCTTATCTATGAAATTCCTGTCAACCAATGATTGGTCAGAATAATTTAATAAAACTCGTATAAGCAATTTTCTAATAACTTGTAATCAATAGTAATCTTAACACACACAAAACTATTTATACTTCTTTACAAGTAGGAGAAAAGACTGTAGTTTTGTTCGTAACTATTTTAAAATAACTAAATTTATAACTAAAATCTCATTGTTGGTCTTACACTACCAAAAATTAGGAGGTAATAAGTTTAAAGGAATTAAAATTTTACAGTTTTGAATGTTTTATCTTTGATAATTGATAGAAATGGCTTAGCTAATGAATAAGAAAGTAAAAAGCGTTATGATTCAGTTTTATTCTGTACCTTGTTTAAAAATAAATTTCAATATACATTCAAAAATATTCCTTTTTGATTGTGCATGTAGAGTGTCATATAGTGATTGGAATGAAAATACTATATTTAAAAACAGTTAAGAAAAAAATCATTTTACGAATAAACAAAATTTATTAAAAACAGACAAAATGTATATTTCCCAAATCCAGGAATAAAACATTGTGAGTTTTTAAACATTTAGATTGAAATTTGTCTACAAATCACCCTTCAGAATTTATTGATAAAATACTGAAATATTTCGATAAAAATAAAATCTTATAAACCGAGTTCAAAGGCTTGAATTTTCACAAATACAGTACAAAATGTCGTACAGCAGCATAAATCTGAGTTTTAATTTGTACAAATCAGGTCTCTTAAATTTCTAACTTCTCCTCCAAAAAATTCACGAGTTTAAAAACTTCATTCTCACAGCAAAGCAAGCAGTACAGAAGAGCATGAAGTGCAAGAAACGGGTAAATCCTCTAAGGAAAATGGTAAAGCAAAGTACCACTATGGAACTGTACACCAGTTTGTACCTCTTTCTGTGGCAGTATGCTAAAACGAGGCTCATATTGGAAGCCAGCGCCGTTTGTATTGTCATGACTAACGAGGAAAAGATGCAACAGAAAAGAGTGAAGATGAACGAAAGGCCAAATGCATATTTAATTTTGATGATATGCGGCATCATGCTCATGAAGGAGAGGAAAGAAATGAAACTAAACAAGTGCTCCATCACCAGAAGGGCAGTGTCTAACCTGAAATAAACGACACATTATATCGATCTATAATTCATATATAAATGCTACTTTTAAAATAATTAAGGAAAATTTCTTTTATGAAAAATGTTTTTATACATAGCATATAACGTAGTAACTATCATACATCACTCATTTTAATAAGAAAAATATATTTACATAAAAAAATGTGTTATAATTTATTTATTTTGTAAAATGCATATTTTCGCGGTTTAACTGAGGAAATATCACCAAAATTTAATGCAGCTCTTATCAGAGTATCTGATTAATATAAAAGATTCGAAAATAATCACAAAATTAAAATTAACAAGTACTTTAAGCCTGTTATATTGAATTTAAAACATTAAATAATTGCATGAGAATATTCAGGTATATTTTCTCATGAAGGTCTTTTGAAAAATTCTTAGTGTTGCATCAAACTGAGTTCAATTAATTTATTTACCATGAAAGTGAATATCGTATTCTTTTTTTTTTCTATAAAAATTGACACGTCTAATTTGTTGCTATATTTTTAACCGAAATCTCAATTAGAAAAGAAGCAAAATTAAAAAAATTTTAATCTGGTAAATATACAACCGAAATTAGAAATTAATCATGAAAGAGATTTCGCAAAACTTGAGTTCACAAGACCCGTTGCAGAGACAACACAGTATATTTAGATCATATATCCCCTGGGATTTTTACTTTGATGTTATAATTCTATGTAATAACTCTCATAGCCAAGTTTTTTTTTTTTTTTTTTTTTTTTTTAAATGTAAAAACCATAGCACATGGGAAAAATAAAATATCAAATTTGTTCGATGACTTAAGGACTTGTTAGAATATAGTTTGAAGTTATATTTTGCAATTTCAATGTACACTGAAACATAGCATAACAGTATGTTTCTCAATATGCTTGAGATTTCAAGATGGGCTGTAATGGCAGTACCTATGTCATGTTACAAAGTTCTATCACTAATCCATTGTATAATATATTCTGCAATAAACTGCGCATTTTTGATTTAATATTTTAATTGTTTAGATTTCTCTTGATGGTTGTAGCACATGCACATTAATTCAAATTTTACAATTTTGTTCAGTAGTAAACTTTCTTGGCAAATAGCGTATAAAAATATTGGAATGTACATTAAAACAGTTTTTAGTTATAAAAATTAGTATTTAAAATATTAAGATGAATTGAAAATAATTTGACTTATTAATATCAATCAAAAATGTAGCTATTTTTTGGGCAAAAATATAGTTACAAAAATAAGTCATTCACATTAACAATTAAGTAACTACCTGTAACTAACCCAACTTAGCTGCTTGATAAAATTGATACCTTCTATTTTGTGCAATTAGTAAAAGCCATTTCCTAATGTCTGTAGTATAACGAATCATTTATAAAATTCTCCGCATTTGACAATGAAGTTTTCATTTATTTAAAAGTCATGAATAATAAATTTAAGCACAAAATTTCCTTAGTTTTTTTTAACAATAATTTTTAAGTATTATTCAAAGAACGCATGCAAAGACTGCATTTATATAATGTTATTCATATTGTTTTTATTATTAACATTTTTAGGAAAATATTTTGAAAAATTAATATTAATTCTAACCGTAAAATATTTTTCTTTGGGAAACAGTCTATGACTTTACATGTATGTGCATGAGCGTTCATGAGTAACTTGATTAAAACAAGATTTTCGAAAGAAATCGTTCTTCCTAAATTTTTCTATAAGGAATCGCCCCTAATTTGGAATGAATATTCAGTAAACAAAATAGAAGTATTTAAATATGAACTAATGATTCAAAGCACATTAGAATCGCTTGATTTATTTTAAGATCGTACATATTGTTTCACATTTTTCTTATTTTTGATTTTACATAACATTAAAGCTTTAATCCTCAGATATTTTTTAATTCAAAGATCATGGCAGTTGCGATATATTATTTAATATATTTATACACTTTTACCTGTACTTTAATATGTAAAAAAAATTTTATTTTAGTTTTTCACTAAAACCATCTAGTTTTTTTTTTTTTTTTTTTTTTTAAAATCAGTTAACGTCTCAAAATTTCTTAAGCTAGTTCATCTCTAAATAGCGAGTTTAATTTGCATATTCAAATTTCAATTAAATAAGTTAAATGATTTTAAAAAGTTTGGAAATTTTAAATAACCAGGAAATAGTATTTTCAAATAAGTAAATTCATGAAGTTGAAAAAAAAGTACTAGTCATAAAATATTTTATTATAGAGATTTCTTTTCAACTAAAAGTTTGCTATTTTCAAAATAAGATATCGACAATTGTAAAACTAACTTATTTAAACTCATTTTAAATATTACTTTCATATATGCATTGTTTCTTTACTTTAAGGAATAAAAGTATTAGTTGATACAATCATGATTCCTAAATCTGAATTAATTTTTCAATAAAAATGTTAATTTATCAATATTTGAATTTAATTTTTTGCTTTCGATAACATTTGTAACTTTTAATCAAATTGAATACATTCATAAAAAAATTTTTCAAAATTTACATTTAAACTACGAAAATTATTTTCACGATTCATACTCAAACGATAAATTTTTGAATTTTCATTCCAATTTAAATCAGTAAAATAATTAAGCCCTTTCATTAAACGATTTCAGAAGAATCAAATAATATTTAACTAAATTATTCTAATCATTATATAAATTGTATTTCTTTAATAAAAGTCTGGAATGTTACAAGTCTTAAAACATAGACGAAGTATGTCATTCAATAATCTAGCTGCTATCCCTATTTATATCTATCCCCCTTTAATTTTAATGAAAGCAATGGACCTTTTAAGTTTAAGATTTTAATTTTAAATTTCAAAGAATTAAATAAACCTGAAATGAAAACTTTTAAGTATGAAAATTTTATACTTTAAATCCATAAAATGAAATATTTTACTTACGCAAGATTACTCATATCTTTAAAAAAGAAATTATTATGCACTGCGATTCTAGAGCAGAATAAAAGTCTCAACAAATGAATTAAAATTTGTTCTGCCTCTTAATAACTTACCTATTACGTATTGAATTATATTTCTAGGTATTTTATAGTTTACCTGAATTTGCAAAATTTAGTTAACCTTCTTAGAATTTCGAATCAAGTTTTCAACTGACGAAGAGGATGCCTGAGCTGGTTCCTCCTCTCCAATTCACAAAACATACTTATGAAAAAATATTACATAGTAAGAATTTTCAAGATTACTCAGTGAGATAGTGTTTGTTAGGGTCAAATCTTTTTTGTAACTCTTTCTACTTTTCACCACAAGGAGTGGAGTTGATGACATCTTATGTAATAGGGCATCCCATGGGTGTGCCACCCCTAAAATAAAAGGGTTCTCGCATTTTATAAGCAGAGACCAAGCGCAAGATCTCCAGATGTAGCCTGCCATTCCCAGTAGTATCATTTCACTTGAAGGTCATTGCAACTGCGACCTATTTTAAGTGCCCCAACTGCCGTTAATAAGCACAATAAATTTTCATCCTGATCGTTTTAGGACTCGCAACCTTCTTTGTAAGAAGGTCAGAATTAAATATCGAACTCCTTTTTCAAATGCTGGAATAATAATTTTTTTTTTTTTACAAAACACCACGGAATCTTAATTATTTAATTTTATTATGTAAGAATCTTTTGATCAGTTATTTCTGCAAATAGGAATTCTTGCATTTTATTTGTTTAACATCTACTAAATTAAACTAAACTCTGTGGCATGACAAGCCATGTGGGCCAAGACCTACTTTGCTCATTTCTTTTTTCTTGACCTAGAGGTCCTGTAGAGCGAAGCATAGGTGGTCAGATTAATGCGAAACCACCAGCGTTTAGTTCCCAACCATGCTTCGTACTCAGTTTATCGATTCACTGAAGAGATGAAAGGCTGAGTCCATCTTGCCCAACCCGAGGATCGTACGTCGGACCTGTGACTTGGGGGCGTGAAACGCTACCACTAAGCTATCGGGTTTCTATTCAAAGTTTAGTTGTATATTTACCCTTCATGGGATATAGTAGTTACTTATTCCTTTTGATTCAATTCTTTGGGAGAAGTACAAGTGTTGATTGATATTGCATTCTTTTCAGTCATAAATTAAAGCCTTTAGATATTTTCTTAGAATTCGATATGATATATATCACAATAAATTGCTGCGCAAATAAATTCTAATAAATCGGAAATTTTAATTACGATTCCGAGAAAATTGAAATAACTGAACACAGCTTAACACTTCTTAATTTTAAGTATAAGGCAAATGGGAACACACGAATGTAACATTCGTTGTTACATTCATGTGCTCCCATTTGCCAAAACGAATGTAACATCACACAGCTTGAATTTGAAAAGCATCTTTATTTCCATCTGATTTTAATATCGGTCAAGCAATTCTTAAGCAATTGAAAAATTAAATAGTCTTCACAATACCATCTTTTACGTCAGTCATTTTATCTTAAGAAGAAACACTTTGGTGAAACATGATGTGTTACAGAATAGAATAAGTAAAAATTCGCGAGGCTGCCATCAAAAGTTTTCAATATTTTCCCGCAGTAATTACGTGGAAGAGTTATCTTTTTCAATATACATTTAAATGTTTTTGAATCACAACTATTCGCACACATAATTTACACTAAGCGTTTACATATGATCCTTTATTAGTTATTGCTGAAAATGTAATGCTACAACTAAAATGGCTATATAATTATCATAAAAAGTAATGATCGCTAAATTTGAGATAAAAACAACTGTGTTCATGACCAATAAACATACAAGCATATTTTAAAATCACAAATAAAAACGAGACCGGAATAAAATTCGTAATATTTAAACACTTAGGAATATCAGTATTTTAAGTGTTTCAAGTTTTCATTTACTGTGGTTACCTTTCCACAGTACACAGAATGAAATGTCATGTTATAGAGATATATGAAAGGCTCAATGATGTACGAGGAGAAGTGTCATATATTGCTGCACAAAAGTGAACAGAGTAAGCACGATACGTCGCACGAGTTTATTCTTTATTGAATAAATTTGTAGATATCTTGAATCAGGTATTTCATTAAAGGAATGATAATAATCGTTTGATTCACTGATATGTAAAATATAAAGAATAATCTTGATGATTTGATATTTTCTTCCACTTCATTTTCTCTGATTATTCTACGTAAGATAAACATTTGCGATAAAAAAATATGTTGAGTAAGTTAGAAATTATTTTCCTAACCAGATATTATTTATCAAGTTATTTGATTGCAATTGTTAAATATTTACTTAAAATGTATTTCCATAAATAGATAAAAAAATTACAAAAAGCATTTTATGGCGTAAATTTTTTTATGCACCAAACAGTGTAATTTTTTATAAAAAAAAAAACACTAAAATATTTGAACTTAAAATTCTACAATTAGTACTTTATATACTACAAGAAAGCTATAAATCATATTGCTAATTGTTATCAATTAAAAGTAAATCTAATTTATAATCAAAGTATGCATTTAAGAATGTCGTCATTTAAGAATTTAATAAAAGAAGCAACTTCTTTTGATTCCCAGCAAATAAATTACATAAATATATAGAAAATCAGGTTCATAACAATTTGGAGATTCCTAAATTAGCATAAACATTACTTACTATCATGTGTCGTAATAAATATTATTATTACGGGGTAATGTATTTATAGATAAGTAATGATTTGCGTTAATTCAATGCTTTTAGATTCCCGCAAAAATCAGCAAAATTGGTCGAGGAGTGAATATTTATAACCACATAATCACTAAATTAGCAAACATATGTTACATTTTTTTACCATATGTGCATGCTAATTTATCTAAATCAATTTTAGAGCCTTGGGACCTAGCTCATTGTTTGTAGGCACTAATCTTCATCTACTGGTGGAAGATAATGGTTAGTAAATAGGATTTTGATGAGTAAAATTTTAGAGAGATTGACTGAGGTTAACAGACAATAATGCATTAATGGTATCTTAGTTTCAATTTAACTTTTTGTTAAATATTCTGACAATTTCTTTCACGACCTTCGCGTGTCTACACTTATCATACTATATCAGTAATAATCAGTGCTACAAGTGAACTCAAAATTTGTGTCATAGATGGAAGTTGAGAAGTTGTTCACACAAGCGTTCATAATACTGTAATAGTAATTCATTTATCTCAGTCACACTTTACGAAATTTGAGAAAAATCTTTGGAACTGAAATTAGAAAAATAAGCTGAATTCCTTATATTTCATTATGTTTAGATCAAATGTATGTTTAGGTTAGGTGTTAGCAAGTAAAACAAAATAAATTTTTAAAAATTTATAAATTGCAATAGTTTTAGAATATTTTGATATCGATAAATAGCATTCCTTAATGTTTGCTGCTAATATTATTATTGTTAAAACCAAATTAAAAATAATAAAAAGCTATAGTTTCACAACATACAAAAAGCAGAAAGTGAGAACTGACAAATTATCAAGCTTCTGCTGTTTCAAAACTAGAATCAATGACTGAACCGAACATCAATATCATTATTTTCGGTCTCATGAGAGCAAACAAAAGTATGCTGTCGTTGTTACTTATGACAGCCAAGCTCCCTATGGTGTTGGTTATGTGAATTTAAGTCAGTAGGCTGCGTCTTTCGTTTAACCAGAGCACCACGAAGGTGAAGGCATGACCTTGCTCTAAACTCCTCCGATAGATGGCACCACAAGAGGATCCACTCTCTCAGTTTTGATGATATGAAGGGGGAGGAAATTTTCTCCAGACCATTACATAAATGGTAACTGCTCAATGACCCACAGCAGATTTTACGAGCAGATATATCGCATGTACACAGTATATCTTTTGTGGTATTGGGAATCGAACCCCACCCTACCGGATGGAAGGCCTATGCTCTAACCTCTACAACGGCCCAACAAAAGTATGATGATTAATATCGAAATTATAATGGAAATCGCGAATATTGGATAATCTATAGTTTTTGTTTCATTTCTTTCTCTTGCAGTTACAAATAAATAAGAAATTAAAAAACAAATAAAAAATAAAAGTATCTACAGCTGCTTTTACCAGCATGTTCACCAGATCACTTCTTCATTCAGCATGTTCATCAGAAGAAATTGTCTGGTCAGTTGTTTCAGCCATACACCATTCACTGAGGTTGAAGAACTGAGACCGAGCATTAAAGATGCTCTGGAGGCAGTATCTGTGCATGAAATGCTATGTGTGGTAATGTATTTATAGATGAGCAAGAAAATGTTTCAGAGTTGGCTGATTTTCGTATTGATATTTCAGAATCTATAATATGAAGTTATCGTTAAGTTTGTTGTTACTTTTGACACTTGGAGAATCGAAGCTCGCTGTGCCGTTGACTATGCGAATTTAAGTCAGCAGAGTGTGTCTTTCTTTCAACCAGTGCTCCGCAAAGGTGAAAGTACGATTTTTCTCTGAATTCCTCCGATAGATGGCACCACCAAAGGATCCACTTTCTCAGTTTTGACATTTATTTGAAGAGGGGAGGATATTTTCACCAGACCACATTACACCCATGTTAATTTCTCAATGATAGGCTACAGGAATTTCGATTCCGCAGATTTAACGAGCATGTATATCGTATGTACTCGGCAGGTCTTTGGCGCCATTGGGAATCAAACCCCTTCCTTCTGGACGGAAGGCTGATGCCCTAACCACATGGCCCACGTTTTCAGTAAAATATATTTGCCAAACTAAAATTATTTTATTATTTTCATCTATTTAAATTGTAGCCCTTTCAATAATTAGTAATACAACTTCTATTTCTTATGTTTGTGTATTTTACCACATTGTACAATACATTAAGTTTGAAATCGATTAAAATTCTTTTAATTTACATTTTTCTATAAATATTTAAACCAATTTTATTTATCAAAAATATTGAATGTATCTAGTTATTATTGAACAGTTAGAAATTTTAGACGTAGAATTTTTCTGGAAAATCATCAGTTACCACTGGAATAAGGATAATTATGAAAAGTAAATTCGAAACAAAAAATTTCATTTTTAGATAATTAAAAAAAATTAGGGAAATCAATCAAGAGTCTTTATTGTTAATAAATATTTTTAATAATTTTGTTAATTTTAGTAACTGCTGACTTCTTAAGTTTAGCAATATGAAGTTTTGATCACATAATAATAATATTTCGTACACTTTTAAAAAAGTATTTTGAAAGAAATTTTCTTTTCGTGATAAAATGTAATTTTCAATTTTAGAAATTTGTCATTTGTATGATGAAATTCGAAACAATTAAATATAAGTCACTTTGAAAATTTGTCACAAATTATTTCAAAAATAAATGAGTAAATAAAATGAAAATAAATCACCATTTTTATTTTAAATTGAAAAAAATGCTTTTAGTTTTATAATCAGTATGACAGTTAAAACAAAATTTTATTTCATTGAAAATAATCCTGTAAAAGAAGTTTTGCAACTGAATATACATTAATCAACACTGTTGCAACAAAAACGATGAAATATTTTCTTAAAAAATAAAGAAAATAGATATTCTGATTAGTAATTCCCTTTTTATGGAGATAGTGGCGGAGGTAAATTGCTAACATCACCAAAGCAAAACTAATTACAATATCTGAAATCTATTTCTCGTAAACTTTGTATAGATTTTCCTTTTTTGTCTTCTGGTAAAACACAGTTTCCTTTGGTGCGAGATTGTCCTGGTTTCGCAACCACCCATCGCACGTTACAATTGCATACTAGGGGATTTCCTGAAATAAGAATTTTGAGAAACTATTATATTCTTCATGTATCATCAAACCAATTTAATAATGATAAATAGAAGTGCATAATTCTTCCTAATTTCACATATTATTTAAACATAATAAGGGATAATTAAAACTATAAACTTAAAAAAGAACAACAAAATATTATTAATATTTATGTATAAAAATATTGTTCTTTTAAAAAGTCAAATATAAAATTTTGAAGTTTAATAGTTATGAAAATATTAAGACATTTCAATTATAAATATGGTTATCAATTTTTTTCTAGCACGATATTCTTTTTTATTACTTCTCCTCTTTAATGCATTTTAATTTTAATTTAATGATGTAATTATATTTCAAATATATTTGTTTTTAAAAGATTTTTTTTCCTTTAATGCATCTTTTTATTCCAATTTTATTGAAAAAAGATTTTGGTAAATCAAACTAAGGATTTAATATTTTTTTCTTTTTATTAAGAAATTCAAGCTACTGTTTTAATATTTCACTTAGTATTTGAACTGAATTAAAAATGCTATTAGTTTGAAAATTCTAACTTTTAAAGAAAGGAAAAATTGTTCGAAAAATCCATTTTCATGCACGAATATTCATTTTCTGGTTCGAATACTTTTCCCTAAGGTGGCCAATATTTGTAAATCTAATTAACTTAAAATTCAGACATGCAGTTTCTTAAAAACGCTTTTTTAATATGATGAGCATTTTCTATTTCCTGATTTGTATGCGAATGCCATAAATTTTAAAACAATTTGATGTTAAATCGAGTACGATTATCGATAAAAATAAATCAACCTTAACAGATAACTGTTTTAAATTATGGATAGTGCTGCCATCTATGAGCAGAACTAGGTAAAGATGAATATGAGTTTTGACAGACATTCTATTTTTAAGGATGAAATTAGTTCTTAAACTATTGCAAATATATAAATATGTGCATGGTGTACTTTCATATATTTAATTATAATTAACTAAACTAAATTTTCATGATTAGAGCTGATTGAGACTTAAAAGTTTATAAAAATTTGTTTTTTTTAATATTAATGAGTTTTTTCTATTTAAAAGGAAATATATGTGAATTGCTTACATTTTAAGTAAGAATAGAATACTTTTTCAAAAAGTGAATTTTAATAGTTAAGTACTTTTTTATGAAAATTAAAAACTATTCTTAAATTTTCATGTGATTAATATAAATAATATACCTTCCAAATCCAACTGTAGCAAAGAATTGAATCTCCCTCCAAATGTACTCTCTGATATACTAGCAATATTATTGTTAGTCAGGATGACATCTCTCAAATCAGGCATATTTGAAAATAAATCATCTGGAATAGTTTTTATTTTGTTATTCCTAAAAATAAAAGAAATGTAAAAATTAAAAAAAAACTTAATAATGAGAAAAATACTCCATATTTATTACTAAAACCCCACGAGTTCTCTAATTCTACAACTTTATTATCAGTTTTAAAATATTTGCGTAAACTAAATGACACAGAATTGAAAACATGGATTAAAGGGAAAGCATAAGAAAATTTGAGTGTTTGATTCTTGAATTTTCTTTGAATCTTGAATTTTTTGGTTAAACTTACAAAAAATTTAATTTTGAATTAAATGAGTGAGTGAATGCATAAGTAAATAAATTCAAATTATCTAATTCTAATAACATTGGCACATACATAAAAAATTAAATTAAAATTATATTTAATTTCTTGATTAGGATTTTAAATTTTCATTGTTGTATAAATCTTATTTTTATCAAGAAAGATAAATATATTAAAATTAATGCAAACAAACATACTTAAGCATGAGAAAAACAAATATGCATAAATTTAAAAAAATCAAAACTTTTATTCCCAATGTATTATCAGTATGCGGTTAGGTCAATGTTTCACAAAATGAATATTAAGAGTTATTAAACTGTATTCGCTTCAAGAGGGAAGGACGGTCTTATTTTGACACAAAATATATTTTCAGCACTATCTTTGAAGAAACGCAATTATAAGGTTGAAAGAAAATACAATCACGAGCTAAGTGAATTATTGCACACTGTTTCTGAAATTACGATGAAATATTCATACCATATGATAAAAAATTTACAACTATATGTCAAATTATTTTTAATATATAAAAAATTCTTAAATAAATTTATGGCATTTCAAACATAAATAACAGCACCTATAACATAATGAAAAGGTGATTATTTAAAAAAAAATAATTTTAAAGATTAAAATATTAAAACGTGTAATTTTTGAAAGAAATAACACTCCAAGATTTTTTTGTAGAAAACATATAGTGCTCCCATCTATTAATAAAATTTGGCAAAATGAAATTTATTTGGAAATAGATTTAAATTCGTGGTTAAATTTAATTTAATTAATACTCTTAATATATATATGTATATATCCATGAAGAATATATTTAATCCATTATATTTATTTAATATTATCTTCTAATGTTCAGATTTCTCAGATGATTCCGCATTTACATTTTATACACATAAGATGATCAAGAATAGGGCCAATGTGTAAGTTTAAGAGTGAAAATGAAAAAGACTAGGAATAAAATTTCCTATACAATTTCAAAAGCAACTGATAAATTTGTAACCTATATATATATATATATATATATATATATATAAATATATATATATATATATATATATATATATATATATATATATATATATATATATATATATATATATATATATATATATATATATGATATATATATATATATATATATATATATATATATAATATATATATATATATATATATATATATAGGTATATATATTTTTATATATATTTATATATATAATTGATATATATATATATATATATATATATATATATATATATATATATATATATATATATATATATATATATATATATATATATATATATATATATATATATATATATATGTAGTGTGTGTGTGTGTGTGTGTGTGTGTGTGTGTGTGTGTGTGTGTGTGTGTGTGTGTGTGTGTGTGTGTGTGTATGTATATGTGTATAGTGAATGTACTGAAAGATCATTTCATGATGGATTTACTAATTTATTTATATGAGTTATATATCATATTCACCAACAAAAGTGTAAAAATTTCTACAATAATTATCTTCAAAATTGCTTCAGTTAATCAGTTTGGAAATAAAATTAAGGTATTTAAATTGTAGCTATATTATTTATTGATGGTTTTCAATACCATACTTATTAATTTCTTCTAAATTAGTTAATTTTGTAAATGGTAAATTTTTAAGCACATTTACAATAATCATATATTTTATTATAAAATGGTAAATTTTGATTTAAAAAAAGTCGTTTAATTTTATTTTTCTTAACATTTGCTTATCGTAAATGTTTCTGAATTTTTTTCTAAATTAATTTGAAAGAAAAATAGAAAAAATAAATACTCCTCATGCGTTTTTGATTTGCACACTTATTTGCACACTTATAAAATATGATATGAATATATATTTTTTAATGAGGGCAGTTAATTTTTTTATATCTTGCGGGAAAATAATGATAAATTATACTCAATGCTTACATTAAAAATATTTTTGTTATTTCTCAAATTTAATAGTGTTAAAATACACTTTCTAGAACATTTCGTCAATTTTCAGAAAATGTTTTTAGTTAATTTATTGTGTGTATAGAATAGATATATTGTTATCGAGAATATATTGGCTGAATAAATGAGATTGCTTGAAAGATAGTATAAAAAGCAAGTAAATACATAACGCGCGTTTGAGACAAAAAATACAGTTCAAATAGAAAAATATTTTTCCTTTACTTACGCAAAGTTAAAATACTCCAGTTTAGATGGTGTGGAAAACATGGATCGTTTCAGTACTGTGATTTCGGCGTCTGAAATTTCAAGGAAGTACAATTGACTCATCCTTGCAAAAGCATTGTCTATCAACTTTCTTGTCTTGGCCCTCATCAAGGCGAATCTAGTCAATCCATCACTGACGTTGTCTGCGAAGCTGTTACTCAGTTTGGTGATTTCAGTGTCTTCGGCGTAGAAGGACTTCAAATGGATCAGGTTCAAAAAGAGATCCCACCCAACGCGACGTTGGAATTTACAGTTCACTAGCATTATAGTATTGATCATGTTTGATGCACTGGGCTGTTGGTCGAAGAAAGAAGACATCGAAACGTTTCCCAGCATGAGAAGCTCGAATTTCTTCTCGCTTAATGAAGCTGCTGGGAGGTACAACAAAGTGGAATTAAAGAGGGCGAAGTTTGTGAATCTTCGATCGCCCGATCTTTCAAACACCTGTACGAGTGTCTCCATACTGGTAATATTCCCACAATCCACAGAATGAAATACCATGCTGCTGAGGCAAGTGCATGGTCTGATGAGTTGCGCTGGGGGGCATGGATCGTATGTTGCTACGCAACAAGTGAACAAGGTAAGTACGATGCACAGTATAAGTTTCTGCATTTTGAGGTAATGATTTTTGGATACTTAATCGACTCTATTTATAAGTTACACGAGTCTGTAAAGTGCATAAATTAATTGATGATTCGATATTTTCCGCCACTTAAGTTTCTCCGATTATTCGATGTAAGATGAAACTTGTACGATAAAATAAACTTTATCCTGAGTCAGTTAGAAATTATTTTTATATTTTCAATGTACAAGATATTATCGTTCAAGTTATCTGATGATAATTGCTAAATATTTGGTTTGGATATGCCTTGATTAATAGTAAATAAAATTTTACAGTCTGTGTGCAAAATTTAATTCGTAAATTTTTTTATGTAAATTTGTGCTTCTAATTTCATTGAAATTTAAATAGGAATTGTTATGTGTCATTTTATGGAACTCAAAGAGATCCTAAAACAGGTTGCGCATAATTTAAAATCATGTTTGTTTATTTTTAATCTGCTTAAGTACTTAGGAAATATGTCATTAAATGAAGATGGATATGAATATAATCATAAAATATTTACTTACTATCAGTTTATTTATATATGTATAAAATATAACCACTAAGCTTTTAATAAACTGATTATAACGTGTATTTCTGTGGCAGTAGAATGATGATAGGACTAAAAAAATTAGGGCAGACAGGATAATTAATTTTGACAAAATTTTTTGAGACAGATATGATAATTGATTGAGAGAGAATTAATGATAAAGAAATGGACTACGAATGGATTGATATAGTTTAAAGGCATGTGCCAACACTAAATTAAAGGCTTAAAAACTTAATCACATGATAACAAAGATATGAACTTAATTTTAGTATTAATGTATTTCTACATAAGAAACTAATAAGATTTTCCTACGATCATGAATTTTTTGGCGAATTTGGCACTGTCCCATGCTTTACGCAAAGCCAAGCTGTCTCTTAAGAATTAGTTCCGCACTTTCCATTTGAGAATGTGGGAAATCATTTCCTACTTCCGGATGGAATGTTTATTGTGAGTCCAAATTCACTCTAATTTGTTTTATGTCATCATAAAATTATTTTAAAATTTCTGGGAAGGAGTAGCCAGTGACAATTAGTGATTTTAACTCAGCCAATAAAGATTTCCAAAAATAAATTATATTTATATTCACACGTTTTTATTTATTTATTTGAACATCTATTTTAATAACATAACGTTATATTTTAACATGATGAAGATGTAATTAACTTAATTAAAAGCAAAATGAACGAAAAATATAAATAGTTTTTACAACTTTTTAGAAAGTTTTATAAAAAATACTAATATTTTCCATTACTTCAGCAATTCAAAAAATATGGTCATCTTTCTTTCCAAATGAATTTCAATGAATTAAAATTGAAAAGTCTAAGAGATTATTATTTTTTTTATGTTATTGAGAAAAATCATTTTTTAACACCATGCTTAACATGTTAGCATACGAGGGCAGATTTATGTCTCAGCAGTTAACCTTAAAATTGTGAAAATCTAAATATTAACACTGTTGAGTTTTATATTTTAATACCAATTTCCTTTCTGATTGTAAGCAATCAAAATAAAAAATTTATTCTCCCTATCGTCATATTAAAATATTCTAAGGGGAAAACATTTTTATTCAAGTACAGATGCCTGCCACTGGAAAAGAATTGCCGTCGTTAGCATTGCTAAGGTGAAATATTTGGTCCCTATTTCCTATAAAATTTTAATGGACCTCCCCTTTTTATTTTTTGGTCAAGTACAGTATCCTTTGAGAGATTATAAAATATCCATAAAGAGATTTACTGTTGTAACAACTCATTTCAGGCTTTAATCATTTATTAAAGAACTTTCTGAAACAGAAAGATGGAAAGATCTTATTGTATGATTTATAAATTTACAGAGAAATGAAATTGCGTATTAAAATTTTTAAGATGTTAAACTACCCTATATGGAAACTTTTATATAATACGAAGCAAACGAAACATATGAAATTAATATTAAGAAAACAGCAAGGCATACATATTTTTTACATACAGGATACCAAAATTAATCAAAACTCAAAGAATAAAAATAATTAATTATAACTGGAGTTTCACTTTAAACACAAGATCCTGTGATTTAAAATTTAAAAATGCGTACATTATAAATTAAATTAACAGCTTTTCTCTCTCACACACAAAATGAATTTTTCGGTATGGTGTAGTTAAAGACAAATCTAAAAAATTAAATATTGTCACTGGATTCTTTTATCCAATTTTCAATACATTTTCGAAAGGTGGCATATCATAATAATAAATAAAATAGAAAAACAGCTTTGAGGGAACAGTTTTAATTTATACTATATAAATAAGAATTATATTCTTGTAATAATTAATGATGGGGAATCGAAATGAAATCATATTTATGAAATGTAAAATCCAAATTTAACTCCTCATTACTTCCTTGTAACTAAATTATTTCCTTTCATTTATTATTGTGATTATTAAATTTTTACAAATAAAAATGAAATAATAGGGATATTATGAAGGTATTATTTCACATGGATAAGAATTATTTGTAATACTAGCCATCATGTTATGAAAAAGGCTAATATATTTCATTTCCATTTTATCTGATATTTTCAGAATACATAGCTTATATTGAAAAATCAGAATATTCAAAAAATAAACTCTAGGCCTATATTAGTCCCAGATTGCCCAGATTAGAATGTTTAATCTGTTCATTTTTGGTTCTATCAATTGACCCTTAAACACCCTCCATGAGCCCCTAAGTTTAAGAGGCGAAAGATGGTATTTATAAACAAATGAGGGCTCTTGGATGGTTTTAAATCAGTGTTATCACTCGCCTCGGAAGCATCTGGTGCTCTATAAAGTTACAGGTAACGCTTTTATTTTGTGTCTAAAATATTATATTTAAATACAATGTTCAAAATACATCTATTTTTATAAAGAAAATACATATGTATGACATGTTTTAAAATTGATAATTTTAAGTAAAATTCAAAAAGAAAAAGCTGCATATTAAATTGATGGTGTTTGATAACACCGAAATATCAGTTTTTTCAATAGCCCACTAAGTTCTTCAATCTAAGTTTATTTAAGAATTTTTATTAATAATATTTAGAGATAGTAAATATAAATTGCATGAGTATGAAATTTAATGATAGTTCAATATTCTATCAAATTTGTAGTGATATATCTTTTTCAACTGTTGTGGTATGTATTTTAAAAATTTATTAGAATATTTGTTTATAAAATTTTTTAGATGTTTCGCAATACAAATTAGAACGCTTGTTATGAAATTTTATTAAATTGTTTTAGTGAATGAAAGTACTTATACTTTCATGAGATGAAATTTAGCTTTTAATGGCTTAAAATGCATTGAACTGATTTCAACGATTTAGGTGGAAATCAATGCTGCCATCTATTAAATACATTTTAAACTAATATCTCATGAAATGAAGAAAATTTTTTTTTTTTGGATGAAGACTTCATTTCTTTTTTTGTGTTTCTTTACTGTGTGTATGTATATATATGCATAAACACACACACATAGATACATACATATAATATTTGCTAATTTATGATAATTATACAAAGTTCATATAGATAGTTATAATACAGACATATATGTTTAATTTCTCTATATTTTGATTAAAAAACACATTATGTTAAAGAAAGGTAAAATGAGTACCTTTCTACCTATGAATAATATGAAAATTCAATGCAGTTATAACCAAAATTGAAACTACAGTCGAGTAGCTTAATCGTACGTCATATAATACATTTTCTTGAATTCAGAAGTACCTAGGTTAAAAATTCTCTGTTTCCTGATATAGATGGATTTTTTTCTGAAATTAGGTTTAATAACAAATTCGGTTATTATTAAATAATTTGCACCAAGCTGCATCAAGGGCATTTAGTGGTAGAAAGTATATCAAGTATCAAAAAGTTAAATATTAATTAGTGGCTAATTTTTTTCTGCTTTAACAATCCATGCTTACGTTATGCCGAATATTCAAGATTTATGAAATTAATTTTATATAAATCAATGAGTGACTTTTTTAATTATCTTGAAATTTCTATGGAAAAAAACGTGCTTCATTTCTGCATGATATTTTTTTCTGTTGAAATAAACAGAAAATTTCTTTCAGTTACCTTTTTGATTACACATTTTATTCACACCTGTTGTAAGTCACAATGTGAACTGTTAATTTTTACTAACAGTGCATATTCAGTTTCCATGGCTAATTCATTGAAGGCTGTCATAGTGAATTAAGATGTATTGAGAATTCTTACTCTTAATCGCTCTTTAGTTCGCTTAATTTCTTTTCCATTTAGTAAATTTTTAGGCTGAAGAAATTTATGATTAAATGAAATGCTGTCTTTTTTGCATGTTGTACCTCAAAGTTTCATTTTTCATATTAAATCTTTGCTTAGATTTGGCAACTGGCTGATGGATGAAATAATTCGTTAAATTTTTGAGAAATTATTTTTATAGTTCCCGTATATTTTAGAGAATTAAAATAATTCAAAAAGAATAAAAAAATTTGTAAAATTATCCAGTAAATGCAAATTATTTTTTCCTTTTCTTTATAAAGAGTAATAAATTGGGAGAATTAGAATCCTAGAATACGGAAATAAGATTATAGGAATTTCTCTTTTCGTTTTTGCATTAAAAACAGAGTTGTCTTTCAAAACATTATATTTATGTTTTGCTTAAGGAATTTGATTTTTGTTAAACAAGATTATTTCAATTACACGTGAATCGTAAACTATATTTATTATTAAGAAAACAACATTGTTTTGTTAGACTGCGTTATGTGAGCAAAAATACGAATGAAAAACCAATCGATATCAGTAAATAATCTCAAACTAGTAAATTTACACTTTCAATTTTTACTAAACTTTTTATATCATTTACTATTTTCTTTTTCTCTTCAAAATCACAAAAACAGTTATAAACATAATTAAAAAAATAAACATTTTTTTAGTAAAAGATTTGCTTGACAATAATTTAAATATTTTGAGTAAGCATTTCTTTCCAATTTAATGTTTTGCTTATACCACTTTGAATTTGATAAGTTTTGATTCAGTTAAATATCAATAACTTTTTGAAATTTTGCTAAAGTACAAAATATTTGAAACTAACTAACTTGAAACGATTTCCCTTATGATACTTTCGCAACAGAATAGATTAATTGTTTCATAAACATTAAAATTATTTACATCTATTATACAAATCAACTAAAAATTAATTAGAATAAAATGAATTGCTGTGTTTCCTTATTGTATATGAAAAAGTATAATCCAATGCATCAATAAACGCATCAAAGGAATGTCATTTCCATTTTATTCTTTATATCGCTAAAAACGCTCTTTTTTAAAATTGCCTCAACTTGTGAAAGCCAGAAAATAACATTAATTTTGTTCAATGATGCTTTCTATTAAATTTTCAGCTATGAATAATTGACTTCAATATACAAGCATTTTTTCAGAAATGACAGAAGTAAATGCTTACTTAATTGCTGTACATATTTTGCGAAATATATTTTATTCATTGATAAGTAATTTTCAATTAGAAAATTAAGTATGCAACTTAATATTTATACTCATATGTTATAAAAAGTATTCAGTTTCATTCATTTCATTTTTATTGAGCTTATTCACTTTTATTCAACTATTATAATAGTAAAAAATTTGTTTCCTAAATGGGAAATTTTGGATCATTAAATAGGTGAAGACATAAAGTTGATCTGACCATCAGACATATCTAAAGTCAGTATTTATGTAATATCTTTCAGTGTACTTATACTCAAAGTTAATTTGTTTAATAAACTATGCCGCATCTTATGTCGAAAATCTTACATTACTAATTTTTTTTACCATTTATTTTTACATTTTGTTTTACATGGATCATTTCAAAAAGTTTGTTCATTCATTCCATGTAATTTAATAAGCTATAAAATATTACTATAATAGAGATATGGTTATCAAAGTTCACGATAGATGGAGATTTAATGCTAATAATTGCTGAAGAGTATAAGAAATTAACAAAATGCATATTTTCTAGTAGCTTTTTATTCAGTAATATGGTTGTTTTTTTATATGAATATAAACACTCATACTTATCCTTCATTAAGTTTTTGGTTTCATACTTATAATTTAAATATGCTGTTATTGAAAGATATTCAATAATTAACAGTTAATTGTATTTGTATTTTTAACTATTTTTATTGCACTCTAATTCCTTTGATACAATTTGTTTTTAATACATTTCCTTGCATTTAATTCTTTAATGACAATATTTTAATTATTGTCAAATGTAGTTTAATGATTATGCTCTAACACATTAAATTACTGTGTGATAAAGTTACTGGGGATGTAAATGATAATTTTTAGAAAGAAGGTGAACAATTTACTTTTGCTTATTCAGTCATATATATATATATATATATATATATATATATATATATATATATATATATATATATATATATATATATATATATATATATATATATATATATATATATATATATATATATATATATATATATATATATATATATATATATATATATATAATTTCTCATCATTTTGCTTGAATTAATTCCTTATAACACAGAAAGTTAAGTGAATTTATTTATTAATTTCTTCCTTAAGATTTTATAAATAGCTATTAGTTCTTAAAGGAGAAAATAAGATATTAAATTAGAAAAATATGCTGACATACTACTACATATTAATTTACTTCACATATTATGATTTAAAATGTGTATGTAGCAGTATATTAAAAATTTTGAAATTATATTTGATAAATTAAAACAATGTATGAAATAAGATAGTTTTACAAGAGTTTTTTAACTGGTTTTCTGATTATTTGCTAGAAATAATGTAAAAATAGAAGCTAATAAATTCATTTATGACATCGGTATAAAAGAGCTTTTAATCATTTGAAATGAAATCAATAAAAAGTAACTGGGATATTTATAAATAAAAAAAATTTAAGTATTTAATGACTAGATTATTCAATTATTTTGTTATAATCAGATTATTTTGTTGTATTTTTTGACTGAATTTTTTCATTTTATTATCTTTGCTATTTCGTTTATTTAATTTAATATCAGTTGGAAAAATAATTTCAGAATTCATAATGACGTATGATGGCCATCAAGTGCTTGCAGGAGGTATTCTCATCATTACAGGATTCGTTTTCATTGGGGTTGGTGTCACAAACTGGACAATTGAAAACCCGCACTCAGGAAATGCATGCTCCCTATTTGGAATCATGTTTACAATTTCTGGATTATCTCTCTTTTTCAAAGGATGCAGAAGTGCTCAACAAACAGCATTTACTAATCAGCAAGACATGAAATCAATTGATGACATTAATTAATATAGAATTTGTAATGTGCTTTAAAGTAGCTTTAAAGTTTCATTTTATATAAATGAGCATTTCAAAAAAAGAAAGGACATTCATTGAATGTATTAAAGGAAAACTGAGTTGCATAAAAGAGAAACTATGAAATTTTATTTGATAAAATGTGATATTATATAAAATATAAATATGTTTATTATTAATTTTATATTCTCTCTAACAAAGTTAATATTTTTTATTGTACAATATGTAATGTATTTGCAATGTTTTGTAGAAATTAACAAGGAAACATTTATTAAGACTTAACTTTTATGTTTGATTCATTACAAAGCTCATCTTAAAAAGTAAATTAAGTTTCATGTTTAAAGGTTATTTAAAGGGAAGATATTTTATTTTTATGAATATAGCTTGATAATTTTGAATTCTTAACAATAATGACTCGTTAACAGCTCTCTAAGTTGTCAATACGACTTTTTCAATATTCTCATGTCAGTTATTATATTCAGTTGCAATAAATCTTTAGCCAGATATAAAACTTACAAACATAACATTAAAAATTTGGATTCAGGATTATGGTAATACGTAACATATTGAACACTATGAATTTGTCAAAAAGATTAACACCAGATTATATTATAAAACGAATAATTCTAATAACAGTGTTTCATTATTAATTATTTTTTCTACAGCATAAAACATTTTTTTATTCATTACAATTAAAGTGAGAAAAATTTCTTAATTTCTTAATTATGACATACCTATAACCTTTTTTATATTTTTAAACAAGAAAGTAATTGATTTTTCTTACTATAAATAGAAAATAAACATATTATTTTGGATATAAATTTTGTATTTTCTTTTAAAAATATTAAAACTAAATTTCATATCAGAGTAGGATAAAAGTGTAACGTTAATATTGCTGTCAATTAGATTTTTAAATAACGTTTGTGATTTTTTATTTAAAAGAAAATTTTGAATTTAAATTTAAACATTTCAATGAGAATTATAAAAACTTTTTTAATATAAATTTTAAATCAAAGTGATATTTTAAAAATTATACTAATTTAATGTGATACAGTTTTTAGAGTTATTATCACTCTATATTTATTTTGATACTTTGATAGCAAATTATTACAATCATTAATGTTTCTTTAAAACTTATTAGTAGGGTCTAATAATGGAAAGAAATTAAGCAACAACATGTTCAAGAAAAAACAAACGCCGTGTTAGCTTGAATATTTTATTTTACTGTAATAAAATTCACCACTTATAGAGTTTGCGTTGTAAGGATGTTTTCCAAATTATCTACTAAACTAATGTATTTTATGATCTATCAATAGATATTGGTAGATGCTTATATATTACAAGATAGCATATGATTTATCAATATTAAGCACATGATTAAAGCATCCTATGATTTACACAGAGTTTTGTCATTCTTCAGAAAAGTTCTGCTAAATATTTTCTTATAAATGTTATTTTTTATACTTGAGCATTTTATAAATAGAAATAACTCTGTAAAATGGTGATAATTATTGCAAAACTCTATTAATTAACTTATAAACTTATAATTGAAATTTATTAGAAAAAGTTTTTATATTAGAAATGTATGCCAAAGATAAATCAATAAATATTTATTCTTTGTTTTTATGAAGAAACATTCTTTTAGTATTTATATTTGATTACTTGATTTACTTATATATATATATATATATATATATATATATATATATATATATATATATATATATATATATATATATATATATATATATAAATTAGTTGTGCAATAAAAAATACAAATTTTAGCAGTCAAATTATTTTGCATAAATATACTTTAACCAATGAAAAATAAATTATATATAATAAAATATGTAATTCAAAATAATTTTAGCAGGGAAAATCGCCGGCAGAAAGT
>CM075856.1:8104149-8324149 GCA_037975125.1 Latrodectus hesperus | reverse complement strand
GCAATATGCATTTAAATGCCCCTGATTTAATAGTCTAATAAGCCTTCAACATCATTTTTTGTATTGACGATGACAATAATTCTTCCGAAATAGATTTAATAAGACACCAGAGTGAAGGGAAGGCATGCATATTGTTTGCATAATATCAGATAGTTCACGAAGCTTATTGGAAATTTAACTGAAGTTTAAGTAATTTTCTTAATGTATGCCACATGAATTCGTAGATCATTTAAATTCTTCACATTAGTGACTATTGACAAATGGTATTCCAAAAATTTACAATAGAAAAGGAGTAAAATATTTGGGGCAATATTAAATAGCAATTTTAAGCAGCTGTTCTTCTTGTTACAAATTTCTAAGTATTTCTTGTATTTGTCTTAAAATATCTCAGACAGATCTGAAATACTCAGATTTTGAGTAAAAATTGCGCATTTTAGGTGTATTCTACGTTAAAAACGGCATTTCTAGTAATTTGGCAACTTGGCGAACTTTTGGTGAGATATTTAGCAGACTTTTAGCGTGATGCTTTGGCGACTTGGGGAGCATTTGGGGACAAATAGATATTTCTGGAAAATTCCATCACCGAAATGCTAGGACTAATATTAAGCGAGATCGAGGAACCCCCCAGAAACTTGGCGAAACTCTCAGGTTTATAAGTCAAGTCTGGTATAAGAATCGCCACCCTGCATAGAAGAGTGGGTGAAGACAATTAGTCTTAAACGCTAATCTAGTGCATAGCAGCTGTTTTCATCTGAGGTATTAGAGACTGAAAGCTGAAACCTGTTGTTTTAGCTGAGTTAGAGCAGAGTAATTGTCATTTCTACTGCTGGAGTTTCCTGTAGCTTGCAGTAATTGCTGAAAATGTTGAGATTATTAGGAGATTGTTTTAACGACTTTCAATCAATACGAACCCCAAAAGCACGGTACAATACCATGAAGAATAACACCCGACTTAGAATAATCTAAAAAACTATTTGACTAACTTTCTTAATAGCTTCTGTCAACATAATGTGGAGGATCCCAGGAATGAATACTAAAGGAATTAACAATTCATACACAATATCACTCTAAGCCAATATGCCAAAAATTGAAAGCTTGTGTTGAAGATGTTAGCCTATAAATGGACCAATCTCCGATTATCATATGTCAAAGATACTGTTGGTGAGAACTGTTCGCCTCTGAAATCTGCACTTTTCTAAGTTAGAATTTCAAAGTAGTTCGGACTCTTATAAAATATCTGTTGCTGGGCTTTTGGCTTGTAGCCAAGTATCTAACTATCTTTTTTTCGATGTTATGTGTAAAGAATTCTAAACCTCTTGGTTTAGAATTCTTACATTTTTTACATGACATAACACGTTCGCCAAAGTTATTAACGATAATAACAATCTTTGGAAAACATAAATTCATTTGCCAAAGATTTTTATTATCGTTAAGAGCTAATATGTAGTTTAACATTTCTTTCTCAGTGTAATAAGACTTATTACCTTCTATTCTGATTCTCTCTGGCACTCCGACAAGTTGAATATTCGCCTGGGGCTCTCTTTAATTTTCATGCTAATTTATGATTATTTTAACAACACAACGAAGTGCAAAGTTGATCAGTGCTAATATATTAACCTAAATAAGTAGTGATTCAGCGATTCCCTGTTAAAAAAATTCTACCTCTCATTGCATGCAACAAACACTGATTATTTGAATGTTGATAAAAGTAACTGTCTCACAATATACTGTAGCATTAATCTGAATTCTAGTTTCTATTTTAAGTTTTTTAGACTCAGCAGTCATTTTTTTTGCACACGAAATCTTTTTAACTACATTTTGAACTGACATTGACCACAGTTTAAAATTTGATTCTGAATCACTAAGAAAATCAACATCCAAGGTAGGAATTGAATTAAAAAATTGTAGAATAGATGAATTGAGAAATAATTACTTGACAAACAGCTCGTGGTATTGTGAGAGACAAGAATCGGGAATTCAAGTTTTTAGCATGCAAATTTTTCATGCACATCATTTTTGAATTAAATGGCTATTAATTTAGTTTTTATTTAAACTAAACATACACATAAAGGATAAATTGTTATGAACGTGAAAACATACACGCATATGTATGCGTTTGAGTGTTCTTATTGATCAAATTGCAATAACTCCACCTGCATGGTATATCATTTAAATTTATATACATTAGATTTGTATATGAAAAACACTTAATCAGCCACAAGATTTTGCTACAAATTGTCTAATCAAATTAATGAGAATAAACATTTTAAATCACAAAAATGAATTAATCACTTTAAAATAATTTATACTTACAAGTTTCAGACTCAGAGTACAATGATGAATACAACACTTACCAGTATCTATTGATTTTGTATGTGTCGAATAGAATGAAAGTTGTTCCAGGTCCTTTGTAATATATTTCGTAAAATCTTTCCCAAGTCTTCTAATGCTGTTGAAGTATATATTAAGAATCCTAAGATGTCTTAATGGCTCCAGAAGTTCCCATATAACACCTCTAAAAATGAAAAAAATCTCTGATCAAATATTAATACTAGAACATTTTAAAATTCGTAAATATTAAACTTTTACTAAATCATAAATTTTCAAAAGACAAAATAAATAAATTTTGGATATTTTTACAAAATAAATTATCAAATATATGTAAATAAATCAAAAATAATTAATTATTAATATATTATATTAAAAGATTAGTTTATTAAAGTCAAGGAATTTAGGCATAGATAAGAATATAATAATTTCTACCTTAAAACAGTCATTGCTTATGATATAGTAGAAACTTCTAAATTGATTGTGTTTTTCAAAATTATTTTCAAAATTTTGCTACAATGAGATATAATTGCTTAAAACTGATAGAATAATCAAATTTACTGAATTTTAAGCAAACTGTACTTATAAATTTTTATATTTTGCTTTATAATAAACTGCATTCCTACTGAAATTATTAAACTTTATCTTAAACAATTATAATTATCATTAAATAAAGTTTTAGATTTTAATAAAAATATTTATTATATTTGAAATTATTATGAAATCAGAAAAAATATTATGAAACTGAATAACTAATAAATCATAATACGTTTTTTTATCAATACAAGTTTTTGATTTGAAAACCAAATCCGTAGTATAAACGGTAATTTCAAATAATTAAGTAAGAAAACTAAAAAAAATTTAATACTAATACTTATATATACAATTTTTTTTATTTTTTGAAAAATGTAGAAAATTGTTTAAATTATAAATCACGCAAGCTTTGTATAAATTTTTTGCTATCATACAAAAATAACAAGAATTATTATCAAGGTATAATAATTGTACCATGAAATACCAATTATAATTTATCCTAGTATTATTTATACTACGATTTCCTTTTTGACATTTCTTTGTTTGGAAATAAAATTATAAAACGGATAGTTAAACAAAATGTTGCCTCTTATTATTTTCCCCTATTTTTCTTTTGCATGAACACTGGATTGTTTTTCGGGAATTTACAAATAATTAAAAACAAGTCAAGTTAGCTGGAGAAAGAAATTATTGATCTATGAAACTTTAATCAGACCCTTCGTCATTTATGAACGTGACAATGAATTGAATGAATTTTCATTGGAATACATTTGCCACATTGAAACTCTGGCAATAATTGAGACAGAGGTTCTGTTTGTCTTTGAAAGAAAAGTATACCATAGAATTTTCGATAGTTTAAAATGCAACGATTTCTGGAGAAGAAGAACAAACTTAGAAATCTATGAAATAAACAAGGAGCCAGACGTAATAAAATTAATTTCTATTCAGAGATTGAAATGAACCAGATTCGTGATTAGAATGAATGAAGACTGAGTTATCAAGAGAATCTTAAAATTCACAACATCACGAGTTCGATAAAAGTTAAGACCAAGGGTTTGGTAAGTTGACTGCCTCGAAAGAGATTTGAAAAATCTTAAAATTAAAAACTGCATAAATCAATTCAGGAAGAGGGCAACTTGGAACTAAATTCCGCGGATCTTCATATTCCATCCTGGGTTGTCGTGCCAAAAAAGAAGAAACACTACATTGTCTTAAATACAAAATGAAAGGAAAATATTTTTATATGGATTATTTTAATATATTGTGATACATACAGGAATATTATACATAATGACGTGAAACTGGTGAAGGATATTTTCTACGTAAAAAATATTTTTCGGAGATATTATAATTCAACAAAGAGACATAAAAATTCTTAAATTTGGAATTTCATTATATTTTTATGTATTTTTTTCAAGAATTGGAGAGTAAAATTAATAATGAAGGAAAACGAGAGAGGACGCCATTAAAATTATTTACCTTTTTAAGATTCTGGTAACTATTCACAAATTTCAATCATTAATAGGATAAAAAAGCTTAATATTGATTCTTTAAAAATTCTTATCGTATTATTAAATAACATTTTAAAATTATATTGATTTTATTATATTTTTAGTTAAATCCCATAAAGAGTGTAAATTCGTAAGTCTAGTGTTGGTTACACATTTTTCATGAGTCAAAATTCACCAAGCTTGTTTCAGATCTTAAGCGCTCACAACTGATAACCTGTAATTATCAAGAGAGCATTAAAATAGCATATTTTATTGCTCTTTGCATTTAGTTAAATCTCAGAAAGAGTGTCAATTCGTAAGGCTAGTGCAGGTTACACATTTTTCATGAGTCAAAATTGACCAAGCTTGTTTCAGATCTTAAGCGCTCACAACTGATAACCTGTAATTATCAAGAGAGTATTAAAATAGCATATTTTATTTTTCAATGCATTTTCCATATTACTGCAATGAATATATATTTTAATGAATATATAAGGAAATCACACATCAACTCTTTATACGGTAACTTAATATGGTATTTATCACTTAATATATACGGTAATAAAGCAGTCATTAGTGGCTACAATAATTATCATTTATTATTATAAGGAATCTATATTAAAAGACTAATTTACTTTTGAAGCAAGCATTCCAAAAATGTGGTCATCACAAGTAAAATAATTTATTTATCTAAAGTTACGGGTCATTTTGGTTGTTACGTACTATTATATAATCTTATTTATAAATCTATTATTTTAATTTCTTATAACATCTTTCATTAAGTAACTAAATTATAGCAACAATTTCAAAGTAAAAATATATAATTCTTCTCCAAACTTATAAAATAGATCTTCATACATAAAAATTTAATTGCCCATATGATATAAAAAAATAATATGATGTATGACATCCTTAACACATTAAAATAAATATACATTGAAGAAAATATACTAAGCATTAGTGTTTCATACTATATCAAATACTAAGCAAATTAAAGTAAGTAATAAAATAAAAAAGTAAGGAAAATGCCTACCTTAATACTTCTGTGTTTTCAATATGAAGAGTGTCTAAATCTTCCAACGCTTCTGGAGGAAAATCAAATAAAGTGTACAAAGTCACATTCTTAAGATAAAGTTGTCTTACAGACACTTTTTCGAACATATCATGAGGTAAATATTGAAGAGATGAATATTCAATGTGAACCTGAAAGTAAAACGTAAGTGCCTTTCAAGTGAAAATAACATTCTATTGGCAATATATATATTTTGATGCACATTTTTCAAGTGAATTAATTGCAGTGGCTTAGCATTTATTTCATTAGTATTCTGTATATATCCGTCCATATACCTTCCTATTTAAGTAAAATGTTTTTTTATAATGCCTGGCTGCCCTTAGGTCTATGCCCTGTTCAACTCTATAATGGACGAAGTGAGGGCATCTCATACAGTGGGATAACCAGTGGGTGGGCCAAATTATCCCCGAAACTGAAGTGATAAAGAAATACAAACGAAAAGGGAAAATAAACATCCATGTCCGATCCAGGATTCGAACCCGGGACCTACTGCTTCAAAGTAAGGGACATGAACCAATCCGCCTTTGGTAGGCAGTAAAATATTATTTGAAGCATTTTTTAAGTAATAATTTATTATCATATTGAAGTGCACCTTTATAAAATGTGATGAATCATAAAAATATAAAATATTTTTTTCTAAACTGAATGTGCCATATTGAATACAAATACTACACTCATACGAATTAATTCTTTTGATTATGTTTCGAGATATTTTTTTATTGATCTCAACCCTTATTAATGCTTTCTGATTTCTTATACAATTTCTTAAGAAGAATTTGTTATTTCACTGCTATCTATAAATGCATCAATCATCTCACAGTTTAAAATTTCTAATATTATTAATAATCATTCGCGATACGCAATATTTAAGGCAACGAAAACTTGCTACACATAAAATCATGAGAATCAAAATTACTTTTATATTAATCAGTAACGTAAGAAGTAATTTCATTATGTAGATGAAAACTCTATTAGAATTCTGTTTAAAAAATGTTCAACAGAGAGATCAGTATGTTTTGGATAAAATTTTCTAATTGTAGAAATGGCTTAAAATAAGCATAATGCTTTCGTCAAAGCATTTTAATTTTACTTTTTATTTCAAATGACAACTATGTGCGTACAATATCAGTGATATTTGAGATAAAAACATGATTTACTAAAATATTTTAATGAAATGAATAAGAATTTAGCACTGTATACATAAAACGAAATTGTTCGAATATTATTGTATGCACTATTTTACTGATATTATTCATCCTCTCTTAAATTCGTCCAATTTTATGATCAAGAATAATACAATAAATTTTATAAACATATTTTCAAATTAAAAAAATATTAATTATTCAGTATAAGAATTCGATACGATTTTAATTTAAGTGTTTTTTTTAATGTAAATATTAATTTCCTTTTGTTTCCTAATATTTCATGTAAAATATGTATCAAATTTTCAAAAAAAGTATAAATAACACATGGTTACTATGCAGGGGAAATATAATTTGTATATCCCGGGTATAGCATTTTATTATTTGTATTCAGGGGGTGATATTCTCATAATAAATGCATAGATCTTATTTTAGTTCGATTAAGCAAAATTTATTGAAATAGAATATGTCATCTCATTTTTACTGAATATTTCAAGCCAAGAAACGATTATTAAATTAATGGGATTTTTGGATTTTCTCACCTCTTTGTATGAATATCTTTCAGAATTAACAAATACAGATCTAAGAAGTTCAGCATCTTTAATATCTTGGCACAGAAGATATGTGGTTGGACTGTTGGTGCAAACACAGGGGAGAATATCTTCTGGATCTGGACATCCTGTTTCTGATTTCACAGTTTGAATTACTGTGAAAAGCATCCATGAAAGTACGATAAAATACATCGTGACTCTTAAGCAGCATTTAAAAGAATGATTAAAGAAATAAGCATACTATAATGTAATAAATAGTCTTTGCTATCATGTATGCATTTCAAAAATTAATCTTAATCGTAATAAAATTCCATGCTTTAAGCGCATAAAGATGACAAGGTTTCACATTCCCCTAAATTGAGTTTAGGTTTGAATTTTCTTTAATCAGCCAGACTTCACATAAATAATTTACTGAGATAATGTATTTTCGTTGATGGTGTATATATTGCATTTCAGACTGTTTGATAATTTATAAGAAACCCAAATAGCTTAAGAGGATCAAAGAAGAAACTAAGGTTATGTGAATTGATGAAGTAGTGAAAACACAGATAAGAGCTTTGAAAACTGCTAATGTGTTTGCAAATTTCTGATATATTTAAAATCTTATCACTTATGAAATGTAAAAAATATCTTTTTATGTCCTAATTTTATGCTTAGTATTATAATTTTAATCCTTGAAACTTATATATATATATATATATATATATATATATATATATATATATATATATATATATATATATATATATATATATATATATATATATATATATATATATATATGATATATATATATATATTTATATTTTTTATATTTATATATATCATTATATATATATATATATATATATATATATATATATATATATATATATATATATATATATATATATATATATATATATATATATATATATATATATATATATAAAATATATATATATGTGTGTGTGTGTGTGTGTGTGTGTGTGAAATAATTAAAATAAAAAAATAAGACAAATGATTTCCTTCCATACAAAGCAAGGAAGTAAATAATTACAAAATATACTTTTGTAAGGCTTCCGTAAAACTGATTTTTATTAATAAACACAAAAATTATATTTTTATTTACAAATAGTTGAAAAAATTACTTTTTTAATAACCCCCTTATTATGTATGTTGACCGTAATTGAAATTAAGCTTCATTATCTCTAGCATCCTAGGACTAACATGAATGGAAACGAATTACCTTAAATATGACATATGAATTCGGTATGAGATATTCAAAGTAAATTTAAAGAAACAGTTAAATTTAATTAAAACATCTTACTCTATTGGAAGAAAAAATTGACTGATAAGAAAAATCAAACAAAGGAAACAACAAATGCAGAATACCAAGAAATTCCAAAACTTTTTTTTCTAAGTTTTCACTTTTATATAGCCAAAGTATGTTGAATTAAAAACAAAGAAAAGAATAGTACGATGCAATAAGCAATAAATGTGAATAAAATAATTTCTGTCTCTATCCAAACGGACTATTTTAATATGCTATATGGAATGCAGTTGTTAATTGTTTATACTTGACAATATAACATAAATAGTTATGTTGTTTACCAAAAATTATAAGACAAATTTCAAGATAAAAGAGATTTTTAACAATGTCTACCAAAATTTAATGGGAATTATTCAGTGTGTTCTCAGTTCTACTTAAATTTTCAAGGTATTCAACAGTGTATTAAGATCAAAAGTCAATGACTTGTCTCGTGTGTTGCTTTACGTATAAAGTATAAGATTTTGTAAATCACAATAATCTTATCATTTTCATAGTAAGCATTTTTAAAGTGATCTTGTATTCATAATATACATAAATAACTAGTATTTGCCAAATTAATTTTTTTTACCAGTTTATATGAAGAAATGTTTTTTAATCTTACATGAACGGCATAAAGTTACTATTCACAGCTTCAAGAAGAATATTTCAAATTAAAACACGAAAATATCGAATTAATTTTTTGGAATGTTCAAGCTTATGCCCTCGAAGAATAATATTGTTTATTTCTAGAAGAAGAATACTGTTTTCATCTTTTAAATATTTTTTCCGCAACATTTTTCTAACTATTAATAGCAATTGAATCAGAATTGTTTTTATTTTGACTCACAACTTTAATCAGTTTCATATTCTTCATAAACTGTCTTCTACAAAGGTTTTACTTATTGTTTATGGTATATATAAATTAAGTGTAAATATTTTGCCTTAAATACTTTTGCAAAGGTTAAAATCTTTACTCTCTTTCCCTCATTTCTAGAATTAATAAAATTCCTTATATAGCACATAATACCTCTCTGGAAAATATACTTGAGTATTTTTTTAAATTATCATTTAACAGAAAAGTTTTACTTATAAATATATTCTTAAATACTCATAAACTTTGACATTAATAGTGTGATTAAATTGAAAATCAATTTGAAGCACATTTTATAGTTTCTTACAGAACAAAAAGTAACAGAATTAAATACGCTTTTCCATTAAAAATATTTGAATTTTGTACTTTAAAAATATATTTGTTAATATATTTATTGAAATTTGCAATTTTCTCATACTTTCATATAAAAAAACAATAAAATTAAAAAAAATTAATTTTTATTTTGGAAATAATACTGCAAATTTAAAAGTGCGACTAAGAAATTGGGAAACCATCTGAAATATATACATACATACATTTATATATATAGTAGTTACCCCCAAACAAATTTTTTCTCTCTCTCTTTTTTAAAAAAAGATTACTTCATGAGAAATTACGAACCCCTTCCTGTAACCTTGATGTTATACGACTCACGCTTAAAGTGAATGTCACTGTGGTTATACTATCCAAATTGAGCCTCTAATATACCTTGCGAACTGCTAGAGTATCTTGCTTTATCTAGTTACTCTGGGACGGCTGAGTGCGCATTATTTCTTGAGATTTAAAACCATAAAATCTAGAATAAATAAATTGTAGAAGTGCAAATGACTTCTTCGGTACCAGATCGAGAAATGACTTTTAGTTTATCCACTTCTGGCGTAGAGCAGAAAGATGGTGATTGCATGACTGCTTCTAAAAAAGACAGGATAAAGAAAACAACAATATTCGAAGGAACTTTTTCAATAAGACCCTGTGTGTCACACATGCCTTAAATGCGATGCATTGCCATACTTAGTATATGATTGTGATGCTCTTATGTTATCCATAATTTGGGATACACTTAGTACTATAGAATTGCACCACAAGGTCCTTTCAGAGGGTCCACAAGGGTCCTTTCAGACGTTATAAAAAAAGTGGAAGGCCTTAGAAAATGGAACTAGCTTATTTTGGATTTGGCTCTTAGTACAAAATTCTTTTAGAAGAGACGCTTTGACAGTCCAAATTTCGAAACCAATAAATGCATATATCGGTAGATTTGCAGACAGATTTGTAGTTTGCAATTATTATTATTTTGTAGGTATTATCTCATGCATATAGAAATCATAAAAAATTTTTAATTCACATTACTGAGGTTTGAGATCTTAAGTCAGGTTACATACATATCTTTTCAATTACCCCATGACGGAAACAAAACATTAGCAATACATACATTTTCAAGAATTGAATATGGGAACAAGAAACTAGAAAAAACTTATGGATTTCAATATTTTTATTATACGAAAAAGTGGCAATAATTTATCTTATTCACGCAAGTTTAATATAATTTGGTAGCAAGGAATGATTCCTTAGTATAATAAATTAATAAACAAGTTAAAGAGTTTAATCTAAATATCTTATTTAATCTAAATAAGTTTAATATAATTTGGTACTAAGGAATGATTCCATAGTATAATAAATTAATAAATAAGTTAAAGGGAATATTTTTGCTCTTTTAATACCATATAATAGTCAATCAAACAAAGTTTCTCTATTTTGTAGCATCTATTACATTTTATCACCTCAAAAGTATTATTTAGGCGTATTAGAAAAAAAAATCTGCTAAACTTTTAAGGCACTGAACAACCAGATGAATAAATAGAAAATGCAAACTCAACATTCATCATCCATTTTGTTAAAAGTAAGTGGCATCATTGCTGTGAACGTTCATTCCAGAAACACCAATCCTGCAACAGTATACTAAGATTATGTTTTTCTTCTGAAAAATTTATGTTCTCTTAAAATTTAGGATTTTTAACTTTCAACTTTTGCAGCTTTTAGCGTATCTATTTAGTTAATCATATCCGTAAATTGTATATGCATTGTCATAATTCTATATTGCCTTCTGCTTACGAGTAGTTCTGTGATAAAAAAAATTTTAAACGCATAATAAATTTATAAAATTTTTTCAAGGAAACAAAATTTGACTAACTCAGACAAATAAAAAATGATTAGATATACAAATCATAAGATAAGTAATAATGTAGTTATAGGTACAAAACATTATGTTGACGAAGATCTGTATTTTACAGATGAGCGGGGTTGAAGATTTTCGTAAAATTGGATTTTATAGATTTCATATTTTCTACAATCGACAAATATTACATCATTTCTTTGATAAGTTGTGAAACATTTGTAAGTTATTGTTACCTAAGACACTTAGACAAAGCAAGCTCATTAGCCTACGGCTACAAAATTATATCAGAAGGGTGCGTCTTTCATTTAATCAAAGCACCACGATGGTGAAAGTACGACTTTGCTCTAAGACTCCTCCGATAGATGGCACCACATAGGGATCACTTTCTCAATTTTGACTTTGATTTAGAAGGGAGGAAATTTTCTCCAAATTATATATTTTATCCATGTTAACCGCTCAACAACAGTTGTGCATGATTTTTAATTCCACAGACAATGTGTGTGTTTGTGAACACGTATATCGTATATACTCGGTGGATATTTTGCGTCATTGGGAATCAAACCAAACTCTTCCGGTCGGAAGGCCGATACCCTAACCACTAGGCTACCAAGCACTGAGCAATGCTGATTTGAAGTAACCAGTTAGAACTCGGCAGAGGAAATGTACTGATAAAGACCATAATTGTATGAAGGCTGAATTTCATAATAAAGCCACTGGTAAATGGGGAATTCCAGTAATATAAAATTATTTTTTAATCTAAATATTTTTTAACGATTTTGAGTTTTTTTTATAGTGAAATATATTTATTTCTTCTAAGTATTGAAATGACACAATACTGTAAAATATAATTTAATTTAATTTTTATTATTGGAGTAATAATATAAGAATTATGGCAATTACTTCTTATCACAAATCATAATTAAGCTTATAGTTTTGTGAATACTACATAACTAATTTTATTATATATTATGAATATGCAAGGTGTGCAAAAACATTTCATTACTAGTTTAGTATTTCACATATTATACAAATGTAGTTAGAACTTATTACAGAGAAATTAATTTTACAATTTTGAAAGAGAATCAAATATTCTTTATTAAATAGTCTCTATATCATTCTATAATAGAATTTATTGACGTTTTAAAGTGTTGAATATATTCTCTGTACACTATAAAATTTCTTTACTTCTTATATTTCCATACATTCTATGTTAACATTTAGTCAGATAAAATTGGCAATTATAAAAGGCATTAATTTTCGGTAATGAAAATGCATTTTATTAAATCTATCAAGTTTTCAGTTCTTAACAAATGCTTCTTTACATAAAACTTTTTTCACTATCTTTACATTATCATCGGCGGTGAATTGAATAAGAATGATAAAGTCTATTTTTTTCGTTAAGTATAAGATGATACCATATCGAAATAAATTTTATAGATTTCATATTATTTAATAAATATAATAATCATGGCCTATAGATTCCTGCTACTGCTAGACTCTAGTGTAACAAAAAATGCATAACTATTACTTTTATATATTCATTGTCCTATTCATACACTCTTTTTATATTCATTATCGTTAGGAGCTTATAATGGTAGTTTCATAATGCAGTTATAAAACATGACAAATGCAAGTCTGCAATATGACAAATCTATACTTTTCTTTGAATGAAAATTTTTTGGCTAATGGAAAATACAAAAACATGTATTTTCACTAGCAAATGGAATTAATCAGAATGATTATCATTTTAATCTGGAAATTTTAATCTAGAAATAACAGATGATGAAGATTTGTTTTAGAAAACTTAAAATAACATTGAAATTCTCAGATTTAATCCAGATTTCCACTTTAAAATATGTTTCATTCTATCTCATTCAATGAAAAGATTTAAATAACATTTCAAGACTGTAAAATTTGTTTATATAAAATACTATTTAATACTATCAATAAAAGATTATACCTTTGATTATTCTCAAAGGAAATGCATTCAAATGAAATAAATTTAATTAAAAATGTTGTAGTGATTTAAAGAAAATTAAAACGTGTTATAAATTATGTGTTTTTAACTTGTATTGTAACTTTACAGTATTTGAACTACTTTTTGTATTTATATCAAAGAATATTGCTATCATTAAAGCTTATGAAGTGGTTTAATATTTATAATGACTTTTTTCTTATTAAGTGTTTTTTAATGAAAGAAATATCTTTCACTGTATTTAGAAATTGAAATTATGTTTGAATAACAAAACTATATAGAACTTTTACGGCATAAAAACTATTCTATTCTTTATCAGTTAATAATGCTTTTGCGTTTTATATGTACATAAAAATTATTTGTTTTCATTTCTACCCCTTTATACACTGTAATTTTTCCTTCCCAAGTAATTTCTAAAGTTGTGGGGTTATATATTATTGAGACTTATTTGTTATATTTTTCAAGTATTACACGTCATACAACAGTAAATTATTCTAAAGAAATTATAATTAATGAGGTAGACGTTTGTGATTAGATATAGGAAATCTGATTGAAATTCAACTATCTATTTTCATACCATAAATTTGTTTTCAATATTTCAAGTGTTGCACTTGTAATTACGTCTATAAGAATAAACTATGAAATAATTAGCTTCTTGCAAATCATAAGATTGTTAAAATTACTGACTTATTTTGATGATTTATGGGATTTGACCAATACCATACTTTTCTGCTCAAATGTTAGTGCTTACAGCAAACAAGCAGAGTTGTCTTGCAAATCAATAATTCAGTGTGGTAATCAATAATATTAGGAGCAATTATGTCATTAAACTAAAATAATATTGCTTAGTGCTTTGTTATATGATGCTTTATTTCTCATACTTAAAAATAATTTCTTTAGCTAATGATACATACTTTTATTTTATAAATTAGTAAAAATGAATAGAGCATAACTGAAAGTAAATTAATTCATGTGCTTACATGGAAATATTTACTTCTTTCAAATTACTTTCATTTTCACTTTGTTCTATTGATAACTCTGGTTTTGAAATTATTATTTAGCAATGTAAATATATTTTTTTTCGTTATATTTTATAGATTTTGTTAATAATTCTATTAAACCTGAAGATATGCATTTTGTACAGTATTTTATCGCTCTACAACACATTAAGATTGTCAGTACAGTGTGTGATCGGTTAACGAACAGTTCGGATTGCGAACAAATCAGATAATGAACACTTTCACAAAAAAGTATTGTAATCGGACAGCGAACACATATTCGGATAACGAACTAAAACGATTTCTAGCCATTATTTTTCGATTCTCGGGTCATAAAGTGCAGGGTTGCCAAACACAAAAGATAAAAAATCATTTTTCATTTCTATAGAATTATGTTGCTCGCCTATTAACATTCAAAGTCATATATTAGAGAAAAAATTTTCCCAATACAATATTTATAACCAAAGTAGACTATCAGTTTAGGTTTTGATTTCATTCAAAACCGAAACTGATTTCATTTTGAGTGCCTTATCCTTCCCCCTTTATTCATTCACTCTCTTATAATAGTCTTGAATAACGAATTACAGATGGTAACAACAACAATGTTATTTATCACTTTACAACGATAATGTTGTTAATTACTTCCAGAAAATCCTAAAAAAGAAAAAAAACAGTCGGCATTGGCTTGTTCTTTAACGCCTTATAATAAAAAACTGGTTGGTTAATATGAAAGACTATAAATATGTATTTCTTATTAACATAATAAGAAACGATATATCATTTTCTTTAAATTTCATTTTTAGAAAGAGAGAGAGAGAGAGTCTTCAGAAAGTAGTAATAAATTTTACAAAAAATCTATAGTAAATCGATGGTCGGTTAACGAACAATTCGTTTGGCGAACATAGTCTTATAATGGATTATGTTCGTTAACCAATCAGCCACTGATTTAATGACACACATGACCGCAAAATGTTTGAGTTGATTGTTGTTGTCGTGTGCCAGCTAGGCTGGCAATATGGGGTGCGCTGCTCCACTTTTCCAACTGAACCATATTTGGTGTGGAGTCCGACTTCTTCAGCCATTGGAACCCGTTTATAGGGTAGACAACCATTCACACCTCATTCATACAAGGAAGGGACAAAGACAGGATAGATAGAGAGAGAAAGTACATCCATGCCCGAAACGGGATTCGAATCCAGGACCTCCTTATCCGCAGTCAGGCACACTGACCACTAGACAAGTTGGGCGGCATGAGTCGATTATCTTACAAATATAATAGTTTTGCAAAATCCGCAAAAAGAACTTAGTGACCTTGGAACAGATAAAAAAAATGAAAGTGCCAGAATATATTCAATGAGATTAGAGGCAAAGGCAGAAATATTTTATTTTTGGAAATAAATTGAAATTTTGAAAAATCTTTCCAACGATAGAAAGTTAATCAATAATTAGATATTAACTTTAGACATCAGCAATTAAAATTATCAGGATTAAGTTCCTTAATTTCTTTTCCTTTGTACTTTGATGGCAAATCACAGGTTCCCAAAAGTGCAGGAGGCTTATTTTTCACCAACCATGCCAAACGGCAATCACATATGATAGGATTACCTGAAAAAAGATTTTTGTTTTCAAAACATTATGCAAAATTGAAGAAAATAATTGAAATGCAATTAAAATAGGAATTATTAGTAATTCTCTGAGAGAATTTTTTTTCGAATTAAATATTTATTTTCATAAATTGAAATTAATTATTCTTAAAAAAACTGCAGTTTAATAGCAAATGCTATATTTAACTAAAAACAAATATAAGCGTATGGATAGGATACAGAGAAATAATATCTTTGCAATATAAAATTTATAAAAATGTATAAAAAATCTAAACAAAGATATAATGTTTTTACAAAAATATGTAAGGGAGAATATTTTAATATATATGGTAATGATATAGATACACACATATGTTTTAATATTTGTTCATAAAATATACAAATTATAAATATGATTTTCTGCTATTTACATGTATTTTTAAGTACATTTAATACATTTTAACTATTAAAATTTTAGGGTTATAGCTTTATTTTAAAAAAACTTTTATAACCCATTGTTTTCAGTGCTGTTTACACCTAAATGGTTATCTGGACAGCTTAAAGATTGAATATCAAGTTTATTTTTGTAACTTTTACAGCCTGAAATTAAATATAAACACATTATTACTATTAATCCTCTATCAGATCACAATTGATTTCATAAACTTATAATGTGCTAAAAAATTAAGCAGCTTCCCCTTTTAATATGTAGGGAACGCTTTACTGTCGTCACAAGTTACAATTTTCCTCTTATCTCTTATCAACTTTCTTTAGGTTCAAAACTTTGATATCCGTTTAATCAAAGCAGATTAATTTTGTACTCATAAGATAATGAAAGTATGGACTAACTGTCAAACTCTTTAAATTTTATTATATTTATTATTTTTTTCATACTTCATTCCTATTTTTGTTATAATAACGATTGTTTAAGAGATCTATTTCATTTTATCCTTATCAGAATTAAATGATACTTGATCATTTTAGAATTTATAATGTTTTTTTTATATTTTTATCAAAACATTTTTTAAAGTCTGAAATGATTAAGATAATTTTTAGACACAAAAACATTTAAAGGAGGAATTCGCTTTTCAAAATGTAACATGTATGACAGGAATTTTAAATGAAACTTACATTTTAATGCTTAGAAAATTTAAATATTTGATGTGAAAGTTGCCTATCTTTCTATTTCATCTTTTTTTATTAAATCCTAAATAAGATTTATTAAAATTGGTAGACAAATCATGTTTGCGGAGCCTTTTGCATGCAAAACTACTCTCTTAAATTTAAAATTTATAGTATGATCTATACAAGTGAAAAACTGAGTAGAATGCATAAAATAAAAATCAACGTTGTGCATATTTAAAGATAAGAACAGTTCGTTATATCATAAAATTCACTAAATTTAAAACGCGAATTTTTAATGACATTCCTTTCATTACATTTTATTTATTATATTACATTTACATAAAACACTTGAAATTTGTAGCAAATTTTCTTGGACTGCATTAAATTAATGATTTTCAGTAATCAAATGGAAGAGGAAAAATAATTATAAAAAATTGTATGGAACTTTAAAGTAGGATTCCTAAGGAAACAGTGCAAAAATTATGCTGTTCTGGGAATTAAAATTATTAAGGAATATGCTCATTGCTTAAGTTATACAAAAGTATTTTACATAAAAAATATAGAACAAGAACATGGTTTAAGAGTTTAATAAGAAAATAGAAGAATGTAAGGCCTTGTTAAACACAGGCATTATCTTAAATACTATAAGCATATTGAAACCTTATTCTGTGTATAAACATGTAATTAAGAACTTATATTATCGTTCATTTTCTCCTCGGAGAATTTATCATCTTATGTAAAATTGTTGTTGTTACTTACGACATTTGAACAAGCCAAGTTCGCTATGCCTTTTTTATGCGAATTTAAGTCAATAAGGTTGGTTGGTTGGGTTTTATGGCGCAAGGTCCAAAATTGGACATGCTGCGCCAAAAGTAAGTTTTTGTAGCTTTATTTATTTATTTTTTTTTCAAAAAACCCAAGCAACATTAAAAAATTTTAAAAAACAAAATTTTGTGTATATATTATTTTAAAATCAATTTATAAAATATAAAAAGGAAAAATCAAATATATATACAATTTTAAAATTCAATATACAAATCAAATAAAATGTATGAAACCTATTGCTCTTAAAAAAGCGAATAGGTTTCTATGGGGTGGATCCCCTATTAAATCAAGCAAAGTTATAAAATCAGTATTAAAAAAGTGTAAACGTTGTTGGTTTAAAACATGACATGAAATTAAAATATGATATATAGTAAATGGTTCATCACACGTTTCACACCATGGATTTAGTTCATTTAAAAACAAATGTCTGTGTGTGAAACGTGTGTGTCCGATACGAAGGCGAGTCAACCTAACATCTGCACTTCGTAACGGTAAAATTGATAATGAAGTGAGGGATGGGAAAATGGTATGGAGTTTGTTTCCGACCTGCAAGTCCCATGATTCCTCCCAAAGAGAATAAACAAATCTTTTTATACTATTTCTCACACCAGAGAGCGGAACCGATGGTAAAATTGGATTTGATGCAGTTTTTAAGTCAGTAAGGTGCGTCTTTCGTTAAATCAGAGCCTTACGAAAGTGAAGTATGACTTTGCTTTAAACTCCTCCAATAGATGGCACCACCAGAGGATCCACTACCTCAATTTTGACATTGATCTGGAGGAGGAAATTTTCTCCAGACTATTACATCTATGACTCAATGAATGACCACAAGACCTTCGCGATTCCACAGATTTAACGAGCACATATATCGCATATACTCGGTGCATTGGGAATAGAACCCCCGCCCTTACGGACGGAAGGTCGATGCCCTTACCACTAGCCTACCACGACTCTTTTTTAAATTTTAAATCATCATTTTAATTTTTCATTTCTTTGAGGATTATTCAAAAATCTATAAGGTTAAGATTTTTGGAGTCCGTTTTATGTGAATAAGAAATTATCATTACATTCGTTTGACAAAGTCAAAGCATATCACGTTGAAATTTGTTGTGAGATGTAATAGTTACATAACAAAATAATTGTAGAATAAGAAATAAAAAATTGTGAAACTAGATTTAAATATACAAATTGAAAACACTGAATAAAATAGCGATTACTAATAAAATATTAATAACAACAAAATAATTATTTTGTGTTAATAGAACTAGGGTAAAAAAAAACATATTTTTTTCGTCATATACAATTTTAATGAAGTGATGAGCACATAATACCTATCATAGAATAGCAATACTATTATCTCTATTCAAAAAATAAATATGTAACACACATATCCTTCCCAATAGTTTAAATAATGTTATTTATTAAAACTTAATAAAACACTCGAAATGAACAAAGAAGTAATATATTATCTGTTGCAAATAGTTATGTTTACCTTCAAGAATAAAAAATTCCAGTTTTGATAAACTTCCTAGGAATGCTTGTTCAGGAATAACAGCTAAGTGGTTGTCTTTCAGGCCAATAGTATGAAGATTAGGCATGTCTGTGAACATGTCATCAGGAATGGTTTTCAGATGATTTTTACTGAAATATATTTGAAACATTATTTATCAGTATGAGCTTGATTTTTGAAACTAAATTCGCTTTTTAAGTTTCTCTGTAATGCAATTTAATTCAGTAAATTTGTATGATACTCATTGATCTATATACATTCAGTAATAAATCGACTTATTTTTTTTATCGTTTATTTCATTTTTTCTACACAAAAATGTGTTACATATGCATAGGATTTCTAAAAAAATTTCATATAGCAAAATTTTAAAATAAATAAATGCAGGAATTATTTAAATTAATTAAAATATTGGTTACTTTTGCATTGTTGTATTGAAAAAAAAAGATTTCCATTATATCTAATGTCAATTTAATGATGTTTCTATCTTGATTTTCAAATAGATATCATTTATTTTAACATGGCATTTTCTAAAAAAAGAAATTAATAAATTTATCATTTACGTAAGATTTTTATTGCTGTACCATTAAAAAAGGCTATAAGTTAAAATTACCATCACGATTAATTAATTTTAATTCTACATTTTCAAGAAAATGTAGTCAGTGAGATCAAAAGCTACGTTCTCTCATAGTTCAGTGAAAAAAATTTAAATCATACATTGACCTGAATAAAGTTTCTTTGACCTTATTAACCAACATAAACTAAGATCCTAATTTGACAGAGCCTTTAAACAACTACAACTATTCATCCACCCTTGTGCCTATTTAGCTATTCGCTAGCCTGTCTTCCTAATTGAAAATGACATACAGTCTTAAGATTTTGTTTCAACAAGCATGGATTCACTTCGATAAGAAGAACCTGGAATTTTGTGACTCATCTACCATCTAATATATCACGGAGATTTATCTTATGTTGAACCCGGTATTGAGATCCTCCAGAGATTCATATTTGTGTGCTCAGGCAGTCACAGCAGTTATTTCTCCGAAGGTTAATCAACATTTGCCTCATGTTTGCTTCCTCGAGTGACCATCGAGTATCAATGCAATTTATTCGGTATTTGCACAAACTCTTATCATTCCTGATTGCACAAACTTTTATCAATCCTGAAACTACACTAATTCAAAAGCTTTTAGACTAACCTCTTATGTAGTATACGGTGATTTTATAAATCTCATCATTTCATCGGAATAGGTTAACAAATATATTTGGCATTGGCTCTTTCAATAATTTTTTTATCAATTTAATATCTGTTTATTACATAAAATGTTGTCTAGTCAAGATGCTTTTATTATAATAATTTCCCATTTGCAGTTTTTTGAAAATTACTGATGTAAGTATAAATAGAAGAACATATAAGAGTACAATATTACCCAAAATATAAAAATCGGGCCTTGAATGGTTTTGGGAATATATCTCGTGATATTTCTGTTAACCTGCATGCATCAATTGAAAGTCTATCCAAATTGACGAATTCTTTGAAGGCACCTAAGAAAATAAATCATAAAATATTAAAAAGGAATTTTTTCAGTGCTCTCCCTTCTTTCTCTAAAAATAAGTTGTTTATTTGATCAAAGATAACAAATATATATATATATATATATATATATATATATATATATATATATATATATATATATATATATATATATATATATATATATATATATATATATATATATATATATATAATTCATATTTCTAAGTTTCTAAATTTTGCAATATAAAATGAAAGGCCCTCATTTACAAAAAATTGATTATAAAATATATTTCATGCATCATTTTATTATTTAGATATAACTTCATATATTCAAAAAGCATATAAATTACATTAACCTATTATAGTTAACCTAACACTTACCAGGTTTAATTGATTTCGTGCCCGTGGCGTAGAATGAAAGCTGTTGCAGCTCTTTGGTTGCGTGTTGGCTGAAATCTGATCCGATTACTCTAATGCTGTTATAATAGATATTTAAGATTCTAAGATGAGTCAAAGGCTCCAAGAGTTTCCAGATGATTCCCCTATCAGAAAACATGAATTCTAACTAAATGTAGTCATACTTTAACATAAGTAAATATTTCAGTTTAAAGTAAATTTATATATTATTTTTTATGTTTTATCAAGTTACAGTGAAATAACTCTAAGGTATTTTGATGTTATTTATTTAAAAATGCACATACAAACATATTTTGCAATTCATTTCTCTTTTAACACAATTACAATAAAATACTCTGTATATTCCAGTGTATTAGTATGTACTCTATAATTCCTGTCTATCATTTGAAAATAAATAAGTATATATTACATTTGAAAAAATTTTACCTCCAAATAAGAAAAATTTAAAAGAATATCAAAGGCTATTTATATGATGGTAAAAATGAGAATAAAATGGATACTTTTGATTTTATCACTACATTTATTTTTAATTATTACAATGACTATTTTACAGAGAAAGAGGGCTGTAAATGAAAATTATTATAGCAACCGCATAGATGAGATTATGTGAGAGATAAATCAAACTGTAATCAGTAATAGATCTGCATTAAAACCATCAGGTTTATTTTTGAAATATAACATATAAACTTTACAATAGTGTGCAAATATTATGTAGTTACATGTAATTTTACAACTTTCAAATAATCAAAAATTACACTAAAATAATAATAATCTTTACGCCATCTTTATTACATACTAATATTCTTTTTCTTACAGAACACGTTATATGTTCATATTGAAACTGAAAAATATGTTATTTTGGTCTTGAGCATCCAGCAAAATAAAATTGTAGTCAACTAAAAATATTTTTGAAATATAAATAATATATTAGATATCTACTACCAATGATATTTTTAAATACATACTTTTCATTCAAAGTGCTGCAAAATTTACATTATAAAAGAAAAAAATTCTATATGTCACCTTTTAAAAATATATATAAATTGCTTTTATTAAATAGTTGCCGCCCAACTTGTCTAGTGGTCAGCGTGCCTGACTGCGGATAAGGAGGTCCTGGGTTCGGTTCGGGCATGGATGTACTATCTCTCTGTATCTATCCTGTCGTTGTCCTTTCCTTTTATGAATGAAGTGTGAATGTTTGCCTATTCACACTAGCCGTTTATATGATTTTTTATCCTATAAACGGCTACCTATAGCATGTGTGTACTGAGGAAGTCGGACTCCACACCAAAATATGGTTCAGTTGGAAAAGAGGAGCAGCGCACCCCATGTTGCCAGCCTAGCTGGCACACGACGACAACAACATTAATTAGCTACTCAAAATTATTTATTGTGGAATTGATTACCTGTTTATTCTCGTATTTTCTATGTGAAGGACATCTAAAGATTCTAAACTTTCTGGTGGTGTGTCAAACAACTGCGTAAGAGTGACATTTTTCAAGTGAAGCTCCTTAACAGGAACTTTCCCGAAAATACTGTGAGGTAAGAATGCCATCGCTGAATATTCGATGTGCACCTGAAATTAATGAATTTATGAAAAAAAGCAATTAAAAGTAATTAATAAATATTGTTTTTAAAATTTCATTAAGTCTTGTTTCCTGTTTCTGTGCTCAGATAAGGCATATTTCAAGAAGAAGAATATTTTCAATACCCATGACAACCACGCATAGGTTGTGACGAGCATATATAGTACTATATTCGGACTATTCAAACACCCTTCATGTTACGCGTATCTGCCAGAACCAAAGATATCTACCCACTGGGTCATATTTATTACTTGGTCTGCTATTGGTTCATATACATACATACACACACACACACACACACACACACACACACTATATATATATATATATATATATATATATATATATATATATATATATATATATATATATATATATATATATATATATATATATAACCAACATTAAATGTAGACGAAACATTTGACCATAGTGATCTTGTAAATTGGCCTGTCTGATCTTCAGGTCCATCGACAAATCATTTCTTCTGATACGTTTGAAATTCCTTGTCTAAGAAATTGCTGTTGATTGAACATTGAAAAATTACTGCACATATTCGAATCTTATTTTACGAATTGTTGACATGCATAACGGAATTCAAACTGACATTTAGCAAAGATGAGGAGCTTACTCAATTTCAAACGCACATCTGCAGTTGGTTGAACGCTTTTTGAACTAGATGTACTTCAAGTTTGTTTTCCCTTGACGTTTATGAATGGCGAATAACAAACACATTTTTTCTTATATTTTATGTCATTTCTTTCTTGTTATTTTTATTAAAGTCTCCTTGTAATCTGCCATTCTACAACACAGTTTCGTTCACTAGCGAAATGAAGCATTGGAGGAATTCTCACGAAACTCCCAACGTAAATATATATATATATATATATATATATATATATATATATATATATATATATATATATATATATATATATATATATATATATATATATATATATATATATATATATATATATATATATATATATATATATAAGTATACATGCATGTATATATATTAGATTTATTTCAACATAATATAACTTTTTGACTTAATGTAAAGCCAATAAAATTATAATATTTTAATGATTAAATTAAATATTATTAAATTAGTAAAACTATTTTCTTTTTGATTTTATAGATATTATTAACTTAAATCTTTTATTATATCATTATTAAATTTATTATTTGAGTTTTTTTATTAATTCATTTTATGTTTGCTATATGCTAATTAATATATATGTATATTATATGTGTTTATATGAATATTGATATTACGATTTGTACTGTAAAAATTTATATAACCTTTGAATGCGAATATTAAGAAATTTTAATTAGTTTACACAAATGAGCTTATATTTTGTGAAAGTTTCCTGATAATAATTTTTTTTTGAAAATTAATAGTAAAATATAATTAAGATGAATTAAGTAAAGTAACAAACTAAAAGTAACAATAAAAGTAACAATTTCTGAATAATTCTTATACTTCAGTTGCAAAATACTTAATAGATTTTTCTACAATTTACTTAATTATTTTAGTTGATAAAGATGTACCATTTTAGAATAACATGACCTAAATTTAAGAAATTAAAGCTATGTGTTTCTAACTTTAAATATTATTAGGTTATTATATAGATTGCTTCCTATTAATACTTTTATCTTAAATGGAAATGTAAATATCTAATTTAGTGTATGAAGATTAAGTAAATGATTGCACTTTATATAAATTATTGATGAAACTATGAAATATATTCTTGCATTTATTTCTGAGCAATTTAACCAAGTTGTCTAGTATTAGATCAACAATTATGCAATATGATAAACGTTTAAATAATTTTATCAAAAAGATAAAAGAATTATATTGAAAAACTTTAGAAGAATTTTATCACAGGAAATACATTGCGAAATTTAAGCTCAAGTTTGTGTAGAATTGTGTTGAAGCTAAGGAAATATTGTTTGCAAGTCAAACAGATAAAATAACTAGCAATTACGTTATTCGAATACTGTTACCGTTAGAATTAGTCTTATTATACGAATATATTTGACAGAATAGTAAGGACTCAGATGGCTAATTAATAAAGGAATGTTTAAATGTTTTCATGTTATCTTACAGATTACAAAAAAGTTGTTTGTTAATTATGTGAAATATTGTAATAAACTTATAAAAAACAATGAAAATATTTTAATGTAAATTAGATAACATATTTCTGTCCTTATATTCATATAGACATGACATGAATATAAGGACATGATTTCTGCCCTTATATTCATATAGACATGATGTCTATATGTCTATATGAATATAAGGACATGATCTGTCCTTATATTCATATAGACATGAATCATAAACCACTTTAAAAATGTTAGTTTAAGTTGCAATTATTTTAAATATTCTATTCATCTTCATAAAAAAATGCATAAAAATAAATGTAAATTTTTAATCAAAATCTGATATATACTTTTGAAAATAAAAACAATTGTATACAGTATAAGAAACGAACAATATTAATTTGGTATTTTTAACCATTGAAAAAATTGATAGGAAAATTTATATTTCATTAATTTACGTAAATATATGATAAAAAATTCAAAATTATGATTTGCATTAGAAATAATCTTTTAAGACTTGACACAAATTATAAAGAAGAATAAATAAGCAATACAAATATTGCCATTATTTTCAATGTTATATAACATGAAAACATATTTATTAATGATATGCTTGCGTTAATTTTATAGAGCTATTCCTAAGATGATTGTATTTCTGATCTGAATACGTTAATATTTTAGGAAGTTTAGTACATCCTCTGATCATCACAATATTTTTACAAAATATTTTACTTTCAATAAATTTATGAATTTAGCTGATTTAATGGTGAAAGCTTACTTCATTACGTGTCAATATTTAATTATAGATTCATTCAATAATAACAAATTGATTTTAAAATGTGATGATAATTTAAGTGACAAATCTTTTTGAATAAAATTTAAAGAACAATGTAATTACAAATTAATTTTTTATATTTGTTATTGGAGTTATATGTTATTAATTGGAGTAATGCAGATCATAAATTCTAAACTTACTTCTTTGTATTGATACTTTACAGAATTATCGAAAACTTTTCTAAGTACTTCAGCATCATCGAGATGTTTGCACTGTAAATATGTATAAGGGCTATTAGTACAGACACAGGGCTTAATATCTACACTTATAGGACATCCTGGTTTTATGGTTTTTGCTATAGCTTGACACTTGAATACAGCAATTGAAAAAAATAAAATAAACAATGCTTTCATGATGATATTTTAATTTTCAACCAACGAGAGAAGCTCGCAAAATTTTTGACAGTGTTGAATATTTTATAACAGCTTGATAGGTTAACTGTCTGCTTCACTGTGAAGCTCCACTGATGTGATCTAGAATATTTATCTGCTCAATTAGTTTGAAACTGTAACCACGAAAGTATCCGCGTGTAAAGAAATGATAAAAAAATTGTGCTGATTTTGGCATAGAATCTTTTGATAAGAAACAGGTGGCCTATTTTCTATAGAAAAAGTTTTATATGTTTGTTTTTTAGATATGATTTTTACACGTGTTTATTAAAGACTCTTCAAAAAAGGTGTGACAAATCAGATTATAATGAAGGAAATAATATTGCAGTGATTACCAAGGTGATGTGAAATAATTTTTTATTTCAAATGCATGGACAATTTGCTTATGACGCCATTAGATCTTGCTGATTGGTAGAAGGTTTAGCATTAATAGCATAACTGTAAAACGGGCCACCCAGTATATATAGGTTGTGCTATCATAACCCCGAAGGTAGGTAAATATAAAAATTTAGAAGCATGGCATCAGATCCTTAAGGCAGGGAGCAAACGAGATCGATGAAAGGATACACGATGTTGTTTAGGCAGTCGGATTATCATCTGAACTGATGTCGATATATGATGCGACTGTGACGTAGATAAAATGTTTTATCTGACGACATAGATATTTTAAACCATTGAGAATTTGCGGTTTTTTTCCATTTCGCCAGCGCAAATCTCGCCAAGCGAAAATTAAGTCGCCAATTGGCGACAACACACAGTTTACACATAAAATTTTTTAAATAATGTTGTTTTATATAAAAAAAATTTAATTTATTTATTTAATTGTTGTTCTCGTGTTCACGCTATGTGTGGAATGACGGGTGCCAGAGCCTCAATTTATTTACCTATTATACAGGTAACCCTCCTATAACACGGTATCTTATAACACGGTTTCGCTATAACACGATTCGTAAATTGCGGTAAAATTCCTACAACACGTCATCCTATAACACGGTTTTGAAGCGGATTTGATGGAAATGGCATCCCTGGATGCAAATCAAATAGATTTTGAGGACGGATAACTTTGATGAAGATTGTGCAGTTAAGAATTTAACATTAAAAGAATTACAAGAAGGCCTATGCTTAGCGGAAAATCTCGAGTCATTTTTCTTGAAAACAGACCCTTCCACGGAAAGAAGTCGAAAATTCAAAAGGGAGCTGCAAAACTGTTTAACTCCATACCGCGAAATTTACAATGACCTAGTAAGAACTAGTCAGTAAAGTTCGATTACAGATTTTTTTAAGAGGGGAAAACATACAAAAACTTTAAATAGAGAAAAAAGTTCCGAAAGAGAAGGCGATATCGTTCCACCCAAAAAACGTACTCGGTTGATTGTACTGAGCAGTGACGACGAATAAATTCATTAAATTAGGGTTGCGTTAGATTAAAATATTTTTTCTTACTTTGTGTTGAATTTGTTATTTAATAAAAATTAATTTGTTTATGTCGAATTTAAAAAAATATTTGTTTTAATAAGTTTTTGGAACGTAACCTCTCTTTTTGTACTAGTTCTGGGTCTCATACAACACGATTTCACACAACACGGCATTTTCTAGGAACCTAACTACCGTGTTATAGGAGGGTTACCTGTATTAGATTACAATTTATCGGGTGATGCCTATTTCAAAATCTTATTATTTTTTTTTAAATATTTTTTATGTGAATTTGTTACGAATATTATTTTTTAAGATATATTTTTAAAATCTGATTTTTTAGAGAGACGTAGCAGTAAAAGGTTATCAGCGGAGATGTTCCCTCTAGCGCCGGTTGTATCATTTTTGGCGATTTTATCGCCTGCCCCGGCGAATTGGAAAAGTATCGAATTTGCTTGTATTCTGGTTCCGTTTCTAATCAACTCTTGTTTACTTATTTTTCATTGCTTAAAAATATTTTTTTTCTCTGTACAACACATATCATTTAAGCAATTGCATCACCGTCTTCAAAAATATAAACAAGAGTATTGATAAATTTTCTTCAATTAATGGTATTTCTTATACTAATAGTAAATTTCAAATTTTTATAATATCAAATATTTGCAATTAAACAATTAACATTTTAATAATTTCAATGCAATATATAACGATAGGTATTCAAAGCAAATATTTAATTATATGAAAATTTGGTTTTATGTTTATATATTTTTTATTTTATATATTTTATACATATTGTCACGAAGATTTAAGTGAACACACCGTTGGCCTTAAACAAACAAGTTTATTGAAGGAAAGTAGCGACTTGTAACCTTACAAAGTCGAGAAGTTGCCCACGACTAGTGAGTATAAGCTTTTATACAGTAATAGAATATTCGAGAAACAACTAATTAACATAACAAAGAAAGGTCTAGAATGTTGGAGAACATAAGGAAACAATAATTAAAGAAACAAACAAAAATCCATACTTTGGATACAACAGCCGTGGCTAGTATCGAACCCGCAACCTCCGGGTTTGGATCGCGTGCTTTGACCACTCGGCCACTGAGCTCGTAGGAAAGCTTTCTCTATGCGGCATATTGTAAAAAGTATTCAAAGCAAAGTATTCTCTAAAAGGTATTCAAAGCAAATATTTAATTATATGAAAATTTGGTTTTATGTTTATATATTTTTTATTTTATATATTTTATACATATTATTAATTTTATATACTTATATACATTCAATATAAATTTTATATTTTGTGTAACAGTCTTTTGAAAAGTTTCAGCAAACATAAGTAAAATTTCTTTATTTATTTGACTTCTTTCGTGCCTATCGAAATAATAACTGTCATTAGAGCCCCAAAGCCATTAATGGTCTACATAAATTAAATAAAATTTGTGAACAACTGAAGAGCGAAAAAATTTAAATTACAAATAACTATGTTTAAAAAAATATCTCTATAAAAAGATTTATAATAAACTCCTCCTCTCCAGTTGAAAATTTGCAACTTATTTCCATTTCAAATTTTTTAGCTCGAGGAATAAGGCCTAGAACACTTGGTCGAAAACTCGAAAAGCTGTCGCGTGCGACGTTGCCAGATATTTCAAACCTGTTTGAAATCCAAAATCGTCGTTGGCTCCACCCATTTCATAGCGTAACTACGGCATAACTGATGTCAATACGTCGGATGTGTTTTACACGCGACGCTTAGATCATAACGCACGACAAATCGCGCGTAAATATCGGCGCATTTGCGTCCAGCCTAAATACCCCGTTCGTATTTCCCTTTTTAAATCAATTTAAAATTAAACCAGATTTAACTTAAACACCACTCTGAAAACAGCGTTTGCACTGCCTCGCACTCGAAACTGATTAAAGAAATATTGGTTTTTGAGTGTTCAAATCCTCGGGCTGGACAAGGCTGACTCAGCCTTTCATCCCTTCAGTGGGATGATTAACTGAGTACCAGCATGCTTGGGAACTAAACACTGGGGATCTTACGTTAGGCTGACCACCTAGCTGGGACATATGCTTCACACCCTAGGGCCCTCGGTCATGAAAACAGTTATGGGCACTGTAGGCCTTGGCCCACATGCGCTGTCGTGCCATGGAGTTTAGTTTAGTTTAGTAGAGTGTTCAAAACTTATTTATCGTTTATTATTATAAATTCTGATATTTTCGATTTTTTTATAGTTGAGCATGTTAATTAAGCAATTACAGACCAAAATGACATCAATTAAGATTGTGATATTTCAAATGAGGAATACGAAACCAAAAAGAATGTCGTTAACCTATGTCTTCTCAAACTTAACATAATTCTTTTGATGTTTATTTAATGCTTATGTAAATATTTCTGTGTTATCATTTTTTAAAATTTTGCTCTTCTTGCATTTATTTTAATGGGTTTTAGATATTTCAACAAACACTGACAACAAAATAGCAGAAAACAAGATGGTGCTAATTCAGTTGTAAGGTATTTAAATCAGTTCGAACTAATTTAAATCACAAGTTGCCACCATGAGAAAGTTCTGTGCAGTGCGAACGGGGTATTAGCCTATTATTCCTACTTTTGGGTGTGATAGGCTTAAAGTGAATAATATTACTTTATTTGGGATTGAACTTATGAACAGTTGAATTAAAAAACAAGTCACTAAATATTCAATTGCCAGTTTAGCTCACGATATCCTAAATCAATATTACAGTTATGAAAAATACCGCGAATATATCATAAAACAGATATTTCAATTTCATATATTTTCTTTGAATTTGATCATGCTATTAGACATTCTCTCAGTAATTAATTTTTGATAGATTTTTTGTTTAATTAAAATCCAACCTATTATTTCTCGTTTATAACAGCAATTATTGCCATAAAAGAATGCATTATTGCGTAACGCAAAATATTTAAATAAATTTTCAGCATTTGAAGGTATTTCACTTCGTTAGCGTTAAAAATTATTTTTTTTTAAAATTCTAATTGATAAACTTCATAAAAAATCTCCAGAGGGTAATAAAAGCAAATATAACAAAAAATTTTTAATCTCATTTCCAAGTAGTTTCGTTTCAATTCGATTATGAAATGATGATGAATAAAGTTTGAGTTCATAAAAATTCATTATAAGAAAATATTGCTGTAATCCTTATTTGGTTCTCCACTGTTTATAAACGCAAATTTGAAACATTATAAATAAATTAGGAAATTAATCAATAAGCAATAAATACATATTAATAATTTTAAATGTATTTTTTCTTATAGTAATACTTTAAGAAGTTTCCATATTAAAGCTTAAAAAAATTAAATACTTCAACGAAAAATTATGTTACTATTTATAGCTTTTTATTGAAATATTTTCAGTTGCCTCAACCTAATAATCAAAATTGTGTAATGATTAATTCAATTTTTATTTCACTTTTATATTTTTGTATTTTAAAGAAAACTGAAACTTATACTTTAACTATATTACATTTGGATAGAAATATCATTGTGAATACTTTAGAATTTTTTTTCATCATAGAGCTAAAATATGAATTAATCGCCAAAAATTATAATTTTTGAAAAGAGATTTTGCTTTCAATTAGTTAAGCAGGATACTTAGAATTGGAAGTAGTATAGTACGAATATATATTTTCCCTAAACGATATGAATTTTAAAAAAAGTCAAGCATTCATTTTTGCTTTCTTTTCAAATTGAATGCAAATTTTAAAAATAAATACACTTTATAGATGTAAAATAAATTGCTTTTTATCGAAAGATTGAGAATTACAGTTTATCAATAAAATTTTACTAAGAAATCGGAATCTAGGGGGTAATTGTTATTTGTGTAATAACGTATCACTAACTGTAAAATTTTTATCTAAAAGGAAATTTCAATAAAACAAAAATACATTTGTTCTTAAGTGTTTAAAAATACAAAAAAATAAATAAATAAAGTATGATATTACTATTTTTAAAATGCTGTTCTAATAATTTTTTTTTAATACTTCAATTATTTTATTTCATATAAAAATAACCTATTACTATTCTGAAAAATAAGTTTTCACACTTCATTAAAACTTCATTCATTTTGTACATCATAAGATTCAACCACCAAAAAATATAATTTACAATAAAGTAGTTTAGAATATAAGGTTAAATATAAATAAGTGAAAATTTTTATATCCATAGTTTTTACTTTCTGTAAAACCAAAAATATTTAATTGATGAATATTTGTTCATATTTGTAAATGTTCTATACATATATAATTCTTAAACACTTTTAAACTTTATTTTTTACATAGCTGAGTTTTGTAACTTTAGATATATTTGGGCTTATTTTACTTGAAAATACTTAAAAATTTTTATTTTAGTGCTTAAAAATATTTTTAATTTTATTTATCCGTACATGCTAATAAATACAAATGATACATACTAATAAAAACTGTTTTAAATTGTTGATCTAATAATTTTTTTAAAAACAATTATTCATAATATACAAATTATCATATACATTTGATTAATTTTCGCTACATTCAGATATAATTATAAGATATATTCCAAAACATAAACCTAATATTTCTGTAGTTATAAATTAATATCCCGTAAAATTGTAATCTTAAATTAATTCTCAATTACATTCCAAATACTTAAAACAGTTCAGGTAATATCCTCATTCTGCAAGTTTGAAATATGTAATAAATTGATTACAAAATATTGGCAGGAAAAGGCAGACTTTAATTTCAGATTCCAAGTATCACAAAGATTCTGATAAATCGGGTACATTTTCTGGGTAGATAGGTATATAATTTCTTCTTCTGTTACAATTGTGCACGAGATGCATGCTCAGCATGAGGAAAACGAAGCTCAGAATAAACATGACTAAACCCATAGTTACGTTCTGAACATAAAAACAGATTAAGGAGGATGATTGCATTACAACTGCTGCAGCGATTAAAATATAGCCACATATCCTGCTGTTACATAAACATGTTGACATATTTGATTGTAATTCTGAAGTTCCAATGTTGTTCTAAAACTAATATGCTGAAATCACCATTATGACTTATGTTCTTAGGGCAAGAATAAATCTTTCATGATTTTTATTTTGAGAAATACTAACTATAAACAATATTAGTTAAAAAAATATTTTATTTCATTTTCATTAAAACTCTGTTGTTATGGAATAAAGTGGTTTTACGTTACTGTGATGTATTTCAAACAGTCTGTTCGTGCATACTGTTGCCTCTAAGCAGAATAAACTTTTATTCATTTTTGAATTACAGTCAAGAGAAGAGTTCAACATCTAAGCTGGCACCTTTTTCTCCATACCACGCAAGCAAAGGTGGATCAGAGTATAAATCTTTAATTGCCTGTGTCCGTTCAACATACCGGTTACCGGCTGAGTTAGGTATAGAATCAGATACCTATCACGAGTAGTAGTTAAATTAAAATTGTTTACAGCATGAAATTTGATGACATCCGCACCAGCCTTACTATCATGAAAAAGTAGTAATTAAATTGAAACTGTCAATATCATGAATTTGATGACATACACATGCCTTCCATCTAAGATAATGGGATTGACTTTTTAATTAGGATGTTTACTGCAAGTTATTGTTTGGCCTATTTTTGTTGCTGTTGTTGTGGCTCATCATCCATCTGTCTGGCAATGTTAGACAAGATCCATCAGTAATTTGAACATAATGAAGTCAAGAACAAGAAGGAGGTGAGTATATATCCTCTCTGGAAACGTCTCAAATAGTCCAGGGTGTGCTTAGCAGAACCTTACTGAGCTTGAGATTTTGAGTAGGTTGTAACGATCTTTCCATCCTCGAAAAATGAGACACTTAGTATGATTGCTTCCCAGTCTGGAAACTGCCATTCAAGTGGCTCTGTTACATTGAGTGCAAACGAAGAGCAAGTTCCTTTGCCAACATACCAGCAATGGCTAGGAGGTATCCTTTACTCCTTCGAAAATTCAGATTGACAATTGATTGAGGTTCTAAAAAGGTAAGGGTTGAAGAGGAAAACTTGGAGTGACAGCAACCCTCTTTGGCCCAGTTGGCTTATTTTTGAATAACTGAAACTATTAAAGACCAATATCTCTTATAACCTTGGATTTATGTTGAATTACACAACACATTGAGAGCTTATAAAGTATTTTTTTTGGATTCATTCTGATACCTACGTTATGTTATATAACGATTGATAAGATAACAACCAAAACAACAAGTGATGAATATCACTTGACAAAAAAAGCAACTTTAACTTTAACTTTGGGTGACTAACCCGCCACCACAACAAGACCGGAAACTGATAATCATTTATCGTTACCCGGTGGGCACCTGTGAATCAAGTCATCGAGGCGAGAAGCATTACCCAAGCCACGCCACCACAAAACTTTTTATTGGTTGGGTCACATTCATTCATCACCTCAGAACAATGGACAAGGAGAGAATTTAACATCCATCCCCTAACTTGGATTTGAACCAGGGATTAATTGCCTAGGAGTCAGGAACGCTAACCACTCAACCATCAGCCGACTGCATATGAATTGAAACTATGGTCAATATATAGCAATACAAAATGCTATACATTGTAAAACATGGATGTGATGTTAATTAATTATAATTAATTATATTTATATTTTATCTAAATTGTGGTTGCATTATGAGTTTTTTTACCCATGGATTAGGAAAAATCCTAAATATTCTAGCTATAACGGATTTTAATTCAAGGGAAGGAAAATGCATGCTTTACCTCTGAACACGATGAAAATAAAAGCTAGGCTAAATATAAGTTATCTTGTTCAACATTATTTAAAATATTCACTTATTTTTATTTCTTCCACATTGTGTGTGTAGTTAAACTGTAAAAGAAGTGAGAATTGTGGTGAATATTTTTTACTTTTTAATTTTACCCTCAGATTTGGTAAAACTGTTAAATTTGTATTTTTCCAACTAATTTGCTTAGGATTTAACCACAATAAAAAGGAAAAGATTTTAATCAGTAATGCATTTATTCATATCTTGTTTACGAACTACTTTGTTCTCTGCAAGATTATAGTTCTCTTATTAATTTATCATTATGAAGCTCTAATGCTATGTATGTGTATACGAGCTATTAAAAATAAATTCATATTTTGTTTTTTTATAACTGATTATCTAGGTATGCTAAATTGGATTATATAATTCTCTTAAACTTCAAATTTTTTATAATATAAAGTATAGTACATATAATTTAATGTTCAAGAGTTGCTAGATCGCATATTAAATACTTATCAGAATTTAAATTTAAGGAAATCCCTACTTGTATGAGATTGAAATCATATTTGTGTTTTGTTATTGTTATCAACTTTTTTGGTTATTGTTTTTTCCTTTATATACTTATTTTATAATATAATTTGCAATGATTTCTTGATATATATATTTAATATCAGCTATGACTATTGCATTATAAATTCACATTAAAACACAAGATTAATTTAAATCAATTCACAAATATGGTTTTCTAATGCATTCACATAATATTTTAGCAATTATTAACATCCTGTCATTTGATAGTTGGCAGTAATTTACACGTATAAAATTAATAACTTCTATTCATTTATAATCAATTAATGCAGCTCACTTTCTTTACGTAATTATAATTCATGAACTCAAAGACCATATGCTTTAATAAAAAGAATTACTATATAAGCAAAAATTATAGCAATGTAAACGAGCCTGGGCTGTACTTAAGGTTAACGGTCTTTGATTGTATACCAGAACATTATCAATAATTCAGTTTGTAGATTTAGGGAAATTTAAATACACAAATGCAAACAAAGTAAAATTAATTTTTCGCACATACCTTGAAACTGTAAGAATCAAACTAATACATAAACCTTATTCGAAAGTGATTCTATGAACCATACTGTTGTTATCGTGTGACAAGTGCAAAGAGAAAAAAAAGAAAGAAGAGGTAAAAAAAAAGAAAAGTCATATGGGAACAAAGGCAAGGAGTACTGCCCTAGCCACATGTTTAGTTTTTTCGGTATAGAGGGTGTCATGGCAGCAGTTGGGGTCAATGCTGAAGAGGGTCGAGGCAACAGAGATGCAATTGAAGAGATGCCCCGGATCCAGTAGAACTCCTGTGCAGTGCGTATGCATTCTGCGTATGTTCTAGATCCGTCGGGGATGATTTTCATACCCCTCATGCCCCCAGACCGCATTCTGCTGATGGTAGAGGTCATACCATGGTCAAGATTAAGTTCCGGAAGGGACCATTTTTTCCTTAGTCCCCCGCAGAGCTGATGCCTTGCAACGGCGTTCGCTTCGAGGAAAGTGGTAGTCGTGGGAGGGGCATTGATATTTCTAGCTTCCTTAGCGAAGGAGTCCACCTGTTCATTTCCCTCGATGTTAACATGTGCAGGGACTCACTGGATGGTGCAGGTTTTCTCCCTTTTAGCTATGGTGGACAGAAGCGCATTGATGTCTTGGGCAAGTCTCGTTTTACCTCCTTTAATGGCCTCCATAGCAGGCTATCTTAGCTTCTCTACTAATGTATTCATAAATGATGTTCATGTAGAGGATGAACATCAAGGGACTGAGGACTGAGCCCTGGGGGACTCCTGTCCAAGTGTGGTGTGTCTTTGGGTAGATTCCATTGACCTTCATGACAAATTTTCTATCCCTGAGGAAGTAATTTATCCAGAGCAGAGCGTTACTAGTTATGCCAGCACGGTGAATGATCTCAATGAGTTTCTGTCTCCAAACACGGTCGAAGGCTGCTGAGAGAGCCAGAAAAACTGCAGTTGTCTTTTTATGTGGCTTTTCCTGGAGACCGTCAATGATAGACTGTACGAGGTAGAAGAGCTGGTCAATCGTACTATGTTGAGCTAGGAAAGCCGTTTGGTAGAAGTGTAGCACTTTGCTTTCTATGAGCCATGTCATGATTCTTGTGTGAATAATTCTTTCCATAAGTTTACATAGGGAGCTGGTAAGTGAGATAGGCCGGTAGCTCTTGCAGTTTGTAGCATCTTTCTTTGGTTTTAAAATCAGAATAATAACTGATTTTTTTTTCATAAGGTAGGTAGCTTTCCTGTACTCCAGGACAAGTTGAAAATACGGAGAAGAGTGAGCTTTGCTTGCGCTCCAAAATGCTTAAGAATGTGGCCAAAAACAAGGTCGATACCTGGTGATTTTCGGGGGTCTAGGCTAATAATTGCATCATTCAGTTCTTCAAGGATACGTTTGTTTGAAAAGTTGTCCTTTCGGTCATGGATTTTGCTTAGTTTTATCATCTGTTTGTAAGCTCTTTTTTTGTTTCTTATCTTCCTTATTCAAGCTTAGTTTACTTGCTTTTCATAGTATTGGGTGAGCAGATTTGCTGCATCTTTGTTGGTTTTAGATGAGCGTCCGTCAAAAGTGATGACATTAGAATTGAGTTCCATAGGTTCTTAGGTGCAATGATTATTGAGAACATTGATCACTTTCCAATACTGGTGATCCTGCCTGGGATCTAACTTGCTGCAGAAGTCTACCCATTTCACGTGTTTACAGGCTGCAATTTCGGCTTCTATTTTGTGGCTGATTGAAATCAGTTTCTTTCTATATTCATCTCTCTATTATTCATTTTTAGCTCCTTGCAGATTGTATCCCTTTCATTTATCATGGTGTCAATGTCATGATCTTTCCAATATGGCACCCAAACATTCTTTTGCCTCTTGGGATGGCGATCTTAGCTGCTTGCTGTATGCCATTGTTGAGCTTTTGAACTGGATGGTTAAGAGTGGTAATGTTCGAAATCTGTGAGCAGTACGTCTTAAGGTATTCAGTAAAGGTATCCCACTTCGCTTTTCTGAAGTTCCATGACTTCTTAATCTGGAGAGTAGAGTTAGCTTCTAGTGATAAGTTAGTAACTATTGGAAAGTGGTCGCTGATGGCAGATTTTATCACTTTCCACTTGACAATGCCATAGTGTGGAAGATCAATCGCTGTGAAATCGATTGCAGAAGAAGTCCCATTGGTTTCTGATAGATAAGTGTTGTCACAAGTATTTAATGTTGACAAATTCAAGTCGGTCAGAAGATCTACAATCTGTTCACCCTTGCTGTCTAGAGGGGAGCATCCCCATGTAGGACTTTTGGTATTGAAGTCACCAAGGATAATCTTGATGTCAGAAGACGAGGAGCTGAGATGTTTAATGAGGTCAGTGTTGATGTCTCAGTAATATGGGGGTAGACATTCACATTGGTAAGTTCGGTAGAGACAAATTGATTGCCTGGGCTTCAGTGTTTGAGTAAGTTGTTGGATTTCCAATAGGAGAAAACTCTGTGAATTTGACAGTTTGTGTTTTTATTAGAAAAGCAAAACCTCCTCCACAGCCATCCTGTCGATCTTTCCTTATTATCGTACAGCCGTTTATCTTCAGTTTTAGTCTTGGAATGAGTTTAGTCTCTTGAAGGCGGGTAACGTGGATGTTGCTCTTGTGAAGTAGACAGGTAAGTTCTTCAGATTTTTTCTGTGTGCCGTTGATGTTGAGTTGTAGAATATTCAATGTCCTCGTAGCATACTTACCAATGCAACTCCTTACTGTAGGATGCATTGCGTCGGCTCTCCCGGACGCGGTAGAATTAAAACTAGAAACTATTGCACTTTTCATAAAGGGATTTGCCATTGCCTTAGGAGGTTGGACTTCTGCCTGTTGGTCCGATGAAGGTATTTTATTTCCCTTCTACCACCCACTGGAAGACCAGTGGAAGCGTTCCCCGATCCGCCACCTTGGGGACGCGCTCTCTATGGGTTACAGACTCCCCCGAGAGATGAACCATACTAAAACTATTAAATAAAATATTCTTATTTTTAAAGAGAATTTATTCTCGTTGTTGATGTCTTGTGCCCAGTAAAGTGATACGATGGAATCAAATTGATCCAAAAGTACCCAAGATAGCCCTGGCCACAATTTATACCTACCGAGGGATACAGGAGTTGATGTGGGGAATCGAAATGGATCCTGATGAGCTTTGAAGTCATGGCAGGGCAATCAAAGATATGTTCAGGCGAGAGTTCAGGGTCTGTGCAGTGAGGACAGCTCTTGTAGCTTCTATGACCATCGAGAAATATTTTCATTACCTTGAGGTGTTTAATCCTCAATCTGACTTTGGTTGTAGAGATATCACAGTTACAGTTTAGAGCAGGGACGGATTGCTTCTGAAACGAAGTGTGAAGTAGTCTTCGGTTGGAGAGAGTCAGGTTATTTTTAAATTGAGGGTTGTCTCGGGCTTCTTTGATGAGGATATCAGCTTTCTCATTGCTCTCGATATTCACGTATTTATTCTGGAGTATACATTCAATGAATAAAAAAATTGTTTAGCAAAAACTTTTTAATATAATGATTATATCTACTATGACTTCAATATTAATTTAAAAATATCAGCATTGTATAACAGTTAAAATTTACTAAGAAAATTGTAATAGTTTCTAAAAGAAAAGTTCCCCAGACACGAGCTTTTTATTTCTTCTTCACGAGGGATTCATTACTTTTTAAGCAATATTGAGTAATTTGCATAAATTTAGGACATAAAATTATCTACAGGAAAGAGTATCTTTATTGAAGAAATGAATGTTTTTAAAAAAGAAATATAGGTTTTAACAATAATATATATATTAGAGGGAGATTAAATAATCCCCCCTCAAATAATATATTCTTAAAAGCACATTATTTGAAATAATCAGAAAAATGACTTTATCAGCTCTAATATGTAATCTTATTTTCGGTTCCAATTGGGTAACCAAAATATAATTTGAAATAAGTTAAACTGCTTTCGGTAATATCATTAGATTTATACATTGTTTTATATTTTGAATACTTAAATGGTATATTTTTCTTATAAACTTACATTATTTATCAGACTAAAATTTCATTAACTTTTCAAACATTAAATTTTAGGAGAGTATTAGGATTTTTTAGAATCATTATTTTCTTAAAAACATTATTTTGCAATATTCAAGAATATTGAATATTTTTCACTTTATACACATCAGTATTTCTCAATTTCGACTGTGATATGCATGTGTTAACATATTTTACGCATATAAATTCATACATTTTTATGTAATCCAATTATTAAATATGCCTCCTGCTTTCCTTTTGCTAATTCAGTGATTTTACTTCGTTCACTTCTCCTGAAGTAACACTCATAATAATTTCTTTTTTTATATTAGTTTGTTTATTATATGTTTAATAAATAAAATTTCCACATAATACAGTAAATAAATTTTGAAGATGCCTGCTTTTCTACCATTAAGTATAACAATTTGTACGTTCATGTAATTAACTGAGAAACTTTAAGAAAGATAATACTAAATATTTTAAATCCTCTGTTAAGGTACATAACATTTTTTAAATTTCCAATGACTGCGCAAATACAAGATATAACCCAAGTAAAACACATGAATAATAACAAAATAGACATGACATAAAGATAGGATAGTACATAACATGTAATGATAAATTCAATAATCTAAATCATATAAATAAAAAATTTAAATAATGTACGAAGTTTGCATAAATGAAGAACTAATCTCCCAAAACTTGTATTTTCAAAGCATATTGTATCTAAAACTAACAAAAAAGTTAAGTTTTTCCAATAATATTCATAGAATAGCAATTCCATTCTGTAAAACATATCATTAAAACTAAAAAGAGAGTTAATGAAAAGGGTAAGCCCTTATGTGTATATAAAAATATATAAAAATTCTTTTGATATTTACATTGTTATTTATTATTAAAAAGTACATTATTATTTATAAAGTTAAAAATCAATAAAAAAAATAAAGTAATAATGCTTTGAGGTGACACAGCAACTAAACCCAGATTATATTTGGGCAAAAATTAACCTGTAGTTAAGTAATTACTTTGGAAGAATTAATTCATGTAAAGAAATAAATTTATTTCAAAAATTCAGAAAAACTGACTGACTAGATGGATATAAAAAATTTATATTTACCAGAAAATGACATGAAAAATACCAGAAAATTAATTCAATTTTAAATTCCTCATTTATAAAATTTTTGAAAAAATTAAATCAGAACAGGAAGTTAATTGTTTGCAAAATCGATAAAGGTTTTATATTCTTTTGTCGTTACGATGTTTCTTCTGTGCTTTAATATTTTTGTCCATTTTAAGAATAATATTAACTTCTTAATTCAAAGGATAATTTTTACATTAATTTTCAAAGATTAAATTAGACTTGATTCCTATTTTCAAGGGACATAAATAATCTTGCAAATGCTAAGTTCATGCTTTTGGACCTCATAATATTTTCAGGCCTCATATTGCCCTCTATTTTCATTAGAACGAAGATAGCTTTGCATGGAAGCTATTTTTGAAAATATTGATGAAACAAACGTCTTTGATAGAACAGTGATAATGTACATTTTTCTGTTAAAGAAGTGAATAGAAAGAAGAAGGGTAATGATGTGAACAGTGATAAATGCCTTGATATCCATAATGATGAAAAAATATCAAATTTGGAATCTATTTTCTCACTGATTCTGAAGTTGAAATCAAACTGATAGGAAAGTTCTAATAACAGAAATCCACTATATTAATCTGATGATTTCTTTCAGCATCAAATTCAGAATCAGTACTCAAACTAATGTTGAATATGGTGAACTTCTATGTTTCATTTCAAAATTTTCCTTCATGAAGATAGGATTACCAAAATAAGCATGAATTAACTATAGCACTTTTGCCTTATTTTTCCTAAGAAATTATTGAATTGAATTTTACAAACCATGTAATAGATTATCACCATATATATATATATATATATATATATATATATATATATATATATATATATATATATATGTTGGAAACATTATTGTTTTATTCCTGAAAATAAGAGGAAATGCACTTATATATTTTGTGTTTTCAATGATTTTAAAGTTTGCGAAAAAATCCTGCAATGAATGATAATTTTTTTTAATATCAGAATCAAATTTGTAAAATGGTACTGATAAGATTCTATATTCTACAAATTGTGTGATATTATTAAAGAATGTCAGAATGCGTCATATTATTAAATAAAAGTTTTAAAATTTTCAGGAGTTCCTTCTGAATAAATACGAGATTAAATTTGAAAAATAAATCTGTCAAGTTGTTTTTATTCCATCGACATATTCATTTACATGAGTGACTGCAGTAATTAAAAAGTAATTGCTTAAATAAAAAATATTTATACTGTGGAATTTTTTATTGCTCGCTGCACGCTTCTTTCTATCTTCATTACAAGTTATTATTTTAAATTATTTAACTTAAAATAAAATTCAACAGAGAGAACAACATTCAACAGAACAATATTATATATTACTAAAAATTTCAAATTTATTTATTCATGAGTATAATACAGAAATGTTTTAGTACACATTAAAATAAATTCTGATATACTTCATATATGCCGAAATGAGTGGTTAGCCCTCCTGACTCCTGAACTGTGGGCCCCGGGTTTGAATCCCGGTTCAGGCATGGATGTTACTTTCTTTCTCTGTTCTCTCTGTGTTTCTCTGTCCTTTCTTCTGTGTTGATGTATGAATGTGGCCCATCCTATTTATATATTTATTTGTGATTCAATATAAACATTTCATTTTCATGTGACCACCATTCTGCTTACTTTAGCTATTCTGAATTAATGTAAAATACACTTGGATTAAGAAATAAATAATTTTGTAAGAAAAATGAATTGAAGAGAACAATTTTAACTTATTTTGAGTACTCCTTAGATGAATTTAAAAAAAACATTTAAGCACATATTTCCCAATGATGCCCTGGAAAACATACAGTTGCTTATTTAAATGAAAATGAAATAGTTACATTTGAACTTGCTGCTCCATTTTTTAATCTTAACTCTCAAATATAAGGTAGCCGCCCAACTTTTCCAGTGGTCAGCGTGCCTGACTACGGATAAGGAGGTCCTGGGTTCGAATCCCGGTTCGGGCATGGATGTACTTTCTCTCTCTATCGATCCTGCCTTTGTCCTTTCCTTCCCTTGTAGGAATGAGGTGTGAATGGTTGCCTACCCTATAAACGGGTCCCTATGGCATGTGTGTACTGAGGAAGTCAGACTCCACACCAAAATATGGTTCAGTTGGAAAAGTGGAGCAGCGCACCCCATGTTGACAGCCTAGCTGGCACACGACAATGAATGAATGAATGAAATATAGGGTAGGTTTTAATTTATTTATTTTAACCATCAAATATTTATACTTAAATGGCAGAGAAATATTTTCAATATCTTGAGTTGGTTAGTTTCACATTTCAATTTGAGGCATGTAGTTTTTTTTCTTCTTTTTTTAACTTTAATTATTTTTTAGTTATACAAATAACAAGCAATTACTGTAGAAACTAAAAATTTCTGTTGTGAATTTTTAATGTATTGTTGATATTATTGTTTTACTGACAAATTAAACGCATAATGTTTTCTGATTTCACAGCGTATTAATTCATTTTTTAAAGTATATTTATTCATTTGTTTTAGCCGATTTTTTAAGCAAAAATATAAATTTTTATTGTATATATTGTTTAAAATATTGGCATGAAAAATATTAGCATTAACTCATAAACAAATTAAAATGTTAACAATTGCAATTTAAAACGATACATTACAATATACATTCAATAACCCAAAATGATTGCGTTTTTACTTTAATAAACTAAATTTCATTCGAAATAAATTATCTTATAAATTTATAAAATAAGATATCAAAGCTTTTCTCGATATAAATATATTTGATACATTTATGGCAATGTTGATGGTTGAATTCATCTGTTTTCATTTCAAAAGCGGTTTGTTTTTAATAGAGTTCCTTTCATGATGTGATCATTTTCACAGATAAAAATAGAAAAAAATGCTGGTAGTTTAAAGAGATATCAGTGAATACTTTATTTATAATACAGTCCAAGTCCGTTAAACAGGACAAGACTCAAAATCTGAAGGTTTCAAATCCACAATACTTTTGCCAGCCAAACTTGGAGGCTCTGCGCATATTCCTGTTATGGTTTTGCCGTCAGTATTTTTCGTCGTCAACCACTGAATTGAGCAATCGCATTTAAGGGGATTACCTAAAATTATGAAAAGAGTACAAATTACTTGAAAATGTTTTAGAGCAGTTATTATATTTATATTTTTATTTTAAAATACACTTAACACACAATACTATACATGCAAAGTTAAATTATGATATGTTATTAATTTTAAATATATTTCACATTGATTGTTCATCAAAATTAATGTGAAAAATCTTATCTTTTAACAGTTAATTTTATTAATATCAGACATAATATTTTATGAAACACAGTTAAATGTTTTCTTTTTTTGATTTAGAACAACTTTTTTTAGTTTATTTCAAATGTTTAAGAGAAACATATACATATTTTTTGTGTATTTGAAAAACCCAAATATGTATTACATAGGAGTACTTTTTGAGTAAATTTCGAGAGCAGAATTTTTATTTTATATGGTGTTATTACGAATGGTGGATGAATTTTCCAAACAGCTAAAAAGAGATTTTTCCTAAAATTTCACTTTTAGTAAGTTTACATTCTTAAAAAATAATATAAATAAATAAAATACATTAAATTTCAAATAATTTAAAACTCAAATTTTTTAATTACCAGTTTTATTTAATGTATTGCATAAAAATATATAAGTAACATAAATCAATATTCTACTAACTTAACGTTTACCATTCAGATAAATTAAATAATTAAAACAATATATATTTTGAGTATACACACTGTATTCGATTTTAAGAATTATAATATAATGAGTTGAAGTCTTATCTTATAGACTCCCCATAATTTGAGATAGTCTTTAAAATCTCTATAATAATTAATCAAATATTCATTTCCAATAATATATTTAGTTTTAATATAATATGATCATTATAATTTTACAATCTATTTAATCCAAATAAAATTTATGATTTCTTAAAAATAATTTGAAAATTTCTGACTAATTTTAATTAGTCAAACTTTTTTAAAATTAAAATTTAAAATAATATGAATAAAGATTAACATTTTTAAGCATAAAAATTAATTAGCAGTTTATTGACAAAGTTAAATGCTAGCTGTTCAATATTAACAATGGCTTTTTAAAAGAATTGCTCAGTGTGATATTTTATTTAATTCTCAAATTGCATTCTCAAATAATTAATTTTTATTAATTATCAAAAATTAATTTTCAAGTTTTCGTCAGTAACTGTACTAAAATATCAACTGTCAATATTTCCTACTGAACTTAGTGGCTCAAAATGCAACTAATTTTTTATTTTTATTCTGAGTGAAGCAAACTGTACTTGCCTCTATTTAGCATTATTTCATTTGTTTAGTGTACACAATATTTTTCATGACTTACTAATTTCAATGTGAAAAGAAGAGGTAAGTTGAACAAATGAAAATAAAACACTGCGAGTACCTAACTGATTATACACCGCGTTGCATAATGATAGAACAACCATGTATTTTCAGCCTAGCCTACACAGTAATTGGAATAAATTATTGAAATAAATAATTTTATTAAAAATATACAAAATAAGAATGACAATAACAAAGTAAAATCCTTATTTATGTTTATATTTTCATGTAATAATATAATAAATACAAATTTTATGTTGCAAAATGATAGTACCACCCATACTTTTTTGTGGAATAATCGATCCCAGAGAAGCATGCGCAGTTGGGTTTCAACAAACAGGTATATAAAAGTTTAGTTTGATCAACTAACATAACCTTACTAGCATTTATTGTGAGCAATCATAGTTTATTGATTTGAAAAGGTGTCACAAAGTATGGGTAGGAAAAAAACGTTATCTGATTTTGAAAAAGGACAAATTGCGGCTTTTAATCAAGCAGGATTGTCTTCATGGAATATAGCAAGACATATTGGGCGTCCACCACACGTGTTCAATAATTTTCTCCATCTTGGATCCAAATATGGGACAAAGAAATCCACTGGAAGACCTCGAAAGCTAACAAAGCAGCAAGAAAGGTTAAGTGAAAAGAAGTTAATAGCTGGTGAAACATTGAACAGACTATCATGAGACCCCATCATCAAAGTTCACAAGTCAACTTTATCCAGAGAATAGCTTGGCGGAGCGAACATCTAGAGTACGCGAAAATGAAAACGCAACCGAGACTTAGAGATCTTCACAAACGAAAAAGGATGCAATGGGCTAAAGAACACATGACTTGGAAAGAACAGTGGGCTCAAGTAGTGTTCAGCGACGAAAGAAAATTCAATCTAGATGGTCCTGACGGGGGGGGCATTCTATTGGAGGGATCTCTGAAATGAGCCACACATTTTTTCTAAGAGTGTGGGGGAGGATCGTTAATAGTTTGAGCTGGGTTTGGCAATGCTGGACGGACTAACATTGACTTCCCTACTGGTCGAATGAAAGCAATAGACTATCAAGACTTGTTGGAAGGAAATTTGTTGCCTTTTGGAGAAGAAATTGGAGGTCCATTTTGGAAGTTCCAACAGGACAATGTTAGCATTCATATTGCAAACTCGTCTTGGGAATGGTTCCTGGACAACAGAGTGCAGGTAATCGAATGGCCTGCTTGTTCTCCTGACATGAAATTTATGGAAAACGTCTGGGGTATTCTAAGCAGGAACGTATACGCCAACGGCAAGCAGTATTTAACAGTTCAAGAATTGAAAGATTATATTATTACAGAATGGGGAAATTTGAATGTAGATATACTCAAATGCTTAGTCGAAAGCATGCCTAATCGAATTTTTGAACTTATAACCAAAAAGGGTGTTCTTACAAAGTTTTAACTGAAAGTGGTTCTATAATTTTGCAACCTAAAATTTGCATTTTTTATTTTATTACATGAAAATATAAACATGAGTGATGCTTTTACTTTGTTATTGTCATTCTTATTTTGTATATTTTCAATAAAAATAATTATTTCAATCATTTATTCCAATTACTGTATGCTAGTCTGAAAATACATGGTGGTTCTATCATTATGCAACGCGGTGTACTAATAATTAGTTGCTGAAATGTTATTTAATGTTTATATTAAAAATAGCTAAAATCGCTTAAAAAGATTTTCCACATGAATTTTGGAAAATAAATATAACAAATGCGCAAGTTTAAATGATGTTTTTAATTTTTAAAATAAAAAATAAGAATTTACCTTTAAGATTTATAACTTCTAATTGATCATAAACTTCTTCAAAAACTTCTTTGGAAACTTGACTGATTCTATTATCAGCTAAAGATACAATGCGAAGACCACTCATTAGCGTAAATTGATTCTCGTCCAGTCGCTCAATTTTGTTGTTTCTGTTTAACGAAAAATTTCCGGATTTCAGAAGCAATATTAGTATATAATTTTACAACAAGAATGCTTATTTTAATTAAAAGATTTAAAAGCGCAACCTTATTTTTATTGGTTTAAAATTAATTTTTTGTAAACTAATAGAGTTTTTACAGCAATAAAATGAAAAATTAATTTGGTCAATAAAAATTTTATAAGTGAATTTGATATTAAATATAATATAATGCGCTCTGCTAAAAGGATATTATCTTAGAAATAGGAAAAATATATTTTAATTATTTTAGAAAGAAAGCACTTTTAATAATTTCAAAGACTGGATGCTTCTTTCTATTAACATATTAAAAATATTTATTTACCCATTGAATGAAAAATGTGAAAAATTGGGAAAATTTAAGAAACTATGAGATTTCTTAAATTTTTTGAGATTATATTAATTTAGAAGGAAATTTTAATTAGATTTTAATTAAATTTTAATTCAGAAGGAAATATTTTGAACTAGGTATTATTTTATTTTCTCGTTTATAAAATATTTACATCTAATTTTATGTAACAAGCCCAAAAAGGCATTTATCAATTTCATTTATACATGTGTATAAAAATACCAAACTATTCAATTTTTTCAAAGTATCAAGTAAATCTTATATTCATAAAGGTAAATATATATACTTTAATATATTCACGTAAAATTTAAAACAATCTTTTAAATTTTTATTATTGATTAATATAACTAAGAAAACTTTAAAGAAAATTGCATAAAATATCTCAAACTATATTGAAATGGTATTTAAAAGTATTAATGTGAGATAGGATACATAAAACTTGAACATCTTTACGTGGTGATTATTAATCTAAACTTGCTCAGAATATTAATAAAAGAATTAGATTCAGATAAAAGAATAAATTCAAAAATTATTCTTACTCGAAAATAAATCTCCTTAATTTTCTTGATGGATATGGGAAGGTGAATCTTTTGATACTGGTGAGAAAGTTGTTCTGGACAATAACGTCTTGCAACTCAGCTTTACCTACAAATGCATCTTCAATGCTTTTGGTCTCAGTATTCCTCAAAATCACTACCTTAATCTTGCTACTCAAGTTCATGCTGAATTCTTGCCCTAGCTTGGGAACAACTGTGCCTTCAATAATTAGCAATTCGAGTTCTTCAAATGGCTTCAGATGTGCTATTTGAAGGCCATTTAGAACTGTGGTATTCTCTATTCTTAGCTGAGAAAGTTTGTTGTGGGAGGATGGAGTCTGGTCGAAAATATTAACAAGAGAAGATTCTATGACTCGTATCCTTCGGAACGAATTCTTTTCCACAGTAGAGGCAATAAGATGATCCACCCTTGAGTTTAAGAGAATGAATTCTTCGAGGTGTATATTACCTAGTCTTCGAAATACACCCTCTAGGACGCTCTGTTCTGTTATACCAGAGCATACCAATGAGCTGTGATCGCAGGAGCAAGGGCGGACGATGTTTCCCGGTGGACATGCTGTGACAAAGACACAAATCAAAAGCAGACATCCAAGCGATAAAGTCCAGTTTCCAAGTGCCATAACTGCGTTTGACGAATCTTGCAGAGATGTGGCCTAATCTCACATGAAAGCAGAGTCTTAAAGATAATTCAAGAAAAAAATTATCAACTGCTTGCGAGATTATCTCCCGTGAGAAAAAGTATGCTGCTGATTTTCTAAATTTATCGGATAAGAGAGTATCATATTAAGCAATATCAGGATGACATTGGAATTTAAATGCAAAGTACACAAATACATGTTGTAGGATTTGATAGAAGTGAAATAATTTGATACAGACGATAATTTGTGTAAAAACATTCAATATTTATGTTATTTGTCAATTATATTTGGAAAGGTAATTCCTAAAATAATCTTTTTTAAAAAAAGTAAATTAATGGAAAATGTAAATAGAATAATAATTTCAATCAAAAGAGCTTTAAGAAATAGATAAATTATTTGCTATTTCTAGAAATATATGTGGATCTCTCTCTCTGATGTTTCTTTATTATTAGAATCGATTTACCTTTTTAAAATTATAAGCTATATGATAAAAATGTGACTTCACTAACATTTTTTGTAACATGTAACATTTTTTGTTTATCGCAAAATAACATAAAATATTTAATTAAAAACTTTTTTACTAAATTTTTTAAAATTTATTAATATATGAACATATTTGCCAAAAAAGTCCTAATATCTTTTTTAATTTTTTAATGTAATATTTTAAATTGATAAAAATAGCAATTTAATTCAAAACATCAATTTATCAATCAAAAGTTCGTATCAGAGTTGTATTATAAAAATTTTCCACCATGTCAAAAAAGTCAGTTAGTTTACAAATCTTTTCAATAGTTTACAGAATGAAAAATAATAGTAAAATAAAAAGTTAATAATAAATGTAAATTATTTTAAAAGCTTCAAATTTTTCAAATTTGTTATGAAAATTGCAAAAAAATTACGTTAGAAAAAATATTAATAATATAATATTCTTTTCAAAAGTTTGATTGAATCGTAATGAGACAAAATTTGCAAATACTCTCATGAATTAAACATCTATTTTGTATTTTGAGAGAGATGACTATTTGAAGTTAGTAATAATATCTCACAAAATAATTAAGTATTAACTTTTTACTGTGTGTATTTGCAATTATTTAAATTTAAAAGAGAATTTACTTTATTTTTTGATAGAATATTTTCTATTACTTTATATACAGCACCCCGTTACAGTACTTAATTCCCCAATTGTAGGGAATTACAAACTTGGTTACTTTGACCAAAGGCTAAGATATGAAATCTATATTTGATGTTTGTTTGATTTGTTGCTCAAAGGTTATTTCTTGCACACAAGGGCTAATTAGACGAAATCTACATTTAAGTATCCTTTTAAGAGAATGTACAAACTACATCAGAGAAAATATTATAAACAAGAGATATTTATGATGCATTTACTCTTCCAATTGGAAAATTTTGAGCCTTAAAAGAAACGATCTTTATTTTCTTCATAAAAGTCATTATTCACAAACTGCGCTTCTAATATATTCTTTCATGGAAAGGGCACACTCTTACTTCAAAATAATTTTTTCTAGATGTAATTAATAAAAAAAAGAAATTCTAAAAATTTAATAATGTTTAATAGTCTATCCTTTAAAATGGTTTATGCTTCCCTGACCATTAGCTCATTATGTGCAGCTTGTGAGTTCTTAAATATTATTCCTTTATATATTTTTTTAAAAAGTTCATATATACATAATAGAAAAATATCTTAAAATTTTTTTAAATTTTGAATTAGCATTTTTAAGAAATGAAATAAGTTCTTACTGAAAAAAAAGTTGTATTAGTAAAATGAAATTTAAGTATACATTTTTTAATTTCTCTATTTAATTAATTTATCATCATTATTTTATATTTACAACACTTGGTTATACAATAGAAATTATATTTAAACTAATATAACCTTAGTCTGAATATGGGAAATAATTTTAGAAAGTAAGCAAAATATTTGTGATGGGTTAAAAATTTTACTTCAAGTTCGAAATAAAAGAGTTAAAGTAAACCATACTTTACTTGGTGAAGTTTATGGAACAGATTATTACAAACATATAGAAACTATCACATGAATTTTCACAGTGAAAATAAGTCTTATAAATGCACATGTAGAAACAATAATTTTTAGTTCAAATGTTTTATTTATTAAATTAAATATTGAACCAGCTGTTAAACCTGAGAATGATCCTTCATTTTATGTGTACAATTCTCTACATTAAGACATTCCTTTTACAGGTTAAAATTTTATACGAGGAAACAACAAAAGTAGTATCAGAAAGAATTTTTAAAGATAAATTTACTGCTCATATTTTTAACAATGCTTACAAAAATATCCAAATATTCTAAATTTTATCGAGACTATAGTTACGTTATAAGGAATGATTATTTGAAAAATTGGATTATAATGTAAAGTTCATACAACTTTTAAACAGGAAACTTGATTCAATATTTGGCTACAAAAGTAAAATAAAACCAAATAAAAATATTTTCAATAACATTTATGCTACGTTAACATATGTGGTCCTACGCACATTCGATCAATTCATACACTTATGCTTTCATATTAATGTCAATTTTATTGAAACAATTTATATAAAATAAATTATATGTAGTAGATTTTATGAAAGAAGCCGACTGATTGGCTGAGTGGTTAGCGTTCCTGATTCCTGAGCTGTTGGTCCCGGGTTTGAATCCCGGTTCAGGCATGGATGTTTCTTTCCTTCTCTGTTCTCTCTGTCCTTCCTTCTGTGATGTTGTATGAATGTGGCCCATCCTATAAACGGGTTTGTGGTGGTATGGCGCGGGTAACGCTACTCGCCTCCGTGACTTGATTCACAGGTGCTCGCTGGGTAACGATAAATGAGTAGCAATTTCTGGCCTTGTTGTGGCATAGGTTTCAGTCACCCTTGTGTACCCGCCATTGAATAATAATAAAGATTTTATGAAAGAGCTTTTCAGAGTTTCTTTAAGTAAGAAAAACAAAAATAAAACAATTTTGAGTCTCGATAAAAAAACCTGTATTGGTTTTTTTTATCAATATGCATTTAATATATAAATTATCTAAATCTTATATACAAATTATCAATATTTAGTATAAATGGGTGCTACACTAAAATTTAAATTTCTTTTTCTTTTTAACATTTATTAAAATACTACTTTTACTCTAGACATTTATTATTAATTGACAAACTGATCAGAAAAAACTACTGAATATTTTTACACATGAAAAACAATATTGTAATCTAAAGAATCAATTTTTGATTTGTAAAAGATATTAAAATAATATTATTTTAAGAAAGTTTAAAAAACTTTAATTAAAACATTTTTCTTGATTATTAATCAATTATTGATAATGTAAAACTTCATTAGAAATTCATTAGCTAATCAACTATTAAGAATTTCAATAATTATCATTTAGTTTTTCCTATAAAATTTATTCAAAATCCTTAATTGCAAATGTGTGTGAAAAGGAGGAAAATAAGTTTATTTTACACCATTATCATATTAGATAACTAAAATAAGTTTTTTTTAAATATAATGAAGAAAATAAAAATTTGGCAAAATTAGATGATCCTTATCGTTGTAATACAATTGCATTTGGACTACAAATAAAAAGTGAATGAGATTAGATTCAGGATTGTACAAAGTTGTAAGCCCATGAAATAGTAATATAGAATGCTTCATAATTACAAAATTTGTTATACCTTTCCCTCTACTACAGGATTACGACACACTAGAGGTGATCTATTCCATAAAATTTGCCACATTTTTTTGCCACTATATAAATTTTATACACTTAAATGTTCTAAACATAAAAGACAACATATTAGAATGCAAAATTTATTCAATTGTTAAACACTGAACGATAAATTGTTTTAGTAGAGGCACATAAGACGATGCAAGAATTAATAACTTGACTGTCTCATATGTAATAAATCAAAAAAGAAAAATCCTTAAAATGAAAGAAATAACACCAAAAATATGAGAAAAATTGAAACAATACTTACACTCTCAAATGTATTTATGTTTACTCACTAAAAGTCAGTTAGATATAATGATAGTAAGCAAGATATTTATATTATGTAAGCAATATATATATCGCAATAATAAGAAATTAAAATGGATGAATAGGAAAACTTCTACTTTTTGAACAAAAAAATAGCTACAGATAACTATGTTACTTGTAGCCTTTAAAATTTGATTTACTACTTGAATTAAAAACAATTCAGCAAATCCTGAATTAAATTAAAATTTAAATTGTATAAAGTTTATGCGCGATGTTACATATATCTTCTTGCAACACAATCGTGTTCTGGATGTACAATTTCAGAATAATTTGTCTTTGATAACGAGCCCTGATATCAGAAAAAGAATTTCTTTAATAACTTCACGTTAAAAGACAATATTTTTTTCGATTCAAAAGACTTTCCTAGTGTGAAAGCCTCTTTTGTTAAAAAATTAGAATTATAAAAAAAATTATAAACAAAAAATCACATTTACGGAGAATTTACGGCATATTTCAAAATATTTCCAGTAGCAACCTTCTACTTTGGGTATTTAAAACATCAATAACTCAGAAAACTTGTTGTTATTGTTGTTACTTATGACACTTGGACAAGCCAAACTAGATATGCCGTTGGTGATGCGAATTTAAGTTAGTAGGATGCGTCTTTTGTTTAACCAGAACACCACGAAGGTGAAAGTAGGACTTTGCTCTAAATTCCTCCGATAGATGACACCATCAGCGGATCCACTCCTTCAGTTTTGATATTGATCTGAAGGAGGAGGAAATTTTCTTCAGAAATAGTAACTGCTCAACAATAGATCAACAGGACTTTCGATTCCACATATTTAACAAGCACGTATATCGCATGTACTCGGTGGGTCTTTGACGGCATTGGGAATCGAACCGAGCCCTTCCGGACTTAGGTCGATGCCCTAACCACTAGGCTACCATGGCCACAATTTGACATGTGATAAGTTTGCGTTGTATATTTAGGTCGATAACTTTTTAAGTAAGAAAGATTGATTTTAACTATGGATATTTTCTTTTGTCTTTTATGCTGAGTATCAAAAGGAAACTGTTTAGTGCATAAACTAAAATTTGAAAGATTTTGTAAGCTTCTTCTGAAAGGGAAATCTGATAACACAAATAAATATTTCTCTGTATTATATTTAGCTTGAGTTTCACGATACTCTCATTCATTTTACTTAAGTTTTAGGAACGCTAAAATTAGTTTTTAAAGACGTTAAGCAAGTATAGAAAAAATTGAAAACCACGAAATATATTTGTATTAGGATTCTTATCTATTATAGTTGAAATGAAATACAAAATGTCTTAAGTATTGTAAAGGAAAATATATTTTTTTATAGTATACAGAACATATTTTAAGGGAATAGTATGAATTTAATAGAATTCTATTTAGTAAAAATACAATTTATATATTTGAACCTTACTATTTATTTACTATCTTTATTTGCCAATTTTTTTTAAAACATGTAATGATAGTATCAACAAAATAATGGGCTTTATGAGTTAAAGTTGGCATTTGAATTATAAAATTAAACAATCTCAAATATAGTGACAAATTGAATACAAAAGTTTACAAATTTGGGTCTTCAATTTAAATACAGATTTTAATTATGGTTATAATAAATATTTTTCAATGAAATATATATTCAGGAATGATTATTTTTCAGAAACAAATACATATACTCAGGGATTTAGTAAAATAATGCAGATTTTAGTGAGACAAAAAATGTGTGAAGGAATTTTTACCTAAATCAATGCCAAATCTACGCTGGAACTGCTATTATTCCATTATATTGATTGTTTTTATATTTAACAAACCGTATTTATCGTTTAATAGTCAAGAAGATATGGGATCAAAATTTTCAAAAAATTATGAAACATAACTTTTCAGAAAGGAATTTATTTTGTAATATAGCAATTAATCTTTTGTATACCTACCTAATAATAAATGATATATTCAATAATTTCTAACTTTTTATAATAACAATTACTCAAAAGTAGTGAATATGCTATTATAAATTACAACTGCGAATAAATTTATGTAGGTCATATAAATAAGAGTATTTATTAATTGAAAGTTTAATTTTGTTTTAAGAATTAAAGTTGTTTTATGAATTTTTTGTTACATTGCAATACTTACATTACACAAATAAATTATTCAAGAAAATAAAGTTATTGAATACAATTTATTGCTTAATTTATTCAAGCACACTGTTGTCAATTCGCACAGATTAATAAAATGTTTTTATAGTATATTAAGCACCTGAAAAATGTTTAAAATTAGATTAGAGTGTTTTCATATCACTTGAAATTTGCTTATTGCTATTTATGTTGCTTTAACTTATTGCCATTGCTAACTTTTGATATTTTTGTTTTATAACTTCATTCTATTGAAATATTAGTGAAGATAATTTATTTTTTGCAGGTTATGAGTTATCTGCATTATTCATTACATATATAAGTTCAATAATTATTTAATAAATTAATATAAAAACTAAGAAATTATTTTATTTATCCTGAAGATTAGATTTTTATTAGCTAAATGTTTCAAGTTTAAAAAATTTTACCAATAAAATAATAATTAAAGAAATTGCACACATTTAAAATCTTTTATTATATATTTTTGTTATTTATCAGATATTTCACGAGTACAAGAGACAAAATCTGAGGATTTCAAATCCGCTATATTTTTTCCTGCAAAAGCTCGTGGTTGAAAGCATTCCCCTCTTACAATTTTTCTTCTTATATTTTTCTCTGTGATCCATTTTATTGAACAATCGCAATTAACAGGATTACCTAAAAATAAAAAGAGGTAAAAGGGTTATTAACAAAGTTATTGAATGATATTGTTATTCAGAGATATTTTTTAGAACAATGATACTTTTACAATATTCTGTATGTTGGCTTCTCTTATTTTAATGTGCTTATTTCTATATAGATGAGTCGTTTCATTATAAAATTATATATATATATATATATATATATATATATATATATATATATATATATATATATATATATATATATATATATATATGTATACATAGATTTATTTACAAGAGAACTCACTAATTTACGTTACTCAGTTACTAGTTACTACATTCCATGAATTTTTACGTAGCTACCAAAACAATTGCCATGAGAACTACTGATGTTGCCACTCAGGCGTATGAAACTTTGCGCTCACATTCGATCATTCTGACATTTTCAATTGTCCTCAATTGAGCTAATACTTAGAATTGCATAAAGACAAATCAATAAGGATAGGTAATATACATTAAAGTTCCATTGTAAAGTCTTTTTTTTTTATCAGTTCGGCGTCACTGGTAACGCTGTGGCAGTCTTATTGTTCGCTTAGGTCTCTGACTGTCAAGTTCTCCTGAGTCATCGTCTGAAACATCATCAGTATCCTCATCCCAACCTTTCCAACCCTTCAGTTGACTGACATGAGCTGTTGTGGCATACATGCAACCGTTATTAGCGGAAACCCGATGCACTATTGTTTTCATTTGTTTCTACTTGTTGAACTTGGTTTTTAAATGTATTGTTATTACAGTTATCTGTGGACGTTAATAACGAGAATTATTTGGACTCTTATTAAAGTTGTTTGGTTGTTTGCGTTCAAAAACTTGAGATTTCGTTCTATTATTTTGCACCGTTTCATATTCATCTAGCTTATCAGTGAGTTCTTTTGGCGTCAAAAATTTCGGCCATACGTCAATGAAATGTTTTTTCAATTCAGCCGGAACACGGCATTTCATCTGATCCATAATCATCAAATCTTTCAGACCTTGAAAATCCTTAATTCCTAGTCCTAAAATTCATTCTTCAAAACAGTTCTGTAATTCAAAGGCGTAGTCACTCCAAGTACTATTTGTGATTTGATGAAAAATAAACTTTTGATGAGATTTCTCCGGATTGAGTTTAAAACGTTTCAACAACAATTTCTTAATATGCTCGTAATCATTAGCTTTTTCTTCAGCAATTATTTGTGTGATATCGTATGGTAATAATCTCAATAGATGATATACCCACTCTACTTCAGGTATTTTAGCCCTTCGTGCTTGGCGCTCAAATAGAACCAAATATAAACTTATTTCCGATTCCTTAATATTTAATTTGCGAATTAGCTTCTGCGAATCGTTGTTCGGTTTAACCAAAACCACTTCCAGGTATACGTTACTTTCGTTGTTTATTTCACGGCTATTAGCAATGCGTAATTTTTCCAATTCCATAGCAATTGCCCATCAGTGTATATATATATATAAATATATAGATAGAGTGATATAGATAGATAAGTAGATAAGATAGACAGATAGATAGATATACACATACATATTTATTACTTAATATTGATTATCTTATATATTACAGTTTTCCGATTTTCTTACTGAATTTTCAATCTGAGTTTTAAGTTCACTTCAAAGTATTTGCAACTATAGCATTTCATAACAATCTCATAAAATCAGTCTCATTAAGTATTGGTTAAATTATAAATTAAAATAAACATTATTTATTCAATATTCGTACATATTATCTAATAAAGTCAAGCAGGCAACTGAATAGTCAGCTCTCTGGTCTTCGGTTCAACAGCTCGTGAGTTCAAATCCTACACCTGCTTGAGAATTTGTAGTAATGCAGAATCCACTTTGAACTGCAAGTGCCGGTCTAACAAACTTTCGTATGCAAAAAAATTACCTCTGAACGGGAAACAAACCAAACCAAAATACTATCTAATTGTTTTTCTATAATTGACCTTTAGTAAAATTTAATTAGAAAAGAACATGATATTCAAATAATATGATGTTACAAACCCATCAATAAAATTAATAAAGTAATTAAAATATTTATAAGTAATGTAAGAATATTTTAGAAACTGTGTTGAGAAAATTTACATTTAACTCTTTGAGGTTTTAATTTTCAAGGCTAGGCACGCATCATGGCTTTAAAAGGTCATTGATTGAGATGAGAATATTATGAAGCGTTTTATTAGGTCTGAAAGAAAAACTCAATAGGAAAAATAGTGATAGAAAAAAACTAACTAGATTGGGAAATTATTAGTCTCCTTAACAACCAAATAATGAATTTGGCAAAAACTCTCAACAGATAAACAAATATTAAAGTTCTATCGTTAGTTTTATAAAAAAAGGAATTACTCACCACTGAGGTCTAAAGCTTCTAATTGATCATATATCTCGCCAAAAACTTCTTCAGAAACTTGACTAATTTTGTTACCAGCAAAAGATACAAAGCGAAGACTGTTCATTAATGTAAATTGATCTTTATCTAATCGCTCTATTTGATTGCCACTAAATAAAAAATAGGAGAATTATATATAAAATATATTTCCATTCAAAACTTCGTCACTAGATACAATATACTTACATACATAGCACATACTGGTAAATTTCAGGTATGCAAATGAAAAAATTAAATGGAAATAAAATTCATCAATTGATTTTATAAAGAAAAGAAAATTTACTCAGAATAAATTAATAACATTATAAGAGTAACTTTCTAATATAAAGTGAAAATTTTATGTAAATTTTACTTAGTTATTACTCTTGTACTGACATATTTAAAAATAACCTCGCACTTAGAGATAATATTTAATGTTACGATGCAATATATTCGTATGTAAGAAAAAGCGTCTTCTTAATCGAAACATTTATGTAAATAAAGACGTTCTATTATAAGGAATAACTTCATATTTGGTTTGAATCCGAATGATAATATACTCTCAAAGCAATTAAAAGTGCATGGAAATGATAATAGGTATAAAAGGGGGGGAAATAAGTCATCGCAAATAAAGTTGTCGGTGGAAATTGCAAAAAAAAAAAAAAAAACACTACATACGCGTGTGAAATATATATATATATATATATATATATATATATATATATATATATATATATATATATATATATATATATATATATATATATATATATATATATATATATATATATATATATATATATATAACCATTTATTTGAGGGCAAATATTTGAAAATAATTATCAATTTTATAGAAGATGAGTTCAATTTTGCTTGCGAAATTCATTCCAATTGATAAAGAATTCATTCTCACATTGATAGAGAATACATCACGACTTTCTACTGATTATAAAATGTCTTGGCAGAGTTTGATACGTGACAATGTTTCTTGCTATGATTTTCTTCTGCGTTAATAAAAGCATCCGATGCAACAATTATTTAAAACATCATCGAAAGAAAAATTATAAGGAATTAATGTCGGAAATATATAAAAGTCTAACAATATGCCCAGAACATTGATCTATCTCCATTAATCTATAAGATTAAGGTAGTTATGGCACGCAATAGAAAAATTTACCAGCCTTCATTTATACGTGAACTACATATTATGTTGTAGTTACTCGGACAATCCAAGCTCGCTATGCCCTTGGCTATGTGAATTAAAATCAGTAGGATGCGTCTTTCGTTTAACCAGAGCACCACGAAGGTGAAAGTAAGACTTTTCTCAATACTTCTCCGATAGATGGCACCACCAGAAGATATAATCCCTCGATTTCAACATTGAATTGAAAGGGGAGGAAATACTACACATTATAGTGTTCCATTATATCTTGCAGAATATTCGGAAGGATGATTTGCAGAAATCCACGATACTTTATGTTATTTAAGTGCTTACCTTGAAGAATCGCACCACTGATTATACCCAAGTATCACTGCCTGACATTTTAAAATTAATTTTGTATGCCACTTTCACTGTAAAGTTTATCTGTGCCATTTGGAAAGCTTCCGTATGTGTACCACGTATGTGGTGATATTATGTTTCATCTACTGTGCAAGATCTGCGAATCATGCAATTAGTAATCTAAAAAATTCTTTCTTGGACGCTTGTTATTTATCTATCTATCTATCTATCATATATATATATATATATATATATATATATATATATATATATATATATATATATATATATATATATATATATATAACAGGCGCCTGAGAAATGAATTTTTCAGATAATGTATATATATATATGCTGTATATTCCAGAATGCCAAATTCTGAGTTTCGTGATTTTTTAGCGGAATATATTATTATCAGGCAACCTGTTTCTATTGCGTCACAGATATGGAGACATAAAAATTATGCAGAAAATACTTGTAAGGCAACCCTAGTATTTACGTCAGCACGTACGTCACAATACGTCATCTTGGCAACATTTCGTCAAAAAAATTCAAAATTAGGAATCCTGGATTATTCGGAATCTGTGTCACACACACACACACACACACACACACACACACACACACACACACACACACACACACACACACACACACACACACACACACACACACACACACACACACACACACACACACACACACACATATATATATATATATATATATATAAACGAGAGCACTATGAAATCTTATTTTGTCATGTTTTACAGAAAAAAACTCACCTTGTAGCTGAAAGTTAAGGTAATAAATGAGTTTTTCAATATCTTATTTGAATTCTTTTGAAGAGTCAAACAACTGTTTGGAATAATATACGAAGCCACTCGCTTATTGAATCCGATACATTTCGTAATTCCACTAAATCTGTATTGTAATCTTTTCTCAACGAATGTATTGTTTTAAAATATTCCTTATTTTGCATATCATAATATTTCAGATGTCATAGTACAAATTAAATTGTAATTTGTCAATAAAGCATATTGAAATCTAATCTTTATATTCAGCAACCTACCTTCTTTGCCCACATCATGTTTCTTTTTTTTTTTTAATCAAAAAAATATGTGCCTAAGTAGCACTCTCATGATGATTATTTCGGATTTTTTGGATAGACATTATTCATTTTTTCTAAAAGAGACAATTCTTTAAATTCATGGTTTGAATTTTTCTATTTCAAAAATCTGCTATTGAATATGTCAGGCAATATTTTTGAGGTAGCGAAATGACGATCTTGTTTTGATTTTGTAGAATATTCTTGTTTCTCGAATTCAATTCAACAGTCTTGAAATGTCACTTCCAGTGGCATCCGTAACAATTATTATTTGTATAGATTTACATCTCTATAACTTGTCAAGCTTTGGGTTTTGATAAATTACCTTATTCTAACATTTTTAGATCATCTTTTTAAAAGAATGAATAGTTGTTAAGGAAATCTTATTTAAACAAGAAACAAATTTTATTATTTTACGAAAAGTTTATATTAAAGTCGCGTCTGTTTCAGAATTTATTTTTAATTTTCATCATTATGCTTACACAAAATTTAATACAAACATAAGAATTTACGGAGGATTATTCGTTACATGTAAATCATGAAACTGAATATTTAAAATATGAAATTAATTTTTCATACTTTTTATTTAAATAGTTAAGTATTATAAAGTTCAAAATTAATCAAGTAAAAACACTTACTTTTCTAGATATTATAAAAAACAATGATAACCTACAAATATTTATTAGATGCTTAAGAGGTTAAAATTTAAGATCTAAAGATGTTGTTATTAAAAATACAAGAATCAAAATGTGGAAAATAAATCTTACTTGAAAGTTAATATCTTCAGATTCTTTGCAGGATATGGAAAAGATAACCGATTGATGCTGGTTAATGAAGCATTATGCACATGAATGACTTCCAAGTCAGGTTTGCCTGGAAATGCATCGTCGATACTGCTCATCTTAGTCATAAATAAACCTACTCCCTTAATTTTCTGGCTCAAGTACATATTAAACTCTTTTCCCAGCCTGGGGATTTTAGTGAGTGCAATCATTAAGTATTCAAGATGTGTCAGAGGCTGCAAATACTCTACTCGAAAACCACTGAGAATAGTGACATTCTGAAGACTCAAGAGAGAAACCACATTCTGAGATGAAGGATTGCGATCGAATAAATCAGTTAGAACAGAGTCTTTAATTCGAATTTTTTGGAAAAAATTATTCTCCAGTGCAGATGAGGTGAGATGATCTATTTGGGAATTTTTGATAAGGAGTTGGTCAACATGCATGTTTCCCAGACGTCGAAATATGCCATCTAGGACATTTTGTTCCGTTATATAGCTGCAAAGTATCGAGTTATGATTGCAGACACATGGACGAATTAAATTTTCTGGTGGACATGCCGAGGCAAGAAAGCAATATGAAAGAAAAATTAGAACCAACAATCTCAGAGCCATGGCTATACTGCACTATCTTTAAACTAGATAATTAGTCAACTGAATTGTGATGATTAAAAAGATGTCCTCAAATAAAAATTCAATCCATTTCATTAAATTAAATTATTTATCGAAAGAGGATCCAGTTGCTGATGTTAACGTGAATTGAAATGAAAAATGCTAAGATAAGCAAAATTATATAGACAATGAAATAAATAAATCAAATGACATCTGTTAAAAGAATTGCGTAGAATAGTGGTAATTGTTATTTTATATATTCTTTGAAATATTCTACTCGGATATATATAGTTGCAGTTTCTTCTTGAATATTATTTAAAATTTGGAAAATGTAAAAGAAGTTCGAAGGAAAATGAAAGTAATGTAAAAAATGATAATTTTACAATTAGAAACGTAAGTGAATGAAAAGTAAGACAACATTATATAAATTTACACGCAGTTCTATTAAAAGTGAAAAAACTCAGCTAAGCAATTTTAAAATAAAAAGTTCAAAAGCATGATAGTAAAGCTTCAAAAATATATGGCAGAAATGATATATAATTTATTGATAATGATATATAAATTTTAAATTAATGAGAATGTACAAAACTGAATTTAATTGATTAATTCTGGAAATGTAAGTTCTTCATTATATAGTCAAGCATGTTTAATTTATTTTGACTACAATGATTTTTAAAATTTACTTTTTCTTATTTTATGGTGAATAATATCTTAGAAAAATGTAGACTGAATCTTGGGTACCAGTTGTCGTTTTTCCTCGGATCTCCTTTTCTACATAATTTTCTTATTCAAAATTCTATCAATTAAGCAGTTCTATTAAAGAAATTGTTTCTACATAATTTTATGTTTGTACTTGTCGCAAGAATTATATAAAGGTTGTGCATGCAATGTTTATACAATATTATAGCTAAAGATTTCAAGACAAGACTTCAAACATTTATTCAAGCAATATTTCAAATTCCAAGAGTATTTCTTAAATGCAATCTTCATTCTAAAACAGACAATTGAAAGTCATTGATAAAAGTATAAATTTGTTACAACTACTATTGCCATTTACTAAAAACAAAATTTAAATTATATTTTAACAATGACAACATTGTTAAATCTATTGAATACGTATTTGCATGAAAATAAAATTATATTTTATCCAAATATGTATATTCAACAGTTTTATCAATGTTTTCATTTCGAATTTTAATAAATATTTTAAATAAGTTTGAATAAGTATTATTTTGATTTTGAATTTAAAAAATATTCTAAATGAAACAAGATTGACATAAATTTTTCAAAGAATATTTCCGTATTTTGAATATGTTCCGAAATAAATGGGCTTGTGTAAATAACAATAATAAATGGGCTTGTCTTATCATAAACCGACAATTGGGGAAAAACTGAATAATAGTGGAAAAATTGTAAATACCATTATCTATTCATTAGAGCTTATTAGTATTATATTCGTAGTACTCTTACTGCAAATGAATTTAATAGAAATTTAATGATTCGCAGTTAAATCTGAAATTAATTTTTCCAATAAACTTGTTTAGAATGATCTTGAACAGACATTAAAATGCCAAAATTTTATGTAAAATTGTTGAATATCAGTTTTTCTACTATTTAAATTGATTTTTGCTTTTAACTAATATTCTTGTTCTACTTATTAATCTCATATCAATTCTATGGTTTGTGCCACTTATTAATCTCATATCAGAGAGAAACTAAGTTATTACTTTATATACTACCAGCAGGAAATTGGAAAACCAGCTTACTTACTTAGCTTTCGGGTTAAAATTAAGATCTGGAACAGTGACAACATTTTCTATTTTTTAATAATGTATACTATTTGCTTAGCTTCGTGTGAAAAATATTTCACATCACAAAATGAGGTCCCATGTTTTGATGCGAAATGTTTTGTACGACAAACAGATGAAAACAAATGGAATGCAATGTAGAATATTCGAAAACTCTCTTTAGTTGAAAAAGTTATGAAATATTTAATTTGGATCTCTTCTTATCCACATTCTATAATACTTCCGATAGGCGACGTATTGGAAAAGGTGAAAACACGTTCCCTACAGAGGACAAAAATAATATTTTCAAAAAATTAAAAATAAAGTATGGTTATTATTTTAAATGAAATGAAGAGAAATATAGAAATATGAACAGTATATAATTTTCTCTACTCCCAATAATCATGCATAAATTATAATTTTATAAGGGAGAAAGAATCTCATATGCATTTTTGAAACAAGAAGAATTCTGAAATGAGGCCCATAGTAGTTCTTTCAACTTTATTGTAAATTGAAATCAGTATTAAATATAATTTAAAATATTTCTACAAACTTTAATCAAAATTTTAAATTGAAAATGCCATGGACAAAGCGAATAAAAATGGCATTTATAAATATGCTAAATGTGATAAAAAATTTAACAGATTTAAAGCTCAAATTTAATATCGATTATAAGCAATCAGTAATTACAATTCTTAAACTTTACATTTTTTATCATTTAGAAATTTATTCTATTTTAACAAATGAACATTTATTACTTCAAACTTCCTAGGAAAATTGTAAATGCAGATATATAAATATTTAAAAGAAAATATTTAATGATGAATAATTAAAGTATAATTTTAAGCAAAATGAGCCAAAAATTAATTTTGCATGGATTTATACTTAAATTTTAATTTATTTGCTTTTGCTCAATTTTTTTTTATTCCATATATATTTACCTAGTTTCATTAACCGAATTTTTATTTTTTCATATCTTGTGTACAAATTAAAAAGTTTCCTACAAATGTAATTTCCATTTAACTAATATTGTCAGTAATTGCACCACTTAATTTTATTTATTTATTTTTTATTATTTAAAAATTTATTTAATTTCAGTAACTGAAAATTTATTTATTCATATTCTATATAAAAAGAAAGTCAAGAATCACAGCAATATTAAATAAAATAACAAAATAGTCAAATTCTGCCATCGTTTCAATTCTTGTAATGCAAAAACTGCAGCCATAGAAAATAAATGATCGTTGTTAGCTAGAAATTAATGACGAAAAGGATAAAACTGATGTCATGGAAATACTATACCAGTTTTAAATATTACTGAATGTTTACATTCGTTGCTGATTTTATTCGCACGTATTCGATGATGCACGCAAAATTTAGAAACAATTTATAATGCTGAAATGAGAAATTTTTGCTGTGACAAACACTTATGAAGCAAAATGTAAAATTGTAGAACTGTAGAATTAAAAATATTTTTGTTTTTCATTAAAATTAATTTAATTGCTTAACTTAAAATGTTTTGTTTTTTTCCCATGCTTTTAAATTTAAAATCATATTTTAAACTTATATATAATTTAAATTTAAAAACATATCAAACACATGCCTATAATCAGAAAAAATATTTTCTATTTTTAATGGAATAATGCTTACATAATTTATTAAATGATGTGAGTAATGAATATTTATATTTAATAAAAGTGTTTAATTAAAAATGATTTTTCTAAATTAAGAATACTATTTAAAATTGCATTCATGTGTAACTATTTATTTCTTACAATTGAACATATTTAAAACTTGATTTTACTTTATTTTAGCCTGAGAAAGCAGATTTTTTTATTGTTGTTATTGAATTGAACAGCCATTTTTTCGGCAAATGTTTTTAATTCAAAGGAAAAGAAATTTTAAAAATATAACAGTGATACAATGAAGCAAATTCTATAATTAAACAAAATTGGTTTGATGTAAAATCATATGAAGTATCAATAGGCAACAGTGCAAATATAAAAGTTTACTGATGTTTTACATTTCAGGGAGTTTTTTCCTTGAGGTGGATGGGTGGTCCAAAAGAATCAAAAAAAAAATGTTTCCCTTCTATTATTGTGCGGCCAGTCGAAGGTTAAGAGGGGACATTTTTGACTAATCTGTAGAAGTTTAGGAGTTATACTCTAAATTGAGGATTGAAAAGTTACTAATGGAAGAAAAAAACATACCCGATATACAGAGAAAAGTGAGAGTAAAATAAAAGAAGATTCCATTCTAAAAAAAGAGAAAGTATTAGGGGATGTTCAGCAGAAAATCCAGATTCGTAGGGGGACAAGACAGCAACCTGTATGAATGTCAACAAATAATTTAATTTTGAAAAATTTCAGCAATGAGTCACACTGCAACCATTCTAAAAAGAAGTGATCATTAGTCTAGATTACTTGCGGAGGAATTAAGAAGTCCCTGAACCATTAACTATTACTCAGTAAGATGAATCTCTTCATCTTTTCCCCATTACCCTGGTCACTTAATGTTTTCTGGCTTATGAGAAACTTATGTTAAAAAGGCTTAGGAGAAACTTATGTTAAAAAAAATAATATGCTATAATCAAGATTAGATTGCTTAAAATGTAAAATTATTGTACTGTGAAATATCTAAATAAAATTATTTATTGAGTTTTATTTTAGTTATTCTAAACTGTTTCAACACCTTTCAATTTATTGCTAGATCACCTGGGTTTATTTGGAGTTTTTCCTTTATACCGAGTTTCACTACTACATAAAAGAAGGGTATTCTTAATGTAAGCAAATCTGTTCTTTTTTAAACCATCAATGACTATTTTTTGATAGTAATTTCCAAAGATTCATTAAATTTACCAAAGTTATATATGTGACAAACAATGTGATCGATTACTTGAAATTAGAGAATAATATTGAAATTAGAGAACTACATATAGGAAAATATTGCTAAAATCCATAATAGAAGCAGCACACTTAAAGAAAATTAAAATGCATCCCAAGAAACAAAAGTTGAAAGGTACTCTTATCAGATAACCACAAACTTTGAATAAATTATCGATAGTCATATAACATAAAGAAATTATTTGCGAATTAAATTAGGTTGTCTTGCATTGAACCGTACTCTGCAGAGATTTATTGTAGACATTCTATTAAATTCAACATATTTTTTCTTTAGTTTAAAGAATATTTTTATTAGTATCAGAAATTATTTGTCTCTAATGTTTTTCCCAGACTAATACTGTTTCACCATCATTAATGGCTCTGGACCCCAGGAAATGTATTGAGAGTAGAGAATTCATTACCACATACAGTTTTCAGAATATCAAATAAACACAATGTTGGGATCGAAGAAAATTGAATTAGGTAATAATATAGTTTGTGTGATAGCAGAACGTCATTTTACTTATTTGACGAATATATAATGCCATCCTTATGATGTAACACTGAAATGATAGAGAATTTTTCTTGGATGGCCGAAGGGCTTCGCATTGTTTTTCACTTTTATGCATGGATGATAATATACACAAGACTTGATGATAATATGCACAAGGCATGGTGATAATGTACACAAAATAGAAGCAGAATTCAAAAGACTGAAAAAAGAATATTGAAAGCGTAATATAGCAGTGTTACTAATCTTCAGTAGTCAACTGTATTTCAGTCTTACAATTTAATTCTTACAGCGTAACATGAAGGATTTATTCAACAAATATGCTGCCTAAAATCAATTCAATCAGTCCCAATGAACTCAAAAGTCACATTGAAAGAATAATGAAACAAACTACTCTTCAAACTTCCTGCACCATATTATCGAGTAAAACAAAAAGCAATAGCAAGTCTAGTAAGTATCAACTTACTAAAGATTTCATATCTTATTCATGTGCCTACATGAAAAAGTATGTCAAATTATCAAATAAGTATCTTGAACTATTTCAAATAAGTCTTTTTTTGTATTCATTAATGTGGCTAAATTTATATACTTCTTCACATGCTACAGTAAATTGTCTCACTTCATTAGAAATAGTAATCCTGATCTCAATCCAATTGAATCCCTTAAGAAGCGTACTATAAAAAAATCGGGAAGGGCCATAATAACCAAGTGGTTATAGCACCGGCTTTCCATCCGGAAGGGCTGGTTTTAATTCCCAATGCCATAAAAGATCCACCGAGTACATGCAGTATACTTGCTCCTTAAATTTGTGGAATTGAAAGCCCTGTGGTCAGTAGTTGAGCAGTTATCATGGGTGTAATGGTCTGGAGAAATTTTCTTCTTCCTTCTCGGGTGGTACCATCTACCAGAGGAGTCTTAGAGCAAAGACGTACTTTCACCTTCATGGTACTCTGTTTAAACGAAAGACGTATCTTTCTGACTTAATTTCGCATAGCCGTCGGCTAGCGGGCTTGGCTTGCCCAAGTGTTATAAGTAGCAACAACTACAAGAAGATCGTGAAAGGGACCTGTGCCTGACTTGAACCTCGGACTTGTGTCTTGGGAGCGTGAAACGCTACCACTGAGCAACCGGGCTTAAAAATTCATATCATAACAGCTAAATAAAAATTTATGTTTTTTATTAGAGCTAAGTGAAAGAGCTTCGAATGAATCTAGATTGTAGCAAGAATCTCTTGAAGAAAAAATTCACTTTACTAATAGGCTTCAGAAAAGCAAGAAGTCAAAACACTTAGGTTGTTCTGGAATACAATTGCAAGAAAGTTACTTTTAATGTATGAAATGAATGCAATAAAAATGACTTTCCAATTATTAAAATTTTTAACTAAAAAATACGTGTTTTTTCTCAGCTATGAAAATCAGTTGCAACAATAAAGTATAAAACACTGAAGTTGTGGAAAAATTATTCTTATTTGAGCATTTGAAAATGAATATTGGTCTGTAAACCAGAATAGATCATATAATTAAAAAGTGTGAGTAAAATGCTAATAATATTAAACAATCAATGTAAAATTATTGCATAAGTAATGAAATACATATGATTAATAAACAAACTGTCTTGAAACGTGTGTACCAATACAAGCTGAAAATTTTTGATTATTTAACAGTTTTTATTTTTGTTTCGTAGTAATATTAAATAACGCTAATATATAAATTATTCTTTTTTTATTTTTATCTATTAACTGTTAAAAATGTCTGAGACAGATAAGATTATAATTTCCTCTCTTCATTTCTAGCATTATTGGGAATAATCAACGGTTATTTCAATCCTTCTTTTAAGTTATATCGTTTTTAATATATATTCGAAATAATGATTTCATTTCTTCTTTTGCCATTATATTTCTGCTCCATTTCGAGCCCCACTGAGCGAGATGCTTCGATAATATGTCCAGAGCCAGAACTAATTTCTCCTTGCTTTTGCACTAAGTCTTGTCCTGCTTGTCCAGCCATAACGGAATGTTCTGGAATCACAAACATTGAAGAACTTAATCGTGTATTTGACAAGTCTAAAGACTGGTCCTTCTGGAATTTTGTCATTACTAATTCTAGTTTCTTATATGTTCCCTCTGATACTATAACAGTGAAAAAGGTAAGGAATTTATATTTGCGGAATAACGTCATGCATGCTCTTTTTGACAAGCCACCGCCACCTGCTAATTACCTTCAAGAACTTGAAGTGACAAATTTGCTTCTTCAAGGGGGAGTAAAATGGGATGTTTATTCATCTCTTATTCATTTAAGAGAACTGAACATTACAAAATTTGAAATTCGCAGAATCGACCAATCTTTTATTAATAATTTTCCCTTGAATTTGACTGGTCTATTCTTAACTGACACCAAAACAAGGCACTTGGGAGAGACAGCGTTTTCTAAACTTGAGCAGTTAACTAGGATTGTTGTCAGAAAGACTCAAATTTCTAGTCTTCAAAGAAGCATGTTTCCAAAAAGTTCTAAATTGGTGTCAATGATCTTCAGGTAAGCAATAGTTAGTGTATCAATGTTAAACTTCTTATTTACCAAACTCTTTTCGAAGCTTTAAATTAACTATGTATGTGAGGGGAATTTTTACATACAGAGAGAGAGAGAGAGAGAGAGAGAAATTACATAAATTTCCCTGAATATATGAATTAAATTATTTACTTTTTGGTAAAATAAAATATAAATGTATATAAATTATTACCAAAAAACAATTAGCAGTAGTTTCATCAGGTCATTTTACTAACACTTAAATGCTGAAATTAATTTTGAAAAACTAGTTTGAATTAACATTTTTAATGACTAATATTTTTGATAATTATTTCATTTCATTTTGTAGTAATGAGTTAATAATTTATTACTTATTTTTAAATATATTTTATTTAAAAATAAATTAAAAAAACAATTTCTGTTGAAATCCTTTTATTCTGATTTTAAAGTACATGTATTTTTAGATATACAGGCTGTTATTTTAATTCCATTCTCTTCCTTTAACAAAATAACGGATGATTTTAAATTACATATATACACAGTATTTTTCTTAATCCATAACAAATAAATTCCTAGAATTGTTTTGTTGTTATAGCAATAATTAATTACTTCTGTAATTATATATATATATATATATATATATATATATATATATATATATATATATATATATATATATATATATATATATATATATATATATATATATATATATATATATTAAGTGTAAGGAATAATAATTTAATTCTAAATTTTTTATTTATCATGATAAAACATGTTACCTCATTACAATTGCTAGCTGCAACTATATTTTAATATGTCTTTACTCTTACGCATCTATTATGCATTAACTAATCAGATACAGTATTAATTAATCCATTTTATAGATTTAGAATATATAATGTATATATATATATATATATATATATATATATATATATCATAATAATCATAAAAGTATATAATTTATTTTAGACCAAGTTTAATTTATTTTCAGTTAAAGTTAATGTATTATATTATTATGGCTTTTAAATAATGTTTAAATATAAAGTTTACTTTTTGAACAATCTTGAAATCATAATCATTTATTAAAATGGCTAGTACTATTTCTACATATTATATGCATCTGAATTTATTAATTTGATGAACTGAAGTTTATTTATCGTTTAAATTACCAATTTTTCAGTAAATAAAGTTTGAAATTCTGTTTTTATTTTCTATTGTCTTTATGTTTCCATTAAATTGATATAGGAAAATACTTAGTTAACATTTAGGTTTAATATATTTATTTGAAAATTTTATGTATATATATATATATATATATATATATATATATATATATATATATATATATATATATATATATATATATATATATATATATATATATATATATATATATATATATATATATATATATATATATATATAATATATGTATATATATATTTTTTTCACAAATGAACAAAATAAGTTAAATTTTCTAACGTGTTTCGTTAAATGATAAACATATTAAATCCTAATAAAATGATCATAATGTCCTTTACAAAGAGTTATATGTTCTATTCATATATAACTGTAATTGAAAATACATGAAAACAATAAATCTAGAGGCTTTATTGATCAATCAAAGCATAATTTTCTCTCAGAAATATTTAATTGATTAATGAATATTCAGAAATAAATAAATTGATATAATACATTCATTTAAAAAATTAAAAAATTTTCTATGGATGATTCATTTATCTTTCTATGCACTAAGTCTGCTTGTGTACCATTATACAAGTATATACTACATTTTATACTCATTCATGTTTGTTGTCTTCCGATATATTCATGCATCTTCCATAAAAATATTATGTTTCAAAATCAATAATTCGCAGAAAATTTTGAAAATTTAACAATAGTAATATGTAAAAAATAACGGTTATTTCATAAATATTAGTTTTGATGAATTTTGATTTTTTACTTTTTCTTTTAGTGAAAACCAAATTAGTTCCTTACCAGATGATATATTTACAAATATGCCAGATTTACGAGGAATTAATTTTTCTTTCACAAATATTGTAACTCTGCCTGGACGGGTATTTGAAAATATTATTCCTCAATTAGATGTATTAAATTTTCAAGGTAAGTTACCACAAATGACTGTAGTTTATTGAAAAGGAACATATTGATTCGTAATTTTATAAAAGGTCCATTTCAATTATTTTAATATTTTATATAATATTGTTAAATTCTTAATGGTTTAATATAAGGAGTTGTACATATATCATTTTTCAAGTTCCTCTTTTCAAATCTGTCTTTTCAATCTAATTCAGAAATCTGTAAAATAGTTTTATATATGTATAATAGTTTTTTTTATCAGGATTATTCATTAATCAATTCTTAAAAATATTATTTAATTTTGATTTATTAAAATTGAAAATTGCATTATTATCCTTATCAATGAGCTGCATTACAAAGAACATTAAAATTTCATTCTTCAATTTCAGCTATAAAGTAATGAATGTACTTTTTATGAAGAAAGAAATTTTTGAAGATAAAGAGAAATGAATATATATATATATATATATATATATATATATATATATATATATATATATATATATATATATATATATATATATATATATATATATATATATATATATATATATTAAAATGAGATTTAACATAAAAGATTTATATTTCAGAATATTTATCAGCAATAGCATAATTGTTTTATTAAAGTGCTTCAATTTCCATGTAAACATGACGTGATTCTTAATATGGGAAAAACACAAATAAAAGTTAATATTTTGTATTGAATATATATTTATTTTTAAAGGAATTTTAACTTTCTTATATTTCCTTCAAAAAATGAATACTGTAATTTAAAAAGTTATTTTTTCCGTCTACATTCCAAGATTACTTGGAAGAAAAGAAAATAACTTTATTTTCAGCAAAATAATGAACTTTTCGTTTCAGGGAATGACATTGATTGTGGTTGCGAAATGAAATGGGTACCTGAATCCAGACGCCTTCCTTTCTACTTGAATGTAGTCTGCACAAAACCAAAAGCAGTGGAAGGATTGTCTTTAAAAAATTTAGAGAAAATTCATTTTTCCCATTGTGAATGAGAACAAGACAGTCATGTGAAATAAGTTTCGGCATTTAATTGATTTTTTTCAATAAATAAAAATTATTTCTCTTATAAAATGTAAATAAAATGTCTGTACTCTTTTTAGTAGTTTTAAAAAACGTAGAACTTTTTAAGCAGTACATAATGCAAATATTTTCGATAGTAATGGCGATTTTTTCTTCCCCGTTATGATGATTACCGTACCCGTTACGATAAGGGAATCGTACCTAAATTTTGGTGTATGAGAACTAAATGCGATAAGAACTTATATTTAATTGCAACAAGTTTACGAAACTGAAACGCTGTTTCATTACTGATAATATTTCGTACATAAATAAACGGAAATTATGAAATTTTCAAAAAAAATAAATAAATAAAAGGGGAATTTTTGGAATAAAATAAAAGTTAAATCTAATTGATGTTTCAGATTTTATTGATTTTCATGGTTTTTTTTAGATGAATGAATTTTGTTTCTTAACGGTAAATCCCTCATTTCCATTTTTATAAATCAACAGTTTTTAAATAATCATGAAATTAAGGAAATAAAATCATCTTCTTTTCTTAGAATATTTATAAGCGATCTGCTTACGTTGTGAAAAAAAAATCACCCGTACTTTTACTTTTTGAATTTTGCAATGTTGGCATTATATAAAAATTTATTTTAAATTTTTAGGAATGCCTTTTTGTGATTACAAATTTCATCAAAAGATAAATATTTGTTATTTAGTAGAAAATTTTATTTCATGCAAATCTCTGCTGCAACCGTATAATATAATATATATTTCATTATTTTGCGTACTTAATTTGTTAAAGCAGTTACTGAATGTTTAAATGGGTGCTTAGACATACCTGAGTCATCGATTCATTTGGAATTGTTCTCAAGAGCTAAAAAAGCAGTTAATGCTTCTTGGACCATCCCACCTGTTCACCAATGGTTCTAGGGAAAGTGCCCGGGGACGAGTTATCATTCGAATGATGTAGGCGGGACCAGATGACCATCACCAGGCTTATCAGGGGGATAACTGAGATCTATACCCTTTTCTTATGGAAAAATGACCTTCCCAGCTTGTTTGATATGTGCTGACCACCAAGCCGCTCCTGACCTAGATAGTCTGGGGCTTTTTTGAATTGGTGTTTTCCAAAAAGCCAATTTTAGCATTTAACTTTCTTAGAGTAACGAATTTCATACGCCCAATTTAATCTTTCTAAAGGCTTGAGGTATACAGAAATAAGAACAAAATTTTACATTCCTATAATAAGGCTACTCAATAAAAGTAATCTGTTTCAAGTAATGCCCTAATTAATATTATCTGAATAAAATTTTATCTCTTGTTGTTCTTACTTATGACACTTGAACAAGTCAAGCCCACTATACCATTGGCTATTCGAATATTAGTCAGTAAGGTGCGTCTTTCGTTTAACCAAAGCACCGCGAAGGTGAAAGTATGGACTTGCTCTAAATTTATCCGATAGATGGCACCACCAGAAAATCCCTTCCCTCAATTTTGACATTGATTTGGAGGGGAAGGGAATTTCTTTCAGACCATTACATTCACAGTAACTAAAACTTATACCTTAAAATTACATATTATAAATCATTTATGATTTTTTAAATGTAAATAAAAATTTAAAATTTTGTGCTTATCAAAATATTGACAGTTAAATGTGTACACCTAGACAGCAGCAGAAAGTTCAGAAAAGGTATTCACAAGGTCCATGATAAAGTTTTGTGTTTTAAAATGTAATTTTTTAGGAATGTAATAAATTGTTAATGACATTTGTTTCGTTTTGAATAAATAGATAGTTGCATTTGGTGAAGTGGCCTATGTATCTGAAGTCGAATATCACTTTATATGCAAGTGTCAAATGGCACGATTTGTTCTTTTTCTTCCCATGTATATTAGCATTAAGGCAGAATTAGTAAAATCTAGTGAACTTCCAGTAGCACACAGGTCATTCAGAAGCAATTAATCCAAAGTTTCTGAGTTTTTCTCTCGTCCAAGGTTTTCTTAAAATTTTTGAAGTCAAATTTATTTTAGTTGCTTAAAAAGTGGAATAGTGAGAATCATTGCAGCAGCTAACGCATTTTTCATATGGATTCGCTTCTAGTACTAAATGTTACTTCCAGTACAAATTTAGCTTATAGTTCAAATTATTTAAAATTAAATAAATATTAAAATCGTATTTTTGAAATATTCTTGATTTAGTCATTATAAGTATGTTAATAATAAAAAAATTATACTATCCATTATTAAATTTGTGAAACTGATTTATATGCATAAATATTTAATAATTTAGCTATATTATTTACAAAAATTCTCCTGCCTTCCGGTCAAAAATTTATGAGTTTGAATCTCACCTCGGCCTTAGATGTTTGTAGTCGTTTGGAATCCTTTTTAAACTATAGGTCCCGGTTTAATTAGCTCTCGTTTGCAAAAAATAATAATTGAGTGATAAACAAACATAAAAAAGCATCAGTAATATTCCTAAAAACATTTAGTTTTTTTTTTCATGTAGTTTCGAGTGAGCAATTTTTTCCTTCTCTGTTTGATTTGTGAAAAATATTCAACAAAGGTTACATATATTGAAAATAGTAAATTATCTACTTTTTCCTATCCTACATATTTAGATAACATTGAAATGCTTTGATTGAGAGAAAATCTATTTGTGGTATCTTAGTATTGAGAAATAAAATTAAAAAAAAATTGAATGAGAAACATATCTTTAACTTTTATTACTTAAAAACTATAAAATTAAGCCCTCGAAGAATTTATATATGCATTAGAGCTTAGATATTAATCACATTGATAAAAATTTTAATCAAGTCTTCATCTTGCAATTCAAATTGTATTTATCATTTCCAGTTTTTATGTCTGTGTAATAAATTTAGAAATTGAAAATATAAATGATGAGGGTATGTAATAATTATATAAAATTTTTATAATTTTATATAATTATTACATACCCTCATCATTTATACTCTCTGTTTCTAAATATTTAATAATTTAGCTATATTATTTACAAAAATTCTCCTGCCTTCCGGTCAAAAATTTATGAGTTTGAATCTCACCTCGGCCTTAGATGTTTGTAGTCGTGTCATTAGTGAATAATAAATAGATATAAAATGCTCATATTAGAGAATACAATTCTTATTATTCTTGAATTAGCATATTTCCAAAAATACTCTTTTAGTAAGAAACTTCATTCATGCTATAAATAAGTATATTATCATAAATTTTTCTTCATACTTATTTAAATATCTTTTGTATTTTAAAACAAAATTATGTAGTTTTTCAATTTATATAATCGATTAATATAAAATAATGGAGATTTACGTGCAATGAATTTTTTTTACGACTTTTCTTATAATTGTTTGCAACTTTAGTAAAATCCTAAGCGATTTTTTCATCCTATGCAACATGCAAATAAATCAAACTATTTTTCTTTAATTTTTTTTATTAAAGAAACCATGCTTTGGAATTTTATGAATGCAGGTATATAATGCTTATAGATTCTATAATAAGAAAAATAAATTTAAACTTAATCATGATTATAACTGAAATCATTTAAAAGCAAATTGTTATTATAAGGAAACAAATTAGCACAATCCATTATGCTTTTGTATTGTTAAAAATCACAACACATTACACATATTTCACATATTTTAAACATTACCATCGATATATGAATATAGCATTTTTAAGTGTGAAGTTATATACACACACACACACACACATATATATATATATATATATATATATATATATATATATATATATATATATATATATATATATATATATATATATATATATATATATATATTATTATATATATATATATATATATATATATATATATATATATATATATATTATATATATATATATATATATATATATATATATATATATATATATATATATATATATATATATGTATATATATATGTATATATATATATGTGTGTGTGTTAAACAAATGGAAAATCAGAAACTTTTTAACAATGTGAAAAATCTGATAGTCTCAGATATTTAACTTGTCTGTCCTTCAACTGTTGAGGCTCCTTGCATTGTGCTGAAAAATGCGGTGGGCGCCTTTTTTCTGACACGACCCACTTCAGAGCGCAGTCACACCGAATAGGATTATCTATAAAATATTTTGAGAATATTTTATACGATAAGAAATCAGATCTTAATGAAATTAATACTAATTTATAATCAATGAGTGAATTGACAAAATTTACAATGTAAGATAGTATATACAGTTCGGAAAAAAGGGCTTATTTTAGCCAATATTGTAAGTCGAAAATGGAAGAAACATTACATATTTAAGAACTTATAATCAAAAAATGCCGACCAATGGCTGATTGGTTAGCGCTCCTGACTCTTGAGCTGTGGGTCCCGAATTCGAATCCCAGTTCGGGCATGGATGCTTCTTTCCTACTCTGTCCCTTCTTCTGTGATGTTGTATGAATGTTGCCCGCTCTATAAACGGGTTTGTGGTGGCATGACGTGGGTAATGCTACTCGCCTCCGTGACTTCGTTCACAGGTGCCCGCTGGGTAACGACAAATGAGTAGCAGTTTCCGGCCTTGTTGTGGCAAAAGTGTTAGTTACTCAAAAATGTGCCCGTCATTGTAAAAAAAATAACCAATTAAATGAGAAGGCAACACTTATGTTAAGGTGCTTACAAGTGCTATACTGTATGTATGTACAGTGCTGTAAATGTAAGTCATTGCTTGCTGAATAAGTCGGTCAAAGTAAGCTGTTTCACTGCTTTTATTCGTTTTCGGGCATCCAAGTTATGCGTCCGCTTGATAGGGAGAATTTTCATGTGGTCACACTCGGGCTGACGCTCCATTCACTTCAAAGCAGTTTCAAAGCTGGCAAATGCTTCACTAGATGATGGTTTCATGCATATTTTTACCTGGACATTAAGATCTTATTACTCTACATTTTATATTTTTATCATCATTTGAAATTTGAAATCTAAGGTCTGACCCATAATCCATTCTCTAGTATCTTCAGCATTGAGATCTTAACATCCGAGAATTTTCAAAAGGATATTTTTAAATTGATCAAATGACACGTTATTCTTATGTTCTTCTTCTTCTCTTACCTTTCCATTTACTTCAGCTTTCCTTCTCTTTTTCAATTATACTTTTTTGAAAATTTAAAAGCGATTCGGATATATCGAGTTCTGATAAATATGTTTCTACTATATCTTATTGAATTTAAAGGAAATGTTATATGTAAGTTATTTAAAATTTTTTTATGAATAAACTTTTCAGCTGATGTATACATGTATGTATAAATAACATAAGACCTAAAATTACTTTATTAGAAAGTAAATACTTTTTAATTACATTAAAATATAATAAACATGCTATATGTTTATCATTTTCTTACTTCTAAATTCTACTTGTAAATTACAACAATCTATTGAATGCATATATATGTAATTGCATTCAATAATTCATAGGGTGTGAGTAAATATAAGGTACGATTTGGGGATAAAATACCAATGTAACAAATTTTGTTCCAAAATCCAGATTGCTGATTGCTCTTTAATCAAAAATCCAGATTGCTCTTTTGATATCTTTTTGAAAATGAGAATTACTTTTAAAACTATATGAAACTAATGTAAGATCGTATATTAAATGAGAGTTATATATACATTGAAGTATATTTAATTATTTTTCATTTTAAATTCAAATAAGAGAAAGTGTCACGGTAAAAATGGTAGAAATGTAGATTTGTCAATCATTTTTAAAAATTATGTAACTACAAATAATGAAAATTTATTAGAAATTTTTTCATTTGGTTGTTTTTGCATATTGCTCTTAAAATTCCTTGCTTTTAAAATACCAGTCGTAATTATTTTTAAAAAATTTTCAATTTTCCTTTATTTTATTTGTGCATATGCGTGGATCTTCTATTCCTTTTTTCAATACATCACTTTGATTTCTGAAAATTTAACATTTAATATGTGCTGCTTCCATGGTGTATAAATTTTAAAAAAAGTAAAATAAAAACAAGGCATAAAAGGAATTGATTTCTCGCAGTGAAATTCGGTTTTTAATTACCAATTATTGTAATAAATTTCTAGTTGCATATTTGTACCTGTCATAACTATTAAAACACGAACAACCACCCCATGACTCTAAATTATGATTAAATGATAAGGTCGACTCTAGAGCTGGCACTGTCTTCTCCATACAAAGTCACGTCAGAGGATGCTCTTTAAATTCTCCCGCCTGATGGTATCTTTAACTTGTCGTGGGGTTGGGCTTGCGTGCTCCAGCAACCTAGAGAGTTATGCTGGTGGTAGTTAGCTACTGGCAGGGTCTCCTTTGCCTGACAGGTCTTCATTGGGTAGGAGCCAGACCAATAAAGATACATAGAAGAAGAAAAACTCCGATCCAAACCCCAGCGTCAATTCTCCATATTAGGAGTTGATAGATTGTTGGTCTGCAGACCGCAGGCGTAGGCGCAAAGTCAGACTTCAACCCTATAGTGCTCCAGGTTCTTTGTTCTACACGAAACTGCTCATTTTCCCTTTGGCTATAAATAGTTCGCTTATATCTTCAGATTAAAAGTGGACGAACTCATATATCTGATCTGATTTCAGATTAGAGGGATTAGTAAGAAGAAGACTTTAAATCCTACAAAACTTTTAGCAGGCATTGGACTTCTCAGCACGATAATTTTCGTCTGAGTCCTATGAAGAACCTACTGTATGTTGATAATGGTAACGATATCTTTCATCATTATGCAATCATGGCCCTTGATCACGTGTACGGAAATCCGGTAAATAAACAAATGATTAAAAATTCACTAACTGTCTTTATTGGGTAACAATAAAAATCAAATGTGGATTTGATTCGTGTATATAGCAATAAAGATATAGTAATTATATCGCATTATGCGGATAGGTATGGAATCACAGGTGTTGGGTTTTATTAAAAATAATGCAACTGCTTATAAATTCTGGGACATTTGGAAATGTCTGAAATTCCCACTCAACGCATGAATAGAATAGAATACAGAGATGTGATGATAGCCAATGCGAAATATTAATATTTCGAGGATGTTAGTGTGTTAATCGTACTGTATGCAACTAAACACTGTCTCATTGATTAATAGTACCTGGTTAACGTAATTCTATAGTCAGTATCTGGAAAATCTGTTGCCAATATCTATATATATAATATAATATATACATACATATATATATATATATATATATAATATATATATATAATATATATATATATATATGTATATATATATATATATATATATATATATATATACATATGTATATATATATATATATAATATATATATATATAATATATATATAATATATATATATATATATATATATATATATATATATATATATATATATATATATATATATATATATATATATATATATATATATATATATATATATATATAAAATAGTATATTTCTAAATAATAAATAAAAATAAGAATTTTAACTTACTATAAAGTACTAATGTGTTAAGCTGTTGCAAAATGTTACCAAATACACTTTTCGGTACTGTAGTCATAAGACTGTTGGTAAATATAAGCACTCTCAAATGGGGCATGTCTTCAAACATGTCGGTTGGAAGTGCTTGAATTTTGCTGGATCTAGAGATGGATGTTAGTTTCATGAGTTAAGAATACTTTATATTCTATATACTATTTCATCAATAAAAGAATACATACAAAGAGTACAGTTATTAATGTTGATTATTTCTTGCAAAATTCATTTGTATTTTACTGAAAATAGTTTTTCTAAATATTTATTATTATCAATGTATTATTGTCTGTTGATGTCAACAGTCAAGCAGATCAGGCCAATCTTCTACAGTCAATCTACAACATCAGCACAAATCTTCCACATCTATAATTAATCTGAACATTATTTGATACTCTGTGGATTTTTAATGGGAAAAATGTGCGGAATAGCTGCACAAAAGACAAAAGAAAATAATTCATTTTTATCGAAAATGTCGTGAAAGAAATAAAGAGGAAGCAGCAACAAATATTTTCAAATATTTAAAATAATTAGGTTAATAAGTCTCAACTTAATGATTAATCATAGAAAATGCATATGACTCGTACAGTCATATGAATCGTATGTAAAGGAGAAAACAAAGAAAATTCCTAATGCCCAACTCAAAATAGAAGGGCATAAATACTTTTTAATGAAAATATATATGAAGAAAAAACATGTGAAATACAAATTAACACTATTCAGCAGTAAGTAGATTTTAAATTATGACTTTCTAAGCAATAAACCTGAACCTTGGACACGCAAGTGTGCACATATGAATCATAAAAATATATGGAATAAATGCTATATTTTACATATCGTTAGAGATATGTATTTCAAAAAAAGTCTGAAAATAAGCAAATAATTTTCATACATTCAAATCCATGCTGAAGAGTTTTTAAGAAAAGAGTGACGATAGCTCGTATAATTTTTATTATCAATTCAAAAACCAGAATTATTATAATTTGATTAGCTCATATTTTGACGGCATAGTAATTTAAGCAACACACTGCTTATGGCTGATTAAGTCATATTATATTAATATGCATATTATTCAGTGATACATTAATTATAAATCAATTTAATAAGATATACAAATATTTGGGATTCAAAAAGCATATTGATAGATTATATTTTTAAAAATATTTCGTTGACAAAATTACTAATATAAAAGTGTAACATACTCACATAACTGAAATCGCTCGCATGGTGGCTGGTTTTGGAAACATATCTCGGGATAAGGACCTAATTTTAGACCTCCCAATATGAATTGTCTTCAAATTCGTCAGATCAGAGAAAGCACCATTTTCAATGACCAACGTACCTGTATTTTCGAACTGAATATGCTGAACACTTTTTGGAATCATTCTCCCGAATTGGCTACTTATTTTACGCAAGAGTACATCGGAAACAATGAATGATCTAAGATTGGACAGATTCTGAAATAATTGCCATTGAAACCCTTGCCGAATTGTTATGTTTTTAAGCGAAAATTCTCTCAAAAGTTCTGTTGATGGAGGACGATCGAAGATAGATCCCAAACATCCATTTTCTACCACAATCTTGCTGAATTGTTTTTCCTCAATATTTTGCGCGGGAATGTAAGAGATACACGAGTCGTTAAGGTAAAAATCCTTGAAAGGATAATTTTTTGTCTTATAGAAAACTGAAGTTAATACTTCTACAGATTGAATTTTATTGCATATCATTTCAAATGGGCAATTACTGCAGTTTCTTCTGCATTCGCAAGGACTCATATCGGCAGGTGGTGGGCATGCTGTACAACATATGACCAAACACGCCAAGCAGAGCAAAACGGGGGATAAAAAATTCGAAATCATAATAAAAAGACAAAACTCCTGTTTGTCGTTTACAAAATATTTTTAACTATTTAAATGCAAAAAACTATAATTCGAGGTGCATAAAATCAAGAGCTGCATGTAAACTGATGAATTTGAAGTCGGGTAATCTTTAAAAATAATGCTGTGTCTGTAGTTGATGTTACCCAACAGTAAAAAAACACTGAGATTGCAAATCTACTGAATTTTTTTTAACTAGAAGGCAAAGTTAAGCAATTTGTAGTTTATTAGGTAATCGGAGTAAGAAAAGTCGTGTAGAATTACATATTTCTTGCATAACTATTCGTTAAAAATCCATATACAGTCTATGTATAAATCAATTTAATGACAAGATTATATTCATCTTATAGAATGAGGGAAATTATCAAAAACTGCAAATTATGAAGATTTAAGAACTATTTTGTGTTTGTAAAAATGAAGAAATGAAATGAAATTCGCTATTATTTTCCAAGTAATGATTTTTAAATGGGAATTTAAAAGTGAATATTTAAAGAAGGAACAAAAACACAAATTTTTTCTTAAATTCTAATATTTTCTCTTTTTATAATTATCGTATTTTCAGAATTAGAAACTTGATAAATATTTTAACTTCCAAGCAAAAATTATTTCTATTTTGTAAGATTTGTGTCCTATTTACCAATAAAATTTAATCTAAATTTCATCAAATAGTTTTGAAAAATTTATTATTTCTATATTAATTTTTAATTATCATTAGGAGCATCGTTATTTTTCTATTATAATAATTGTTTTATTAATATTTAGTGCTTGATAACAGAGATTATTAATCACAATAAAGGATATTATGACCGTTCAAAATTATTTTTCATCCCTGTATAAAAATGCTAATTGGTGTACTCTAGGGTACAAAGAAATAGATACATTTCATAAACACTTTATAACGGATGTCATACATTTTGTTTAGCGAGGTCTTTACAGATGATCAAAATATGTCACGAAACTTACAGAATCATACGTATGAAAAACATTTTAAAGAAAGAAACGGCTTAAATAAATAAATAATATAAATACTTAAATGAATAAATATCATTTAATTAACATATAAATAATGATAATTATGGATGAAATTATAAAGTTGAAAAAAGAAAACCAAAGGAAAAGATAATCACATTTAAACGAACTAGAGGAAATGAGAAAATTAAATGTAGAAGCAATGTTTAAAAAATAAACTAAAATTTCTAAAAATGAATTTGTTTAAAAGAAACACCAAAATGTTTCATTAAAAGATTTAGTAGAATTTAAAATAATAAAAAGATTCCTGATAAAAAAGTACATAAAAAGTCAATAAAGATTTCCCCAAATACCAAAAGAAACATTTATTCCCATTATTAAGTATATATCACATAATAATTTTTAATGTTCTCTTCCATAACACAAAGAAAAGGAAATATTTTGCTCCCATCTCAGAAATAAAAATTTAATTAATTTCGAGATAAAAATCTGATAATTTAGGGCAAAATTGTGCTCAAAATTCGTGAAATGTGAAGAAAAGATTATGTGGAGAAAGTACAGAGGTTAAAAATGTCGAGTATAAACAGGAATAAAATAAATAAGGATTAATAATACAACCAAGAAATATAATATTCAGTCAGGTTACAAAATTCGTATGAACTAATCTTGTCATAATTTTAATTTAAAAAAAAGTTTTCGAACAATAAGGTTACCAGAGATTATCAGTCATGGTAAGATGTTAAAAGTTTGAGTTGTGGCGCAGAAAGGTAGAAGTCGTCAAAAAAATCTTATTAATTTCGTGCAAAAAAGAAAGAATTTTAGGACATTTTAAATAAATATTTCCAAACTGTTCTTGAAAACTATATTACAGAAATAATTTAATTTAGAAATACTTAACTGTTAGTTATGGATTAATATACTTTTGAGATTTTGATAACCGTATAAAATCATTCGGTTAACTAAAAAATATCCTAAAGAATGATTCTTTTTTGAATAATTATAAATTAATCGAGAAATTAAAATGAGCAATTAACAATAAGAACAAAACTTATGTTCATGTAATTTAAGAAATCTTTCCTCGGTGATGTCAGCAATAATTTTAAAATTAAAAAAAAATTATGTAAGCAAAAATAAATCTAATTCGACCCAAATTAGAAAGCATCGTAAGAATTATATTACATTCAGGCTATGCCCAATATTTGTACGATCTCATATTATCGCAGTATCCTTATATTATAATTCATTAAAGAGAAAATACCTATTTTCTAAATTTCTGCATTTATTGAATACTAATATGCTGCTAAAATTCCACATAACTTCACTTTGCTTTATACTAAGCAAAATGTATGAAGATATTCTCTCCTACATAACTGTTTCTTCGTAAAATAAATATTTTGTCAACAGCTATAAATTGGCAAGTGTAACATCGTAACTTTTTATAAATGTGATTATTTATTTACTGTAAATAAATAATAAATAATACTTTAAATAAAATATAAGTGATAGTAATAAATAAATTGAAATGCATTGATTACTTAGGAATAATTTTTTAAAATAAAATTAGAACTAAGAAATTGGATTTAAATCATAAAATATGTAATTTATATAAGTCTTAATATATAATTATAATGTATTCCTTCTAAAATGGCTAAAATATGAAAACTCAAAATAGTGTGAATCTTCTTCTTTGTATCTCTCAAGTTATTTATTTTCTCTTTATCATCCATAAATGATGTTTAAACTAGACTGTCTTCAACGCACTTTGGATCAGGGCTTCAAAAGATAACGATATGCGCACACATATTTTATCCCTTGTTTATATATAAAAGTCTGATCCATAACAAAAATTGATGACTATCTTCAGACGCGACGCTGAATCGAAAGAAAATCTGATTTTCTTAAGAATCAAAACGTGACTATTTAATTAAAACAAATTTAAAAAATTGTTTTCTCACACTACACATAAGATTTTTTTTAAAGTATCGCTATACATTTACAAAATGGCTATCAAACACGTAAATTAAATACTTTAATATAAATAAAATCACATTCCAAAATATTAGTTACAGTTTCCTGAATGATTAAAATGCATAAAAATAAAAATATGATAAATTTGAGGTATACAATATTTTCATGTAAAATATATAATATTAATTTATCAGAAATTTCAGAAATATAAATTCGCCACATAATATTATTGCAAAAATAAATTATAATAAGCTATAAAAATTCATTTATATTCCTTTCTATACCTCCAATTCGAATATGTTGTCATATGTTTCCCTGATTTGAGAATTTTATGCAACCCGCAATTAATATATATATATATATATATGTATATATATATATATATATATATATATATATATATATATATATATATATTTATATATATATGTATATATACATATATATATATTAATTGCGGGGTGCATAAAATTCTCAAATCAGGGAAACATATGACAACATATTCGAATTGGAGGTATAGAATGGAATATAAATGAATTTTTATAGCTTATTATAATTTATTTTATATTATTATATATATATATTATTTATTTTATTATATATATATATATATATACATGTATATATATATATATAATATATATATATATATATATAACGTATACTTATTACTAAATTAATAATTTTCTAATTCATAAAACAAATGCTTATCTGAGTGTATGACTTTATTATTTTAAGCAACATTATATTCACACAATAAAAATATTTTTAAATATTATATCAAACAAAAAATAAATATTGAAATACTTTTTGTTTGGCACATTGGAAAATATCTACCTAATTGATTTAACCTACTAAATATCAACATCACTTGTTTTTACTCCATTTAAAACAAGACTTTCTAATTTTCCTACTGATTACAAAGAAAATTAATTACCTCAAAATATAAAATTATGTTGCAAATTAAAAAAAATTATACATATTTATAGATATTTTGAAACAGATTTGCAATCGTTTCAAAATTGTAGGAATTTCTGAGAAAAAAGATAATATCCTTTTTTTCTGGAATGAGAAAAGTACTTTTCATTATATTAATATAGTATCATTGGTTATAAATGATACAAAATATTAACTTATGGCTCATGGGGGAATGAGATGGCAGACGTTCTGGCGAAGGAGGTTTCTGAAGAACCATTACTAGCTACCAATTCACTGACATATCTTGAACTGTATTCCATTAGAAGACATGCTGACAGGCAAATTTGGCTCGTTCCCCCGAGTCATCCCTGGTATCAAGCAGATTGTCCTGGAAGATCCCTTACTTTTGATTGCGATAGATATGTTCAGACAACACTTTACCGATTCTTCAGTGGACACTTGAAAGGATTTACATTCAAGAGTGGTCTCAAGGTGCACCCGAATTGTCCTAAATGTCAAAATGAACCGGCATCAGCGGCACATATCCTTAAGTGCCTGGGGTTGTCTCTTGAGGACCTATATAAATCTCCTACGCTTATTTTCGACTTTCTAAAAATAAATAGACCCTCTCTAGTAGACCTCGTCTAGTATATTCCTATACATGGAGATTAGAAAGAAGAAGACAAAATATTAAGAATACAAATCTCGTTATTTATTTCTAATGTTGACATTTTTAATTAGATATTTCTTATAATTTTGTGGTACATATAAATATTTATGTTATCCAGTAAATAAATGAAAAATTGCACATTTAGAATACACTGTGGAAAGAATGATTTGAATATCAATAGAATAATTATTTTTAATAAGTAACAGGATGACTCAGAAAAAATCGTGAATATTAAAATTAAAAAAAAATATTAAAAAAGATGGAATTTTATGTAATAATTTTGAAGAATCAATAAACATGCGTGTAAAATCAATCCTGGAAATCATACACGCTTTAAATTTTTCAAGTTTATTTAAATGTTTTTATTGGTAACATAGGAAAAAAAGTTTCTTCATTCATGTAAAAAAAAAAACCTCTGTATATCAATGAAATTACGAATACTTTCTCAGCAGTATGTACATAAATTAGACATACATGTTCAAAATTCCTGTAAATGTCTTCCAAAGTTAATAGATTTGATAGAAAATGTTCATAGGTTTGGAAACTTTCTTAAAAGTATCTCAGACATGTTTGAGAGGACTTGGGTCTGAACCAGCCAATCTCGAAAAAACAAGCTGTTCTGTGCCATGTTTTCCAATCAATCTTAAACATGTCAGGAATGATAAAATAGTGCATTGAATTGTTGAAAGTCAATGTTTGCAATCATCATTTGAAAGTAAGGATACTGAATACAATATTTCTTTAAATTATTTCATTGACTGTTGTCTCTCCTAAATTGAAATGTTTGCATTGCCATCTGAATCAAACAAACTCTTAAGCAAATTCATCTGTAGTCTTTGAACTTAAACCAATTAATAGTATAATTTTTTCACACTAGCCGACCGATGGAGGAGAGGTTAGAGTCCCTAACTTCGAAGCAGTAGGTCCCGGGTTCAAATACTGTTTCGGACATGGATGTTTCTTTCTCTCTTTGTGTTTGTCTTTCCTTATCACTTCACTTTCGGAGCGAAGAAGGCACTCTCACTGGATGCCCCATTATATGAGATGCCATCACTTGGCGCATTATAAAGCTGCAAAGGCCTAAGGGCAGCTGGGCATTAGAAAATTTTTTTAAGCTTTTTAAGCCATCTCTAAGCACTCATTTCTTATTATTTTTTATGTATTTAAGAGTATTTTTATTTGTTTATCTCTATGATTTTTATTGAATAAATATTATTAAGCCATTTTTACTCTTATATCTTTGTCTCAGATTATCAAATGTACAAAAGTAGCAACCTCTGCATAACCAAATTAATATTATTACTCATCTTAACATGATAATTTGAGAATTTTGAACTCCTTTTGTTGCTGGTATTTTTCTTTATATTTATTACAGTCGTTAAATCATCAATGGAAGATGGTGAAACTCTAATTTTGTGTTAGAGTATCAAAGCTGTTAACTATTAGATATCAAGGATAACTACATTCCATACTGCTGTAATATGAATATGACACATATCACAAAACGCATTAAAATTTTTGAAAAAAAGTCGCATATGAGAAATTTACTTTTTGTTTTAATAGATGAAAAGAGATATTTTCCATGAACTAACCTGTGATACTTTTTTGTGGTATCAACATGAACTAAAATGAATCTTTTTTCATCATTATAAAAAAATTTACCCACTTTTTTATGTTTCTAAATTCATTTGATAATAAAATAAATGTATTTTTGTAACTCTCATAATGGAAAAATAGGAAACGACGCGAATAAGTTTTTTTTATACAAAACGTGTTAGTTTCTATAACAGATTAATTCGATTGGATAACATAAAATGTTCTAAAAAGATCGCCATTTTTTTAAAATTATTTTAAATATAAAAATTAGTAATTAAAGTTTCTTGTTAATTCTATCAGCTATACATTTATGTTTGCATACATTGTAAAGATAACAAGCATAATAAATTTTTAAAGCTAAGTCATTAAGAAAAACAAATATTTCAAATAATAATATTAAACTTTGTTTGCAAATGTTATATAAAATGACTAAAAAAAAATTCTATAATACAATAATTTTCATAAAATCCTATTAAATACATCGATTAAATAATGTAGATAACTGAATATAATTTTAATACCATATTTAATGTGCTTATTGCCGCCCAACTTGTCTAGTGGTCAGCTTACCTGACTGCTGATAGGGAGGTCCTGGGTTCGAATCCCGGTTCGAGCATGGATGTACTTTCTCTCTCTATTTATCCAGTCTTTGTGCTTTCCTTGTGTGAATGGTTGCCTACCCTATGAATGGGTACCTATGGCATGTGTGTACTGAGGAAGTCGGACTCCACACCTAAATATGGTTCAGTTGGAAAAGTGGAGCACCGCACCCCATAATGCCATCCTAGCTGGCACACGACAACAACATCAATGTGCTTATTTGTATTGCTAAAAATCAATTAAGGTAAAGGCATACGGTTTATGAAATCAAGTAAGTTTTCAAACGTCATGTAAATAAAATGTTTTAGACTGAAGCTTTTAATTTACAAAGTATTCTGGCTAAAATATGTAATAACCCTATTTTGAATTGATTATTTGTCTAATACCTGCAAAAAATTTCCCTTTCGTTATCATGCTTTTCTACTTCTAGAAAATCATTATGAGCCAATTACTCTCTTTAGTTAATCAGACAATTATCTAAAACACAAAATATCCATTATCCTATTTTAATCCCAATTCATGTTTTCAATTTGAAAATAAATTTCTAAAATCTTTTGATAATGTAGAAATCGAGATTTTAAGTGTATTTGAAAATCTATTCTAAAAATTATAGTAGAAATGTAAAATTTCAAGAAAGATAGTGATGCTTATAAGAACAAAAGGAAATCTCCATATTAGTATTTCTATGTTTTTAATTTTCTATACTTTTAAGTATTTTTAAATGTATAATATGTGAATAAAAATGGTTTTTTATAGAAGAAATAAACATGCTTTTCAAATATATAATAAGTTTCAACAAAAAGTTTGTAGTAAATTGATTATCAAAATCTGAAAAAAAAAACATTATAAATTTGCAAATAAAGACTAAAAAAGTATCTTTTACGTCAGTTTTATGTAAATATGTTTTAGAGTCGATTCTGTATTTTACAAATTTTTTTCTCTTTCTGTTATATACATAAATGTTGAAAAAAATCAAAAATTTGAAAACAATCTAGTTTATTAAATATCCTATTTGAGTCTAGAAAAGATTGCAAATAAAGATATAAGTATTATACCTACGAATGGTTGATTTGTTAAAAATGTTACATAATATAGAGTCTAATATTTTATACTTGAAACTATATATGCATTATTGGTTGTGTGACTTATAAAATAATTCTAATCGAAGTTTCATTCTTCAAAACAAATAAAAGTTCATTCGGTAAAAAAAAAACGAATTATTATCTGAATAATCTGATATTTATCATAAAATAAGTGATGAATGGAAATTTCTCTGGCAATGGCAAAAATTTCAGAACTTGAACTATTGATTGTTAAATAAAAGGACAAAAGTGACTTATTGAAAAAAATGATACTCTCTATATTTGACAATTCTGCTAAAGAGGCGAAATCATGCCCTTCCTGCTATTTTGTGACAGCGAAGATGAAATTCTCTGCTATTTCCGATATGGACTATGTGAAGATTTTTTACAAGGAATGACTGAACGTTTTTTGCATAGTAAATTGACTCAACTCTCAAATATGAATAAGGAAACTGTTAGGCTTAAGCAAATTGACAGGAAAAATGCATCAGAGAAAAGAAATAATTTCATCAACGTTTGGTAGAAGATTTAGATACAGCTCTGGGGGAAACTTCAAATGTGTGGATTTTAAATACATGTAGTACAGTTATAGGAAAATGCGTTCTTGCGAACATTCTTATAAAACGCTTTCATATGACCTCGTATAACGCCTTAAGTACAAATTATTCACGTTTAACTTTTTACACTAAAAGGGGTGTAAATCAAATATTAAGGAAAAACTATATTATGAACGAAATGTGTGCGTTTTATTAAAATTAAATAACATTTTAAATAAAAAAGTTAAACAAATATAGCTAAAAATCAGCTCATTTCAAATAAATCAAATAGTTCCAAACAGTTTTATTGCATGATTACTCGCTGTAGGAGCCATCTGAAATAACGTTCCATCTACATCTTTTTTTTTAGCAGAATATTCAAAAGTCAATAATAACGTTTGATTTAATTTTATGCAATATAATTGACACAATGTTTAACGCACGCGAAATTGATAGTGAACTGTACAAATCACAATAATTTTCGCATTGCAGAAATATAACGTGAAGAATTAATGCGTTGTAAGGGGAAAACACGTGTTGCACGAGGGATATAAAATCGTGTAAACTGAAAACGCGTTATAAAAAATACCGTGTTATAGGGGGATTACTGTTTATCGGAAATCACCCAATATTTTGACATAGCTACCAGCAAAGTTCGTAAAATTTTGCAAAAATTTCTGCAATGCTATGAAAATTATGCATGTTGACAAATTTCTTTCTGTTGACCTACAATATGAAACGTTTTTTCAGTTTCTTGATCGGATGGTAATAAAAAATACATGGTCAGGGAATATTTTATGGCAGGCGAAACTCACTATTAATTGCAAGGTGTTGCATTGCGTTTCTCAACTATTAAAAATTTACTCAAATGTTGCGTTTCAGAGTTTACTCAACTGTTGTGTTTCTGAACACTTCAGAATTTACTCAATTGTTGCGTTTCTATTCTATTCAGAATTTATTCGACTGTTTCGTAACTAGCACGTTATTTATCTCTCTCCGTATCTAATCAAAGCTTTTTGAGTTGCTAGAATATAATCACTTGTAAACAGCAATAACCTCAAAGAAATGAGGCATAATGCTTAATTTGCAGTCTTCTGACTCTATTCACCATACAATTTTTGTTAGACTTGAGAAACAATCGTTCTTACAACTGATTTTATAAGATTCAAATTTCCTGAAACATTAAAAATTTGTTTTTTTAATTTTCATTCTAATGAATGAATCCAATAAATAGTTTGTGAATTTTATTATAACATTGTGATTTTAATTAATTTTATAAAAGAGAATTTTTAAAGGATTAAATTATTCTATTCTTGAAATTGTAGCAATTAATTGTAAATATTCAGCTAAATTTTACAAAAATATCTTTATACATAACAATTTATTTTTACTTTATTAAAATTGTTATAATGCTTATCACATTTAACTAAAATTTATATACATTTAAAAGTAAGCAGTTTTCCCCATTTTAAATTGAGGGAATATAGTTATATTTCTTTGAATATAGTTAGAAAACTTATGCTTTTGTCCCTTTTCAATAAATATTTACTATATGTATTATATTGTTGAAGTACAATTATGGAAATTCAAAAACACAATTAATTTTAAAATTAATGCAGTATTTAATTTCTTCGGATTATAAATTTTCATCTGTTAATTTGCTCGTATGAACGTTTAAGGTACATTAACATAATAATCATATCATGAGAGTTTGTTGTTTTAAAGGAAAGAATTCAGCAGTTATTCAGATCATATTTGAATAAATAAAAGAGAAATATAATTTCGATTTCTTTTCATTTAAACCTAGTTTATGTATATATTATAGTTTAGATATAAAATAAAAACTGTCCATCACAATTCTACATTGATAGCCTAAATATTCAGCTTAAAATAAGTTTTCTGACGGTATTAAATTATTTGGTTTTAAGCTTTTATAGTTGTTTTTCATGCTGACAAGATCATGTTCAATACTGCAGCGTCAATTACAAATTTCATTTAGTTTATCATATCACATCTAAGTTGTTTAATCTATCTTCGCGTTGAGCATTAATTCTAAATTAATATTCAGCGTCTGAAATAAACTGCTGAATTGCCATCATTCAGCTTTTCGCATGAATTTCAATATTCCGATATAATTCTCTCTTCCTCTGTAAAGGAGAATATTCTCAGAGAACAGAAAAGTCATGATGCTTCGCTCCTTACTGTTTTTGATATTTTCTGTGTCTTTTGTGTATGCCAGTTACTCTGGATATCAATGTCCAGATGCTGCTAAAATAGCTCCTTGTGTGTGCCATCAGTTATGTTACAAATGCCAGCCACTAATTACTTGCTCTAATATCAACTCAATTAACGTCTTACAAGAAATATTTCAAAAATCTGGAGATACTCAGTTCCCTTCAGTAATATATTCAGATGTGAAAATTCCTTACATACCATCAACTTCTCTTGAAATTAAGCGAAACATTCGTTTATCGGTCACCAACAGTTCCTTGGAGACACTTTTCGATCGACCACCTCCCGAATCCAGTTTGCTTCAGGTCTTAGCATTGCATAATGTCGATCTCTCTAACGGCATCAGATGGGACCTGTTATCATCGCTGCACTCTCTGAAGTCTCTTACCATTTCGAGTACCGAAGTGCCAATTATTAATGACAGTTTTGGATTGCTCATACCGAAGCAGATAAAATTGATTCATTTTTCGAAAACAAAAACTCTCCGAATAACTAGACGTGCTTTCACTCAGTTAAAGAACTTGGAGTCCATAATTATTCGTTCAACAGGAATTCAAAAATTGGAAAGAAGCATGTTTTCTGAGCCCCTGCGAGTAAAAATTCTGGATTTCAGGTAAATGTCTCATTCTTATATATTTGCAATTTTATCATTTTTCAAAAATCTTATGTTGTTACAAATTTACAACTTCCTGAAGATAAAGGTAATTTTAAGTTCTATAAATAATAAAATTATTTGTTATTTACTGTTGCTGTTGCACATGACACTTGGACAAGCCAAGCTCGCTATGCCGTTGGCTATGCGAATTTAAGTCAGTAAGGCGCGTCTTTCGTTTTAACCAGAGCACCACGAAGGTGAAAGTACGACTTTGCTCTATTAAGGTGCCTCGTAATTTGAACCACGGTCAGGTGACGAGGCCACACCTGAGCCGGCACCCTCCTCTCCACATCCACGCCACACCAGCGGAAGGACTTTGGACGACACAGATTAACGTGGACACGTCCCCAACCCACGGAGTTCCAGCAACCCAGTGAAGCAGAGTACACCGGAGGAGGTCACCCTCCCAACCACTGCCCGCCGCAAATGATTCTTCACTTTGCTGAGCTTACGGGAAGCGTCGTGAAGCTTCTGAGCCACTGGAGCTCTTGTTATTTACTGAATATATACAATAAATACTAATTATGAGCAGGTTTGCTTAAAAATTTCAACGTTTCTTTTAATCTATACATTATGTAACAAGTTTCTCATGTGTAAATAAAAAATATATTTATATATTGCTGTAGATAAATGAATAAATAAAGGATATTTATAATTTAAAAAATATTTTTAAATTGATAATTTGTTGTTATGTTCCAAATATAAAAGCATTGAAATATTTTTAAGAAGTTACTTTAATTATATAATATAGTAGAATTTGTATATAAATTTTGTATAGTATCAATTTTTTAAAAAACAATTAGTGAGATTCATACGAAAGATTTTAATATTATCTACGTTTTCAGATAGATAACTTTGTGGTTTGAATTGATTTGAAATAAAATGTTATCTGATCAAAGTCACTCTAAAGTTACTTTTCTAACTTATACATTTTAGATTAGATAATTAGCGCTGACCTTATATGAATATAGTTAAACCTATAATATTGTGAGTTGCTTACTTTATTTTCTTTATTCATACAAAGGAAAGTTTTTATATTTATAAGCATAAAAATTAAATAATTTGTTACATCTTTTTAATTTTTTAATACAAGAGTAATTTTCAAAGACTTTTAAGAACTATAAAGCTATATTATTGTCAACAATAAATATGTACGGAATTAATTCAAAAATATGTTGTTGTACAATTTAAGATGATTAACAATTAATTATTATTTATCGCTGAATACTAATTAATTATTAATGTAATCTGATTACTTAATTTGAAATTCGATTAATATATGAAAATGTTCCTCTTCAAAAATTTATTAAGATCATTTTTATTTCTAAAAGAGTCATCAATAGACATATTTTCACAGCAAACATTATAAGATACTTTTTAAGTAATTAAATAAGGAAAATATTTATTGTTTTAGATTTACTTCATAAATCACTCTTTAACGTAATATTAACAAAACCGCATAGTTGTGACAATGATTACTATAGTCAATGTCAGTCATCATGTTTTAGTCATTATTAAATGTTTTTATTCATATTCAGAGAAAAATTATTTTTTTAATAAATATCTCAAGTTTTATTCATAATATTACAAATTTTAAAATTTTAAGAGCGATAATAAAGTATACAAAAAATATATGTCATAAATGATAATAAAATATTAACCAAGAAATTAAAAGTATAGAAAATGAGAATTTATTTTATTTATCTCGTTATTTCTACTTTAGTGACAACAGAATTCGTTCATTACCAGATAATTTCTTTAGCGATATGCCAAATTTAGCATCAGTTCTTCTGAACAGAAATAACATAACCAATTTCAAAGAATCTGTGTTTGGAGATTACCCAATACATTTGAAATCTATTTCCATCCGAGGTAAGCAACTGTGTTTCATTATAAAATAAACTATTTCAAATTTTTTGTTTAATACTTTTTTATTTGTAGGCACATTTTGGTATGAATAATTTACGGAAAATGTATAATATAATTTAAGCAAAATATTGATGAAAACAAAAAATTGTACTCATTTATAAATGTTGCTATCATAGAATAATATGATCATAAAAAATTCAATAAAAAAAGTATATTACTGATAAATCTAATTTTTATTAATTGTGATGCTAAAATATGAAGATTTTTACCATCATTAATTTATTGGTTTTTAATTAAAGTTGCTTATAAACCAAATCTGTAAATGTTTGACATTTTATAATCACAAATTAGAGACTTTCGAGGAATTCGCTTACACAATTTAAATATTAATGTCAGTTTTATTATTTTATTTGCTTTTGCTATTTAAATATCCATTTTCTTCTTTCAATTTTAGCAAATTAAGATTTTGTTTTGATTCTAAGGTTGATTCAAGGGTGAGAAAAACATTGATGAACTCTGAATAACAATATGTTTTAACGTTAAAAGAGATAAATTGATTCTTATTTGAAGAAAATGAAAAATAAGTAAAAATACTTTTTTACAAAATACTAAGTTTTATTAATGCCGTATACGTTGTATAGTATTGTTTAATCCTTGTTTTAAACACATCAAATAAATATTTTATTAGCCAACCACAGATATACATGTAATGAAGACCTTGAACGTGACTATCTTGAATGAAATATATAAATACATTTTATCGCAAATCGAATAAGAGATCATAGATAATTTTTTTATCCAATGGCGGGCACACAAGGGTGACTGAACCCTATGCCACAACAAGGCCAGAAACTGCCACTCATTTATCGTTACCCAGCGAGCACCTGTGAACCAAGTCACGGAGGCGAGTAGCGTTACCCGCGCCATACCACCACATACATACAACATCCCAGAAGAAAGGACAGAAAGAACAGAGAACGAAAGAAACATCCATGCCCGAACCGGGATTCGAACCCGGGACCAATAGCTTAGGAGTTAGGAACAATAACCACTCAGCCAATCGGTCGGCCATAGATAATCATAGATCATAGATAATAACAAATATTATTTCACTCATATGATGAAATTGCACAAAAGATTTAGCGAAGAAAATTTTATAATTTCTAATTTTGTTTGTTTGGTTTTCAGTAATTAATTTACCAGTAAGTTTGCTATCCGATCTTATGAAGTATACCCTACTAAAATACTATTTTCATGTATTAAAAATATCAACTGTAGTTATTGGTAGTAATGCTTTGGATATAGTGAAAGTGTGGGTTTGAAATAAACAGAAAGTAGCAATTTGACACTTTGCTGAAAAAAATTTGGAAAAATTCAGCCAAAGATTCAAAGTTTGACATGCATATATTGTTGTTGTTGGCTTATCCTTTTTAAAGATCTGACATTTGTCAGATCAACTCCATTAAATTGTTGACAGTGGAGGGAGGAAGTAATGTGCAACATCTGATGGACCGAGGTCTGAAGCACCCATGTACAAATCCAAAGATAGAAGTCTGTCTATCCTTCATTTTGCCTGCAAATCTTAACTGAACACTTGCATATATAATTTGCAGATTTGTTAAAACTATTACAGCAGTGCAGTAAAAGTAATCTCTAAAGACTTTGGAAACAAGAACCGAGCGGAATTACCATTAAACGAGTCACATTTTGATTTCATGAACATTTTAGATGGAATCATGCTTCTTGATATTTAAGATATTAGAGTAAAAGATTTTTCAACTTTGTACTTTCTGTAAAAAAACTTTTTTTGCAATTTTTTTCTATATGTAAATTTAATGGGATTCTAATTTCTAAGTGACCACTTAATTTGAGAATGATTTTTTTATGCAACTTTGCATTAAAATCTTTAATAAACAAATCAAGTAAATAATTTGAGACGAAAATAATTAATATAAAAGCAGCAATATTTGCATTTACAATATTTAATTACATAGTATACAATATTTAAAGTCTTAATAAATATCTAATTTTCTTTCAGCCAATCCAATAAGATGTGACTGCTCTATAAAATGGATAACAGAGCGAGAACACATGCCATATATTGATGGTCAGTGCACAGATCCAGAGAATTTGGCTGGAAGAAGAATACGCACTTTGAAGAGCAGTGATTTCAAGAATTGCTCTTAATTGTTCATTAGTAATTCCCAGTAATACGCTACAACTTGTTTGACGTAGATATTTGGAAGTTTTTTCCAATTCAAATGAAAATGCAATCAACTTCTGTTATTTTAAAGTCAAAATAAAAATATTACTTATTTTTGAAATTTTTATTCATTTATAATTAACTGAAATTAAAGCGTTAATATATTGGATTTTTTTAATGTAAATGTTCTACATATATAAAATGGAAAATATGAAATGTAGTGTCGCAAAAATCTGCAAAATTGAAAATATCTCTAATAGTATTTTATAATTGATTAGAAACTGATAAGTTGATTGTAAAAATAAGAAGAGGAATCAAATGTTGATCTTTGTAAATCTTTGATGAACTTTATTTTCTTTTAATGGAAATTAGTTGATTGAATCTATAATTTCAAAAAAAAATTTAAAAATTATTGGCTCAAAAGAGCTTCTAGTAATTTTTAATAAATCATGACAAAGGATTGGAATTTTGCTTCTTTGCTTATGATTTATCAAAAATGAGCAAAGGAGCAAAATTCGAATTCAGTAAAAAAAGAAATCGAAAAATCATCGATTTACGTCTTTATGTATCTTTATATGTCTGATACAGATTATTACTCCATATCAAAGAAACTGCTGCTTTAAATTATAATCCATCACAAAAAGTTCTTTTTTTCTGCTTTTTCATCAACTTAAATTTTGTTGCCGTCTAAATGCTTTTATTAAATTTCTAATAACTTTAATCAGTACTTTTGGCTCTAAATTATTTTTGAAATCTGAGCTTTACCCATGATAATCCTGCATTAAACAAAAATAAAGTTAATCCCTCTTTCCAGTTGTTTTTAACTGTATGTGTTACTTTGTGGGAATTTAATGTAATTTTTGTTGAATTTGTTGAAAATTAAAATTAATAAAATTAATATGATCCATTTCTTATTCATATTTATAGCTACTTATTTCTAATACCTTAAAATTTAAATTAAGTAACAATAATTCAAAAACTCAATAACACAATTAAACTTTAACAACTTATGATAAAATCAACACAATAGAAAATGAAATTTAAAACAGGCTCTCAGAAGTAAATTAAATTAAAAAATATATCATTGTACATCAAAAATCATCATTAATATCTCTAAATAAAAATTTAACAATATACACTACTGTGAAAATTAATTGGAACAAACACAAAGATGTTCACAAATGCTGTTTAATAAAATAACTTACAAGCACTGTTTAGCAATCTAATTACGAAATATGTCATCTTCTAACTTAAATGAGATCCTATACATGCTTTGGCATGGATTTCACTAAATTAGGACATACATTTTTAATATCATCATTACGAAACCAAAATTTTATAATATTTCTCGTAAATGTTTCTTAGCTACTTTAGAAGTATGGCATGAGGTCAGATCTCTTTGAAAGATGCTAACACCATTATCGATTGTTTGCATCAAAAGCAATATTTTTCTAAATATTTTATTTTGTGGAGTTCATGATCAATTCAATTGGTACTATGCTGTCTGGTTCTCCAAAAGTAAAATAACTCCAAAACATCTGTTTCTGAGGGTACTTAACTGTTTGTATAAGGTATTGTTACTCGATAGATTTTCCATAACTTCTTCAGACAAATCTTGGTTGAATCCTTTGCACAAAAAATGTGTTTCGTCACTGAATACAGTTTTCTTCCAGTATTCTAAAATCCAGGATTGATATTTTCTGGCCCAATTCAAACTTTTTCTCTTGTTTGAAGGATATAAAGAAAAAGATAAAGATTGTTGAAGGACATATTTTTTCTTGTTTGAAGGTAAATAGTTTATTTTATTGGTGTTCTTACAAATCTCTGAGATTCAATTAGCCTTCGTCAAACTCTAGATGAATCCACATTCACACCAGCAACTAATAATTTTCTCTGAAGATCTGCACTCGTTTTGCGAGGATACATTTAACTATTTGGTACAAGAGATTTGTCTGTTAAACGTATGGTCTTGCCATTTCCGTTCACATTTAATCTTTCGTTTCGAAGACATTGTTAAAAAAATCTTTTGCTGATTAATAATCCTAGAAACACTGCTTTTTAATTCCCACTGCTGTAGCAATATCTTTAATAGTCATAAAAGTATGCTGACTAAAGACAACAGTTCTAGTTCTTTTTCTGGGAGTGATATCTGTTTTTTAAATATACGTGAGAAGCAAATAATTCACACAATTGAACACTTCTTACTGTAATTGAAGCACAACTGAAGGGAAAAAGTTTCGACATGTCATGATCACGTGGTCAAACCGGCTTGGACTAGTCAAGGAAGTGGGGTTTGCCTTTTCGGCTGAGTTCCTGTGCCAGGGCCATTCACCTCCAAATTAATTATCATTGTTTTATTATTTTTTATTATTCATGTTAGTCATAACTTTTATATTTAATTAATAAGATAAAATAAGTGAAAATAAAATCAAACATGAATAAAAAGTTAGGAGTTAATAATTTTGCATAAATTTGTTTTTTCTTATATTAAAATAGTTAAATAATTAATTTGTTAGAATTTATTATAAAGTGTTTAGGTTATATTTGGGGGGTTAGGAATCACGCGCGTGGGTGAGTTTTGGTGCGAACTGGCATTTCTCTCACTTCTGGCCACTGGGTCGTACGGCAACATACTCACTTTTCTTTATTGAATTCCACAAAAAGGATATTTGCAAAGAAGGGCATCCAGTATAATTATTCCAATACAGCAAAGATTAATTTTTGTCTTGGTTATAATGTTATAATACTTCAGTCTTGATTACAATAATATTAGTTATTTACACATTCAGTTCAGAATTAATGCATAAGATTTTTGGTTAAATATTAGCAAACAGCATATACAGATTTGACAATTGTTAGTATGGAGGGTGATGAGGTATTTACAGTTATTTACATATTATAATTGTAATTTACATGATTTTTCTTTTATAGGTTAGTCTAATATTTATGTGGTAGTGTCATTTGCATCATAGCAATGGATACATTAGATAATTCTTTTGGACGAAAAAAAAGAAAAGAAAAGAAAATTAGACTAGTCAAGGGCAATCGCACGTTTTAAGATCATGTAGTTGTAACTGGTTTGAGGCGGGAAATTTCTAAAAAAAGAACAATTTTCTTACAAAAATAGGTTTTTCAAAATTATTTCATAGTAATGGATCTGAATTTTTTTTCCATTGTCTATAATCAGACTTTGTACGATTTGCCACAGCATTCTTTCTGGATGCACATGAATCAACAGAAATGGCAATTACTGATTGAAGCGTCATCTTGTTGCTCTGTAAAAGTCACGACAAATTGATTTCTCCAATAAGATTTATTTGAAGTCAGTTTTAGAAGCCAAGCATACCGGTTAGAACTCGGCTCGTAATAATAGAATCTTGAAACAGTAACTTACTGGAAGTTTCTGGAGATAGCTTTTGCAAGGCTTTTTCTTTATTATATAAATTGAATTCATCTAGAGAAGATAATTTATTAGGTGCCACTTGAACTTTGATATTGAGGTTGTATACTTATTTCCATTCTATAAATTTGGTCTATCTGAGCCACGACTTCATATCAATCTTCATAAGAAGTCATTGCGGTCTTCAGCTAACCACAAAAATTCATAATTAAAATAGGAAATGTGTAATATAACCGAAAGAGCTGATGATTTTCTGTATGCAATATCATCAGCAGTAAGATGAACTGTTGAAGAATAGAAGAACATGTGTATTTTTCCCTTAAGAGAATATTTTCAAAAATGTTTATTTCTTTAATATATTAAATAAATATTCGGAATGATTTCCACCCAATTTTTGGTTCTGTAAAAATAAGATAAGAATAATGGCTAATTAAGGTAAGAAAATTAACAAAGTAAATTTAATATAAATTCATTATTTTATATTATATTTATTTGGAAATAAAAAATGACTTAAACGTGATTTGTTCTCAACAAGTTGTTAAAAATTGACAAGATACAAATTTAAAGAATCTATGTCCTTAATTGTAGACTAAAGCATGGCAAATGATAAAATTAATCAAAATGGAATGTAAGGTAGATGTATATTAAATAAAAATCTCGGGGAAGAATAAATAGAATATTGTTTATTTTACATCATTAGCACAAACAATAAATTCCTTATTCATTATGTGCAGACTTTTAAATTGAAGTACATATCATAAAATTTTGATTAATATGTCTTGCCGTGACTTTAATATTGTATAATATACATTATGCTTTATATTCAATGTGTTAATTTCTACCTTATTTATGTGGATAGTATTAATTAGAAATTTAAACTGTACATATCAAGTTTCTTTTTACAAAACTATGTTATAAACAATGATTGCTTTCATTTAGTATGTTTTTAGAGGAATACATATTTTAGAAAATTAGCTGTATTGACCAATGAAAACATTTTAAGACTTGAACACTTTATTAAGCATGATGGTCGAGAAACATTTTCCTCAACTTATTATTTTCTTATAAATCATTGCATAAGTTGTTCACTCATTATTATTTTCTTCACCAATTTTCATTATTGATCTCGTTTAATGTAGATTTTATTTTTTAATTTCATCTAAACATGATACAATTTAAGGTGAACTATTTCTGTTTATCCTTAAAAAAGCTTTTGTGTGTAATGAAACCTTCAATATAATTATTTAAAACTTAACATATCAATGATTAAATTCATTTTATCAATGAAGATATTATATAAAATAAATTATACGATTATGAGTTGATAAAAATAAATATATCTATAAGTAATCATGAAAATATAAAAATAATATGACATACATTTGAAATCATAGTTAAAAATGCTCATATATTTCTTTATATGAGTACCTTTATAGTGTTTGGACTCAAAATATTATTACAAATATTACTTCATAAAACTTATGTTTTAATATCTAATGAAATGATGTAGATAAATAATTATTTGGATTATTTTTCTCTAGATTACTAGTGTTCAAGGGCCCTGTTCAGATCTATTGTTGATACAAAAAATAAATTTTACATAATTTAGAAATACACATCGAATTAGGTAGGTAATAAGAAAGTGCTATGAATTTAATTTTGAAAATATCACTATTTATAATCCACTACGACATAGGAAACCAATTTTTGGCAAATTCCTTTCCCTTTTACAGCAAAATAAAATATTTATAGATTATTCTCATTTTTATTCAAAAATTTACTTTGGTACGGGAATATTTGGTGTATGTAATTTAAAAAAAGGATATATAAACATAAAACATTTAAATTAAGTTGGTGTACACTAACAAAAAATGCTCCCTACAGCAAATTTCTCAATATATTGTTATATACATAAGGCATAAGTTACATGAAACGAACGTGCATAACAATGTTTCTACCAAGAGAGGATAAATGTTTTTGCATGGATTAAACAGGCTGATGGTATGAACATAATTTATTTATATGGTAAATTTAGCATATATGAATGTTTTCTTGCTTTATGTGGCGAAACATTTCCCTGATGAAGTTACTTTATAATTGATATATTAGAAGTAGAAAATTTTTTATTAAGTAGTGGGTGTGCTTATTTCAAAATCTAAGCAATTGCAATTAGCTGTGAAATTATTAGAATTTACAAAGGGAGTTCCCGAATAGTTGTACGAAAAACGCCAAAGCTGTAAATTCTAATTAATGATCTGGATGTAACTTTGAAAAATTAGTATAACATAACTATTTATAAGTGATGTTATCAAACTTATATCATCTAGAGAAAGACACATAAGTTTTTTTCTGTAAGCACTTTTTTTAATAAATTTTTGAATAATTTTCTGATATTATTTGGAAACTATTCCATTGCTAAACACATTTAAATAATATAAATTTTACTTTAACGTATTATAAAATTAAATATAATTTTCAATAAAATAATATAACATAATGAATGAAAGAAAAATCAGAACAATTTATTCAGAAAAGAAAGAAATGATTAAAATTATTGATCGATAAATGTAAAAAGTTGTCTTGAAAATTACTCAAAAACATTTACTTTGATTTGTAAGTTGCATAGAACAAAAAGCCAAAAATCGTTTCTTGTTTTGATGTTAACATACTGCATCAACAGCTGTAGTGTTAGGATGTCATACTCAGATTTAGAATTTCTGTAAAACAAATGTGAATCACTTGCCCAAATATTATCATTTATAAACTGAGATAAATACGCTTGTAACTTCAATAGTGTCAATTTGAAATTTGAAACTGAGACTTAGTTATTGTGGTGAAACTACTTCGTAACGTAGAGTCTTTACAGACCCTTATTATCATAAACAGGAATCATGTTCGTCCCAAGATATGCTAAATGATTGTGCAATTGTAATTGAAAGAGAAAAAGTTTCAATTATTCCGGGCGTTGATTACTTAAAACTACTAAATTGTTTTTAGGTTTACTAATTCACTATTTTTTTTTTACTTCTGGATCCTCTCAGACAGTAGCTCTCTTCAGCACATTCACAACTGGATTGAAATTGGTTATCAAACCAGTAAATTTATCCTTCTCAAACTTTCGCTCATTTCGGAGTTCCATGAAGTCTATTTTCAAGGAATTCCTTCTCATGCAGAGATATACGGTAAGAAACAAGCGGATCAATTGTCCAGGGAGGACTGTTGCCATGATAATCCTTCCTCTTCAATACTCACCTTTTTAGAACATCAAACTAGTGCTTATTCTGAAATTTTGAAGGGGTGGAAGGTTCCTTCCTGCCATCACCGGTACGCGGGCAAAGAACCTGACTCTTTATACGCCCTTAATTGTGGCAGAGCCTCTTACACCGTTATTTCCAGATTAAGAACCGGCCTCAAAAGTTGTCTCTCGTATCTTAAAGGCAAGAAAATCTTTAAGGTCTGCTCTAAATTTAAAAACTGAGCAGGTTTCTCCTCAACCCATCCTGGATTGTTTGGGACTCTCCAGAGAGGACACTTACTCATCCCCCTTCTAATCCTCCATTTCTTCAGGGTCAATGATTTTATGGACCTTATCTGACTTCGTCAGACATTTGGAGGATAAGCTACAACACAACTATTTTTTAATACATTCCCTATTCTAACTATAAATTTTTTATACTGTTTAACTAATGCACCCATCTGCATTTATGATTGATATTATGGAAATTTTTTTGTAGTGTCTAACACATGGATGCCAAATTTATAAGTAAGCGCTTAGTGTTCTAAGCTTCAAAATCGAAATTTAATTTAAACCTCATCTAGATTAGTTTAATGAAATTTAAAACTGACAGAAAGGATTTTAAACTCCTGAAAAACCATTTAAATCAACTCTGATATGCAAAACATAACCATCAAGTGACAAACAACCATAATTTGTATTAATAGAAAAGACACATAACCCGATAGCTGCTCGTTACACAACTTCCCAAATTCCAAAGTCATAATAATATTTAATTTTATAATTGCATCTCTTGTAGTTTACCTCATATCCATTATTCACAAATATTTAATTTAATTGTTCATGATCAGACTAAGTAGAGAAATAATTTTTTTTATACAAAAGTTCCCTTGTTCCATTTCCTAATAGTGGCAATCTTTGGGGAATACACATTTTAATAATAGAATAATACATTATAACTTCTGTTGTGGAAATGATTTTATAGTAATGAATTAAACATTCTTCCATTAACCATTTCTGAAAGAGAAAGTATTTTTTAATTGTTAATATCACTTAGTCGCTAATGAGGTGCGCTATAAAAAGAAGGCGAGGAAAGGGAAATGTTTCGTAAAAAAGCGCTCACATAACGGTAACCTTTAAATTTTGCTTTTGATTACCAGCTATATAGAAGTTTAGAATAAGTTTCATTAGGTATTTCCTTGCATATTTATTTTAAGTAAAATATTATTAAATAGAATTATTTTAATGATTTTAATATAGCTATTAAAGAACGTAATTTACAGCAATGTCAAATTCGGAATTTATGATGAATAGTTTGAGCTACCTTGACCAAGGTAAGGATTGTAAGACTCATGTATTACAGAAAAAGAAACATTCTTACTTAAGTAATACTAAAGTAAATCATAAGCGAAATTATGCAAGTTTTATTTCAGATTTATTACAAACATCTTCTATGTACATTATGTTTCGATTAGGACAGGCTAAAACTTTTAGCCGGAAATTACTTTGGGTACTCATATTGATAATATGCATTAGTATTTGCAGCTATGATATTTTTAAATTTCTCCAGCTATATTTTAAATATCCAGTATTAATAGATTTCAAGAAACAAACAAACTTCAACCTTGAATTTTCGGCAGTGACTGTTTGTAACTTAAACCGAGTGAAGAATATATTCAAAGATTGTGTGGAAAAAGGTTTGTCACGGGATAACTGTATAAATGAAAAAATAGAAAGAGATTTTGCTAGACACCCGGCAAGAAAAATAATTGTGCATTCAGAGAGAAGGCATTATACTTCACAAACCCAAAATATTTCTCAAAGAGATTGTTTCTACCGAAGGAAAGCTCAAAAATTTTTTAACGCTTATACAATGTTGGATAATGATGACAGAAGATATTATGGTCATCAATTACATGAACTTATCATCGCATGCTCGTTTCAATCTATTCCTTGCGATGAAACTGATTTTACATATTTTCAAAGCATTCAATATGGGAATTGCTTCACATTCAATTCTCGGACATACGATGAAGAAAGAATTTTAAGAACGTCTCAAATAGGAGCTTCAGGTGGACTAGAATTTGTCATAAATATTCAAGGAAATGATTATTTAGATATCACGAAATCAGAGGGAGCTAGAGTGGTTATTCATGATCCCAACGAAGATCCCAATCCAGAAGACGACGGAATAAACATAACTCCAGGCTTTGAAACTCACATAGCCATGAATAAAATATCACATCAAAGACTACCCTATCCTTATAGGGATCGTTGCATATCGTACAGCAAAAGCAATCATTCTACGATTGGCAAAAACCGGTTTGACTGTGCTAGAATGTGCATTCAAAAAACTAGTTTATCTATGTGTGACTGTGTTGATCCGTTCCTGCCTGATTATGGATGGAATCATTGTGATCTGAAAAACAATACAGACATGGATTGTTTGGACCACGTCTTGCAAGTTATAATAAACGAACAAATAGACTGTGAGTGTCCTCTACCTTGCTATAGCACGGTCTATAAGTTACAAACATTCTCTTCTGTGCTTTCAAATGCTGGATTGATAAATGCAAATCATTTTTCAGGAATATGGAGAAATGTTAAAAATAGAGCTTCGATCGCAAAACTGAAAGTTTTCTACAGAACCCTAGATCACACTATATACTCACAAAAACCAATGTTCTCAGATACAGAACTTTTCTCTTATTTAGGTTGCGTTTTGAGTTTATGGTTGGGTATGTCTTTTATTGCAGTTTTCGGCTTTTTCGAAAATATATTTCTTTTCATGAAATACTTATGTCAGAATAAAGTTAAAGGTAAATAATCTTATTGTAAAGAGAAAAATATTAATTACTTCTTTTATTAGTTCAATATATTGTAATATACATTGAGAACTTATTTGTTATGTATATAAAGTATTGAAGAATTTGTATATGTATAGAATATAAAAATTTGATATACTTCAAAGGAGAAACAGATTAAAAATCTGCTATTAAAATTACTTAGTAATGCAATATTATTCTCTTAAGATTTTAAAATAATTTGTTATATCTTTATGTATCAGCTATGTAATCAGATATTATTAATGTTTTAGTTTTTCACATTTGAAAATTAAATTTTAATAAATCTACAGATATCTACAAGGCTAATACAAATGTTTTAGACTTAAATGTCATGTTATTTAAACTTTGAAAATACATATTTACATGAATATAGATATAAAAACCGATTAAAATAAATCCGCAAGTGATAAAAATTTTACAAAATATTTAATAAACGGAGAAAAAAACTGTCGGCTTAGATATATTCATGTAAATTTGATATTAAGCATTTTAATTACTTAAATAGAATTTACTCCTTGAAATTTTACTTTTGTTTATTAAAAGATTACAAAAATAATTTAACTTAAAATGTACTTTCTTAGATTTTTATTTTAAAATAAATTTAATTCTTAATTTAATTCAGGGATATTTCAAACTTTACTTTCAGACAATTTGACGTCATTATAGAAAATTTGAACCTAATATATATACAATTATTTTGAAAATCGTACTAAATGCTATGATTCTGTTATGTACTGTTATGTTTCTATTTTCAGACAACTGCTTATGCTTTTTATGCTCATTAATTTTAACCAGTTTTCATTTCTCATCATTATTCATTGTAATTTTAATATTCTTAAAATTAAATTCAAAAGTCAATGATAAAAATAATATGACTATACTATTATTTTTCTATTGCAGAGCAACACATTAAAATGTTTGGTTTGTTTGAAAAATGAACGATGTTCAAATTATTTTAATTAAATAATAAAACCGCAAAAAACTGCTATAGACGTAATACAAACATAAATAATAACACAACTTTTATTTGAAAAGAAAAATTTCGCTAATATTTAAATAGTTAATCATGACAAAGTTATGATAAGTCATTGACGGAAAATCATTGCAACTAAGTCAAATAACATTTTGTGTAATATTTATGTAATAGTTTTAATAATGATGTTAGGTTCATGAAAAAAACCAGAAAAAAAGATAATTTTTGTTTTTAATGATAAGTTTTTAAATGATAAGATTATGTAATGTGCATTTGAAAATTTTAACTCGAAATCATTCGTTGACAAGTGAAAACATATATATATATATATATATATATATATATATATATATATATATATATATATATATATATATATATATATATATATATATATATATATATATATATATATATATATATATATATATATATATATATATATATATATATATATATATATATATATATATATATATATATATATATATATATATATATATATATATATATATATATATATATATATTATTACTTGTTATAATCAATAGTTGAAAATTTTTTCCAAAAATAATAATATTTTCAAAAATAAACTAATATATATATAAAGTTTAAATATGCTGCTATATTTGTGAATAAAATGTTATAAATAAAAGTATAATATAGAGATTTTATGTGAGTATTAGAAATACATACGTTACAATTCAGTATTTGATATTTCGTTTTAATGCTTAAATAAAAATTATCACTTTATATAACGCATTAAAGTATTAAAAATAAATTAAAACTTTATTTCAAATAATCAATTTCCCATTTATATAAAAAAATTTTCACGCGTGTACATGAAAAATACTGAAATTTTAAATAACAACATATAAATTTACAAACATCAGATAGTAATAAAAAGAAAAAATAAACTTAAAAATTCTAAAGCCTAGTATTTTTACTCATTATTTATTTTTATCGGTTGATTTAAAAACAGTGGCGGAAATCATCAATCGTCAAATCAACAAGTGGTTTTCCATTCAAGTTGAAGGGCTCTTTACACGTGCCAAGTAATCGTTCTGGGTGGCTTTCCGGTTTTGTTATCCACACAATATTGCAACGACAGCGAATTGGATTACCTGTAATTTAATGAAGAATTATGTGTTGAGAATAATATAAATATATTTTTCGGTTATAATAAATGGAAATTATAATAAAACTTCTATAAACGCTAATAGATTTACGCAAAAGTGTCATCCTCCTTATTTTAATTGTAATTGCTGAAAAAGTGGACAGCAATAATTTGTTAAATAGTAGGAATATTTTAAAAATAAGAACTTTTTGAAAGTAAATATATCAAGACTAAAACGTATGAGACTACGATTTTAAATCGATTATTATTTATTTTCCCTATTATATAACTTACAATATATATACATACACCATTTGAAAACAAAACTCATATTTATTTATAATAATTCTTGGTATAAATAATCATGTGTCCTAATTCCTTTCCCAATACGAATAGTATTTACTTTTTATTTTTCGTACATTGTTCCATCATATAATTCGATATATAACAACAATATATTCCGAAAATGTACTATTATCAGTACATATTTATTTATAAATTAGACATCAATAAATGTCAGTTTTAGATAGGTAGTCTTTGTTAATTTTATTAAAGTATAGTTTATAAATTTTTGAAAATGTTTGGATTTTAAATGTATGCAAATAAATTTATTTCCATATTAGATTCTACTACAATTTATATAGGGATGAAATATATTTTCGAATTTATGTATGCAGACGAATTTGAAAAGCCATGTCTTATGTCCTGGATTAAGAATAATTCATTGGAAAGATATTAAAAAATAATTGTGCAATAAAACTACTTTAATAATTTTGCACTAAAACTTTTAAAATTCCAGAATATATTTAAACTTTTAAATGTGCAGTGAATATTCCATGATTTCATTTAACAAATAAATATTTTTAATTACCTTTCATAGAATACATTGCATAAGTTTCGTTTGATACATTCTACTACCATTTTAATAATCAGAAATTAAAATAGTAATCTTTTCATAACATATTTGACTGTCAATTTTTAAGTAATAAAAAATTTTTATATTGATAATGTCCTACTAAAAATATCACTCATCCCTATTTAAATATAGTTATTTCCTTTAATGTTTTGCTGCATTTAGTTTTTTAATTCAAGACTTAACTTATAACATATAGAACATGTATTTGAAGTTCATCAAGGAGAATATGTTTATTATTTTCCTTCGCACACAATACCTGACAAACTTTTTCCTCGCCACTTCAACTACTAACATTTATATAAGTCTTGGTTCGCTTCATTACCAAGACTTAGATGTTAAAACAAATTTCAGAGCAAATTAATAAAAACTAGAGTCACAAAGTTTCAAATTGAAATAACGTGAATTTTGTTTCTTCTATACTGTTTACGTAATAATGTTAGTCTTTTCTTAGCTTTGCAAAATTCAGTTAAAATACGTGCTTAAGAAAGCTTTATTTTGTACCTTTAAACGAAAAAAAATTAACTTATCACTGAACAAAACAAAACCTACTAGAAATTTGAACAGTAACCTATATAAGAAACTTGTAGCTGGGGCTTGCCAAGACGTTATTCAGGAGCAACCCATTAGGATATTTAAAACAATTTGATTTCTTTGTCAATATATTCGGAATTTGGGCATAGAAGAAGAGAATATATATTTATCCTTTTATTATATATTAGTTATGGTTCATTTAATGATATTCATTAACGTAAAAATAAGCATATAGTAAAACAATTCTTTCATCATAATAATAAATTAAAATTAAGTTTTAGAAGTAATTATATTATAAAAATTACAACATAAAATATAAGTATTCCTTCAACATTGTAAAATAAAAATTATTAGTTTCGCATATCTGAAATGTATCTAAAACTTAGTTCTGCATATCATTTTACCTAAAATAGCAGTATTAAATAGAACAATTCAAAGAGTAGTATTGAATGTTATTGAAAATTGTACACTTGACAAGAGGTACAAAATTTTTTTGTTGATTTGTTGAAAAATGACATTCAGTACCACTCCGTAAAAAAAGTTGCGAAAATTGTACTTCTTGAGAAGCGGTACAATTTTCACATGTGTGTCGCATGGTTTTACAATACATATGGCGTAGGTTGTCGATGCCTGATATACACAGCAGTTTTGGTATTTTTAATGCCAGAGAGTTTTCATATAAATGATTTATAATACAATTTTAAATATCTATTAACATCAATTTCATGGCTATCTTTTTATTCAATATTTGAATACAAGAAAATTGTTGGATTTCAAAAATAATGATTCGCTTTATTTTTAAATAAATTCTTTATGAAAAGGTAATAAAAAAACTTTATGATTGATAAGCAAACCATTTTCTAATTGACCAATGTCCTTGGTGGTACGCCAGTGTTCTTCGGAGCATAAAGGATCAAAACCAGGATTCAATATCAGCTCCTGTTTAACAATAGGGGTTCTGCATTTCTCCCTTCTGCATGCATATCCATCGAGATGATTGTTTAGAAGTTTCCCGGGTTTTCTCCTTTGAAAAAGTAAATACGGCCCACTAACAATGATAGTAATTTACATGATGAATGCTAAAATGTCTTACAGCGGACTTTTATCATTAGGTTGCCCTCTACGTAATGTTAAATTGACCATGTCCTCAGTCACAGTTTATATTATTTTCAGAAATAAATTCCTTCCTATTATTTATCTTACATTTGATTTATTTTTAAAAATCTGTTGTGAATATTATTGTTATTATAACTATTTTTAAAAATCTTTTATATTAAACGTATTTAATTTTTTATGGCTTATATATCTAATAATGTATTTCTTTCCATTTAAATTAATCGTAATCAGTAATTATTTGCTTGCCATATATGTGTGTTGGAACTTTTAAAGATAATATTTAATCCGTCATAAATATTAGAAAATAATTTAATTTCAAGTTTACTACTTACTGCTGATGTCAAATATTTGAAGTTTTGGAATTACTCCTTGAAATATGTTCTCCGATATTGTTGTCAGCAAATTATCCGAAAGTATCACTCGAAATAAAGGCATACCTCTGAATATATCTTCAGGAAGTATTTTAATTTGATTTTTGCTGAAAAAGAATTTTAAATCATTTGGATACATAATAACAGTTACTATATAAACGGATTTAAAATTCTTAAATTTATAATTCAATAAGAAATATTCAAAATTTAGTAGTTAGTTTTGGAAGTATTAAGTATTTTTTGCTCAGTGGTAACATCCTAAATAGTGAATTGCCTGATAGATTTTCTTCAAAGATCAAAACTGAAAGTTCCCGTCTTAATTCTTTTATTTTTAAAAATAATAACTAATTTTTAGTTTACTTTGTAAGCTTTTGTTATCTCAAACAAAAATTCTATATCGTGGTATAATAAATGTTTTCTCAGTATATTTCACAAAGTATTTTAAGAGTTGAATATATTTTATTCTAAAATTTAATTAATTTTAGCTTGTAGATATAGTTTTCATACAAATTTAAAAAAACAATTCCTTTTATTTCATTTTTAAATTATTACTATATACTGAATAAAGAATTTAATTACAACTCTAAAGAGTCTATGGCTATTTATGTAGAAAAATAAATCTAAAATTATTTAAATTTATAGGGAACTGAATAAATTATCACCTAAATCTAAGTCTTGAAATTACAACTTAGATTTTGGGCGTTATGCTTATGATAAATTATTAAATGAACCCTATGTATATATATATACAATTTATATAATGAATGTTTTTTTAAATGGCATTATTTATAAGAAAAAAATGATTAAAGCTTACATAAAATCTCATTAACAGAATAGTATTGAATAAAATTTGTGATTCTATCCTAGAAAAAGCACTATAATTATTTAATGAGTTTTTAAGAAACTTTATAAAAGAAAACAAGAAATAAGAATAATACCAATATAAAGTGAAGAAATAAGACCCTATATTGCAATAAAAAAAGGTACACAGCGAAAATAATAAAAATATACACACAGATGTAACAATTCTTCAAGTGGCACTGAGTATAAATATAAAAAAGTTGAAATCAATTTTTCTACTGTCGGGGAAGATCAATTGTTAATGTTGCGCATTAGTCAATTTTTATAATGGAGATTATAATAGATTCATCTTCACATGATTCCAGTTGTGACTCTCCCAAAAATATTGTATTGCTCTTGACTTGGAAAACCAGAACACCTTGATTGTTAGAATATTCAAACTCTTCAGAACTGATCAGAGAAAATAGGTTTCGATATAGTCTGTACACATTAATTAATTGTTGATTCCTATTTTCTGGTTTTAAGATCATGGTCGAGATAACCCTCAATTTTCCTATAACCTGACCCTCACTAATGCTGATGCAATAGCCAGACGAAATCTACTTCATGCTTCTTCTCAGAAGCCCTCCCTCCCTGCTCTAAACTGTATCCGTGCTATCTCCACAATGAGGGCTAAACAGCGCAAGGGTGTAAAAATATCTCCTTGTGGCTATCAAAGCAGCTGGAGCTCTATTCACTGCACAGATGCTGAACTCTCTCCCGACCATATTTTCGATTGCCCTACCATATTGGCAAAGTTTATCAGGATTCATCTTGATCTCCAGCATCAATTTCTCAATTCCTCAGAAGTTATAAATGTGACCAGAGTGGTAATGGACACTTTTGGATCTATTTGATTCTTTTATACTGCCTTACTGGAAAAGATAACAACAACAAAGATCATGGTACCAGCTCAGATTTTATATATCATTTAGCCTTAGTAAAAAAACTCTCCCCCTTCAGATCAATGCCAAAATTGAGGGAGTATATATCTGTGCTGCCATATATCGGAGGATTTGAAGAGCAAAAGTCGTACTTTCACCTTCATGGCGCTCTGATTAAATGAAAGACACTTGCAATTGACTTAAAATCGCATAGCCAAGGCATAGCGAGCTTGGCTTGTCCAAGTGTCATTAGTAACTACAACAACAAAAAAACTCCAGGTTTTAATTATTAATGAAAGTTAACTTGCTAGAGCTACTTTGTACAAACGATAGCGATTAGACGCACCATGACTCAGGGGTAGGATACTACTCTTAAGATCAGAGGTTTCTGGGTTTGATTCCAGCTATTATAGAACAACGGAAAATTAATGTTGCGTTTCTACCTTATGTATGCATGACTGTCTGGGCAGATGCTTAGAAGTTTTCTGGATTTCCTCTCTTGAGACACGTGAATATGGCGTAGTATCTATGAAAAGTTCTCCAGGAAGACAATGACGCTGTAGAGAATAAACTGCTATGCAACAGCTTTAGCCAGTCTACAGCGTAATGAAAGAAAGTTAACTTATACATCCAATTATTATTAACCAACAAATGGACCGAACACAGATCGCCAAAAAAGATATAATTAAAGACTTAATATGTATTTTTTGTAGCTTATTTATGTTAAGAGTTTCTCTATCTCCATACACTTAAATTTTCCCAATAATGCAAATTTGGATTAAAAAGAAGATTATTGTAAGATTTATTATTATTTATAAACATGTTATGTATGAAGTTTTGAATAAAATATTCTTCTGAATATTTTACTTTGTATGTATAATAACAAGTAAAATAATTCTTGAAAAAATATTTACTTTCTGTAAGCAATCAAATATTACTGGGTATAGGTGTAATCTATAAACATTATACTTAAAATAATCATAAGAGACATTTTTGAAATAATTATATATTACACTCAACCCATTAATAAAAAGCATTTAGAAAAATTTATATTTTGAAATATTTATCATCCTATTTGCTATTGGTTATCAATATCTACTGAATAAAGGACAAACCATAGTTAATTCTGCTCAAAAAATATTACTATTGATGAAATATATTAATGAAACTCCTTATAGATTATTTCCAATTGTTTTTATACAAATCATAAATTTATTCTGATTTAAAAATTATTTCTAATGCATTGTATAATGTAAATTGCAAAGTATTTAATTTCTTAATCTTTGCAATATCATTAATAACTATAAAATGTATTTTATGAAAATTTATTACTTAATTTCATAGAATTGTCTAAAATACTTATGAAATTTATTTTTTTAAATGGGGGAATAAAAATTTTTCGATACAACAATTATTTTTCGATTTTATTCTTACACAGAAATAAAAAAAGGAAATCTATTTCCTTAGAAAAAGTTATATATTTATAAAGTAACTATTTTAAGCTAAAAATAGGAATCACATTTATAAAAACTGAAGTTTGATAATTTATTATAAAATATTTAAATTTGTATTTATGAAGAATTTCATTAAAAACGGTATTAAGTAATAATATAACATAACTCTATTTCATAACTATTTACATTCATTAGAATTAATCTAGAAAAAATAACGAAATATCAATAATATCAGTAGCCTTTAGTTTAAAAAACTGAGAATCATTTAAAATTATAAACAGTTAAATTCAATGATAATTTTGACTAATAAAGTATTTCATTCTACTTTTAAACTATCTTAAAAATGTAATGATCTTATTCGAATATTTAAAAACTTTTAAAAATTTACATAAATAAATTGCAAAACTATTTAAAACTTCTTGCTATTTGACATAGAAATGAAAATAAAAATTATTCTTCAAATATAATTCATAAAAATTTCCTTATTTATAAAAATTTCACATCATAAATTTTAATTCGCATAATCAAATTTATACGTTAAATTAGAAAAAATATAACTTTAAAATCAAAATAATTTAAATATATTACCTAAAATCAAAATACCATATCTTAGCTTGAGATGGAAACATACTTCTTCTTAATTCTTTAATTCTGTCATTTTGGACATAAATTTGCTCAAGATTTTCCAGATGAGAGAAGCTGAGGTCTTCGATCTTTCTAGTTGCGCAATCAGTAACTTTCAACACAGATATACTTTTCGGAGCGAATTTACTGAATGCTTTATCAAATTTATGGAAAGGGGTAACCCAAAATTTAACGGTTTTCAATTTTTGGAGAGTGGAAAACTGCTCCCAATCAATTCCACGAGTTAAAGTGACATGGGCGAGAAATATACTTTCAACGCTATTATTTGTGGGTGGAGCAGCTTGAAATAAAGAGACGAGAGATGAGTAAGAAACAGTAATGTCTTTCAAAATAGTATTTTGGAATAACCTAGGAGGGATATACATCAAACTGGATTTCGTTAACGAAAATGATCCGAACTGATAATCATCACATCTTTTAAGAACATCTTCCAGTGTTTCCTCGCTTTTAAGATTTTCACAATATAAAGAAACATGCTCTTTCATGGGTAATTTCCCGCATGTGCAAGGGCTGATGAGTTCAGAGGGTGGACAAACTTTGCCGGGATCCATAAGTTTTGCATGACTACTATCGATAGTGATATAAATTATCGATAGTTTCAACAAAATCATTGACATACATGACAACATGATGGACATTAAGATCAATCTGCATGAAAGAAATCAACAGATTATTATATCTGTTTTCATAACTGAATAAAATCTCATTCCAGTCGCATGTTTTGCAACATCCGACGGACTAAAGTTCACTATCTTAAGTAACTGATACTGAACAACTTGATCATCATATTTGGTTGATAAACTAGAGAATTAGTTTTCTGCTATTAAAACTGGCATTTTATTAAGCTACAATGTTTAATAATAGTTAAGATATGATTAAATTTATTGCGTATTTTTAATTTTTAATATATAAACATTAGAAATTTGTCTTTAAATTTCAAAAATTATTCCTGAATATGTAATAAAAGGATATTTGTTATATTTGTTTTATTAAGTCATTTTTAAAAATTTTAAGCATTTTTCAAGTTATTTTTCAAAATATTTATTTATTTCATTTCTTAAAATATTATTTGAAATCTTTAGATGTATACATATATTGTTGAGTATTATCATTGTTTTGTTTTGTTTTTTATTCCTAACATCGGTCACTAACCTTTCGCCACAACAAGGCCTGAATTTGGTAGTCATTTATCATTACCCGGTGGACACCTGTGAACCAAGCATGGGAGCAGCCTTACCCAGGTCACTCCACCCCAAACCCGTTTATAGAGTAGCCCATATTCATCCATCTTCTCAGCAGAAAGAACAAGGAAAAATAGAGAGAGAAAAAAAGCAATGTTCGAGCCTGAATCTGGATTCGAACCCGTGACCAACAACTTATGGATCAAGAACGCTAAGTATTTAACCATCGGCTGGCATATTACCATTGTTATACCTTGAAAGTTGCCTTAAGCAAATCGTAAATATTTCGAAATGCATATAATTCATTCTTATTTATGTTCAGAAAACCGGTATAAATTAATTTCTTACATCATATGTAAAAAATTGTCACTTTTTAATAATAAACATTTATTTTATTTTATCATATTTCTGTCAAAAACAGTTTAGTTCAGTCTATTGGTAGTGCATTTCGACGTGTCAAATGTATGTCATACTTGACAAATCATGTAAAATAGCTGATGTATCAAATAGATTACAGTTATTCTACCTTGAATTACATTTTAAATTCTCGCATAAAATTCAAAAGAAGAGTAGAATTACTAAGACAACATGAACAATACTGAGGATTTGCAAGACCGATATGTAAAAAATTTAATATAAACAGTATGAAGGCTTAACGCTAAAAAATTAAATTCTAAGTGTTCATTACTTTGTATTATTTCAGAAAAAGTTTTAAACATGATAATTATATTTCTAATTTTCTAATTTTTATGTAAAAATACAATAACAAATTTAATTTTTATATAAATGAGTGACATTTTTGCTTAATTCCGCTAGGAAATAAGCAAAGCTTTTGTTTAAAAACATTTAATTGCAGAGAAAGTGAGCAAAATTAATCTTTTACATACTATTTTTAATATCTTTACTTATTTAATTGATTTATTTTATTAATTATTATAATTTTTGTGCACACCTCATAATCATAATTTTTCTAACACATAAAATAGAAATTAACTCTGACAATAAGAATGTTAACTATTTATTGCTCTTGTTATTAGTGAACTATAAAAAGGCTAACAATGATCCTTTTCTTTAGCAAACTTGGTGATATATTTTTGAAAAACATTAATTGGCTACTAATTTTAATGCTACAAAAATCATTACTGAGAACTGATAAAGTACCTAGACGCCAGTTTTTATCTGAATATAAAAGCAAAGCAATATCGGTTGCCAATAGTATTTAGATGAGGCTTACCTTGTCTTATTTGAAGTCCGAAAGCTCCATTTTTACAGAATTTAATTTATATTTGTATTATATTAGGATTGGAAAAAGAGAGCGTACCTCAAATTTCAAATTCCTCACCTATCTTCAGTACAAAGTAACAAAATTCATGTATTGGAAACTTTTTATATTTGTTGCTTCCAATATTTCAAGGTAAAGTTCATGTATTGGAAATCTCTATACTTGAATTTCTCAAATAATTTAACATTAATAAATAAGTATTGATTGTAATAAAAGTCCATTGTATTCAGGAGTATGATAATTTCGAATACGATATAATTTTATCTTGAATAAAATAGACTTTGTATTACTTACAATTTATAAGCATTAAATTTTGAATTCCTAATTAAAATGCTTGTATCATATTTCTTTCTACATATACATATGACGTAATCCAAAAAGCATGGCTGAAAGTAAGTAATCATTGAGGAATAAAGACAATATACAAGAATATGGGATTTATTTTTTTAATTAAGGTATGAATGACATCTAATACGCAAGAAACTCGAAATGTCAATCTTTCCCGACTAAAATGGGATTAAGCTGGTTCCGAGACTCTGTCATTACTCTCTGGAGTGAGCAAATCTTATTCCTGGTGGCGTATTCTTGTCCACCAATGAATTAGGGGCACATTATGGATTTTGACCTTCATGTAACTCCGTAAGAATTCGGATGGATTTAAGTTCGAACTCTGACAATAAAAATATTTATTCTGCAATATCTATTGTTAGTATCCAATTGTTTACTGGTGTTTAGGTATTAAAGACATATTAACACTGACATTTTCACTCTAAGCACATTAATCAGTTAAAATGATTCGTTGGTTCATAGTGTTCCTCCCACTATTTTGCCATATTTTTGAAGTAAATTACATTTTAAGCAATTTCCATTGCATTGCTTGCTGTCTGTATAAAATATTGGTCTTTAAGTATTTAACTGTTTTCTATTGAAGTCAAAATTTATATAATTTAATTGACTTATTTGAGCGTTAAAACTTTTATTCATTTCAGTTAAAAACATAATTATGTATTTGTTTCAACAAAGAACTTATACAGGAACAAATCATTATATAATTTAAATTTAACTTTATGGATCACTATAAATTGAAAACAAATATTTAAATTATATGCATATATATATATATATATATATATATATATATATATATATATATATATATATATATATATATATATATATATATATATATATATATATATATATATATATATATATATATATATATATATATATATATATATATATATATATATATATATATATATATATATTACTCAAATACCAAACATTAAAATTATTTCATTGTAGTTGTTTACATAGCTGTTATCAGTTATATTTTAGTTATTAAGCGATGACAAGCTTATTCTTTAAGTATTAATTTTAGACATAAATTATATCTAAAGTATTAATTTTGACAAATTAATACTTTAGGTAGGCTAAATATTTAAATGAGCAATGGAGAATCTAAATATTTTAATGAACAAATTCCTATTCCTAAAGTGGATTATGTATAAATATGATTGCGTAATAATTTGCAAATTTTTATGGATATTGTCAGTTTTAATCTTTGCATAAAAGACATTATATGAAATACAAAAATATTATGAATAAGCAAAGCTCGTGCATTAATAAATTATATAGTAACAGTTATTATCATATATCCCCTATTAGCATGCATATATTATTATTAGTGTTTATTTATAATCCACTACGACTTAGGAAATCAATTTTTGAAAAATTCCTTTCCCTTTTACAGCAAAATAAAATATATATAGATTATTCTCATCTTTATACAAAAATTTACTTTGGTACGGGAATATTTTGTGGGTGTAATTTAAAAAAAAAGGTTAATTAAACATAAAACATTTAAATTAAGTTAGTGTACACTAATAAAAATTGCTTCCTACAGCAAATTTCTCAATATATTGTTATATACATAAGGGATAAGTTACATGAAAAGAACGTGCATAACTAATGTTTCTACCAAGAGAGGATAAATGCTTTTGCATGGATTAAAGAAGTTGATGGTATGAACATAGTTTATTTATATGGTAAATTTAGCATATATGAATGTCTTCTTGCTTTATGTGGCGAAACATTTCGCTGATGAAGTTACTTTATTATTGATGAATTAGAAGTATTATTGATGAATTAGAAGAAAATTTTTTATTAAGTAGTGGGTGTGCTTATTTCAAAATCTAAGCAATTGCAATTAGCTGTGAAATTATTAGAATTTACAAAGGGAATTCCCGAATAGTTGTAGGAAAAACGCCAAAGCAGTTAATTCTAATTAATTATCTGGGTGTAACTTTGAAAAATTAGTATAACATAAATATTTATAAGTGATGTTATCAAAGTTATATCATCTAGAGGAAGAAACATAAGTTTTTTTCTGTAAGCACTTTTTTTAATAAATTTTTGAATAATTTTCTGATATTATTTGGTAACAATTCCATTGCTAAAAACATTCAAATAATATAAATTTTAACTTAACGTATTAAAATTTTGTATAATTTTCAATAAAAGTATATAACATAATGAATGAAAGAAAAATCAGAGCAATTTATTCAGAAAAGAAAGAAAGGATTAAAATTATTGATCTATAACTATAAAAAGTTGTCTTGAAAATTGCTCAAAAACATTTAATTTGATTTTGTAAGTTGTATAAAAAAAAGTCAAAAATCTTTTCTTGTTTTGATGTTAACATACTACATCAACAGCTGTAGTGTTAGGATGCCATACTCAGATTTAAAATTTCTGTAAAAAATGTGAATCACTTGCCCAAATATTATCATTTATAAACTAAGATAAATACGCTTGTAACTTCAGTAGTGTCAATAGAAATTTGAAACTGACTCTTAGTTATTGTGGTGAAACCATTTCGTAACGTAGAGTCTTTACAGACCCTTATTATCATAACAGGAATCATGTTCGTCCCAAGATATGCTAAAGGATTGTGCAATTGTAATTGAAAGAGAAAAAGTTTCAATTATTCCGGGCGTCGGTTACTTAAAACTACTGAGATGTCCTTAGGTTTACTAAATCACTATTTCTTTTTTTTAACTTCTGGATCCTCTCAGCCAATAGCTCTCTTCAGCACCTTCACAACTGGATTGAAATTGGTTATCAAAATAGCAAATCTATCCTTCTCAAACTTTCGCTCATTTCGGAGTTCCATGAAGTCTATTTTCAATGAATTCCTTCTCATACAGACATATACGGTAAAAAGCAAGTGGATAGATTTGCCAGGGTGGGCTGTTGCCATTATAATCCTTCCTCTTCAACACTCACCTATTTAGAACATCAAACTAGTATTTATTCTGAAATTTTGAAGGGGTGGAAGCTTCCTTCCTGCCATCACTGGTACGTGGGCAAAGAACATGACTCTTTATACGCCCTTAATTGTGGCAGAGCCTCTTACACCGTTATTTCCAGATTAAGAACCGGCCACACAAGTTGTCTTTCGTATCTTAAAGGCAAGAAAATCTTTAAGGTCTGCTCTAAATTTAAAAACTGAGCAGGTTTCTCCTCATCCCATCCTGGGTTGTTTGGGACTCTCTAGAGAGGACATTTACTCATCCCCCTTTTAATCCTCGATATCTTCAGGGTCAATGATTTTATGGATCTTGTCTGACTACGTCAGACATTTGGAGGATAAGCTACAACACAACTATTTTTTAATACATTCCCTATTCTAACTATAAATGTTTTATACTGTTTAACTAATGCAACCATCTGCATTTATGGTTGATATTATGGAAAATGTTTTGTAGTGTCTAACACATGGATGCCTAATTTATAATTAAAAGCTTAGTGCTCTAAGCTTCAAAATCGAAATTTAATTTAAACCTCATCTAGATTAGTTTAATGAAATTTAAAACTGACAGAATGGCTTTTAAACTCCTGTAAGACCATTTAAATCATCTCTGGTATGCAAAACATAACCATCAAGTGACAAACAACCCTAATTTGTATTAATAGAAACGACACATAAACCGATAGCTGCTCGTTACACAACTTCATACACACAAACATTCTCTGCTCGTTTAAGCTGCTCGTTACACACAAACATTCTCTTCTGTGCTGGATTGATAAATGCAAATTATTTTTCTGGAATATGGAGAAATGTTAAAAATAGAGCTTCGATTGCAAAATTGAAAGTTATCTACAGAACCCTAGATCACACTATATACTCACAAAAACCAATGTTCTCAGATACAGAACTTTTCTCTTATTTAGGTTGCTTTTTGAGTTTATGGTTGGGTATGTCATTTTATTGCAGTTTTCGGCTGCTTCGAAAATATATTTCTTTTAATGAAATACTTTTGTCAGAATATAGTTAAAGGTAAATAATCTTATTGTAAAGAGAAAAATATTAATTACTTCTTTTATTTGTTTAATATATTGCAATATACCTTGAGAACTTATTTGTTATGTATATAAAGTATTGAAGAATTTGTATACGTATAGAATATAAAAATTTGATACACTTCAAAGGAGAAACAGATTAAATATCTGCTATTAAAATTACTTAATAATGCAATATTATTCTCTTAAGATTTTAAAATAATTTGTTATTTCTTTATGTATCATCTATGTAATCAGATATTATTAATGTTTTAGTTTTTCACATTTGAAAATTAAATTTTATTAAATGTACAGATATCTACAAGGCTAATACAAATGTTTTAGATTTAAATGTCATGTTATTTAAACTTTGAAAATACATATTTACATGAATATAGATATAAAAACCGATTAAAATAAATCCGCAACTGACAAAAATTTTACAAAATATTTAATAAACGGAGAAGAAAACTGTCAGCTTACATATATTCATGTAAATTTGATATTAAGCATTTTAATTATTTAAATAGAATTTAATCCTTGAAATTTTACTTTTGTTTATTAAAAAATTACAAAAATAATTTAACTTAAAATGTACTTTCTTAGATTTTTATTTTAAAATAAATTCAATTCTTAATTCAATTCAGGGATATTTCGGACTCTACTTTCAGACAATTTGATGTCATTATAGAAAATTTGAACCTAATATTTATACAATTATTTTGAAAATCGTACTAAATGCTATGATTCTGTTATGTACTGTTATGTTTCTATTTTCAGACAACTGCTTATGCTTTTTATGCTCATTAATTTTAACCAGTTTTCATTTCTCATCATTATTCATTTTAATTTTAATATTCTTAAAATTAAATTCAAAAGTCAATGATAAAAAATAATATGACTATACTATTATTTTTCTACTGCAGGGTAACACATTAAAATGTTTGGTTTGTTTAAAAAATGAACGATGTTCAAATTATTATAATTAAATAATAAAACCACAAAAATCTGCTACAGACGTAATACAAACATAAATAAGAACACAACTTTTATTTGAAAAGAAAAATTTCGCTAATATTTAAATAGTTAATCATGACAAAGTTAGGATAAGTCATTGACGGGGAAAATCATTGCAACTAAGTCAAATAACATTTTGTGTAATATTTATGTAATAGTTTTAATAATAATGTTAGGTTCATGAAAAAAACCAGCAAAAGAAGATAATTTTATGAAATAACATGTTTTTAAATGATAAGATTATGTAATGGGCATTTGAAAATTTTAAATCGAAATCATTCGTTGACATGTGACAATATGTATATATATATATATATATATATATATATATATATATATATATATATATATATATATATAATATATATATATATATATAGTATATATATATATATATATATATATATATATATATATATATATATATATATATATATATATATATATATATATATATATATATATATATATATATATATATATAGACACACACGCACAGATCTTAATTTTAATTTTTAAATAGTTTTATTGAAGTGAAAACATATATTAATTATACTGATGCCGATGATAATTGATTAATTTAATTTTATGATCAATAAATAATTTTTTTAGAATTCGAATATTTGTTTTAAAATTTATTAAAAATGTAATATTTGTTCAATTGTTAAGAATATACAAAATGTATAATAATTCAAATTTATTTGAAAAAAGTAAATATTTATTAAATAATAATATACTGATAAACTTTATTAAGCACTATTTATCAAGTAGACCATGTCTAATAAGAAGGAAGCAAAAGCCGTATTTTTTAACTGTAGAAGAGTAATCTAAGCCTTGAGGATCTTATATAAGTTTGAAATGGCATTTATATATAGAGTTTGTATTTAGTAAGTTACTGTGGGTAAATGTATCCACAGTTTTACTTGATTTGGAATTAAATTTTAAAATTTTTATATTTGTGTGGCAATACTTTTTTTTATATTTTCTCTTTACTTATATTTAAAGGCTGATTATTTTATCATCAAATTTATATTTGTCGTCTTGGTTTTTCGGGTATAGTCATTTGATTTTGAATATTGTTCTTTGCCATCTTTGTTGTAAACTTTATTTTAATTCATACGATGTATTACAAATTTTCTACTGCTGCCGCAATAGTTGTAGACATTTTAAATTGTATGTTTTTTATTAAATATTTTAAAATTCTTCAAAATTTTCTAAAACAACTCAAAAATTTCAAAACTTTTTAGACTGAAATCTCCTGAAAACTTTCAGAATTCCAACAATATTTAAAAATTCCGAAGTCTTAAAATTCCTGGGAATAGTCAGAATTTCCGAGGGAATAAACCTGCTTTTTCCCATCTTCACAGAACTAATTATGGAACATAGTTAATAATAAAATTGAATGATACAGCAAAATGAAACATAACCAATTTTTTCTTTAATATTATTTAATAAAATCTATTATAATCTTAGTTATTGAAAAACAAGTAATAAGCTAAGTAATACATAGCTTTCATCTTCTGAACTGAGGAAACAGGTTTGATCTGTTATTGCTTCAATTCGTATGATTTCTTATTCTGTAAAGCAACATCATTACCTGTAAAAATATTTACGAATAATAGGAATTTTGATGAAATAAAATCAAATTAATTTATTTAAATAGTCATCTAAGGAAATAATTTTGATAATAAAATTATTTATGGAAACTTCCTTTTTATGAGAATTTTTTTTTCAATTCATTAAATATATGCTGTTCTAATTTTCAAATGTTAAAAAAATATATTTTAATGGCTTACTAAAGTACAAACACATTTTTGTAAACTTGTAAGGGATGACACTTTATTTTAACAATGTTTTTTTTTTCAAATATTAATGCATTAATTAAATTTAATTAATTAATTGATTCTACATGGAAGAAAATATGCTATTGTGTAGTGGTGCCATCTGTTGACAGCAACAGTTGTTTTCAATATCTTTACATTTCTCATATTTTTAAATTTATTTATACCTGTTACTTGTAAACTAGTCTATTACTCTTTTTAATGAAATTCAAATTCGTGGTCTTGAAATAAATTAGAGGGAGAAAGAAGGAAAGTGTGTATGTCTATGAGTATGTGTGTGTAAGGGAGAGAGACACAATTTTTTCTAACTTGAAAAAATGAAGGAAAATTATTTGTAAAAGACTTTCTGCAATATAATTGAAAAAAGAGTTGCAATGGCAAAGTTGGTTGAGAGTTGGTGTAGAATCTTGATATTTTCAGATTGAATCCCATCGAAGCATAAAAATAATTGAAGTATAATAAACCTGGCAAAGCAGATTAACGATATATCGACCCTTGCTTCACAAAAGGACTATACGAAATTTAATAAAAAGTTAAAATTTTTCTTTATTGTCCTAAGTAGGAATTAACTTTAAAAATAATTTTTTATATTACCTTCTTAAGAATGAAATTATCCGAAAAATTGCACTAAACTTTCAATTTTTCTTTTAAGAGAAGAATGAATTTTCTACAACACAGTTATTTCCTCAGGAATCTCGATTACTTACAAGAAGAAGTTAACAGCAATTGAGGTCTAAATATTTAAGATATGATGTGATGATAAAAGCTGTTAAAAAAGCCCCAAATGTTAAAACTGTACATTGTTAAGATTTAAGTGATTTTGTATTGAAACTTGGAGTTTGACCCGCATGACTATTTTATGAGTATATTTTGAATATAGGGTATCCGCGGTATAACTTTAAATGATTTGATGGAGCTAAAATAGTATCGCCAACTGCTCTGTTTTCAGCTATGCATAGTTGTTATTACATAGTTGACCATCTCCCTCCTGATGAAGATGTGATCCCTATGCTTTCCTCCTGTTCTTTATATTATGCATTCTTTTTTGTAATTTTAAAATTTTATATTGCTAGTTTTAATGTTCTTCATATTGTTTCTAATTTATACTTTCTATTTCTATTTAACTACTTTTGCGCAAGGTCAGATTGCCAGTAATATGTATATAGTTGGTATTGTGTATTTTCCTATTTCATGTGTGTGTGCTATATTTTTTACTACTACTACTACTACTACACACACACATATATATATATATCATAATATAAATATGTTTTATTAAATTTAACTTATTTAAAGTATTTTACATCTTCTTATGATTCCGCCATTAAGACTGAAACTACAAGGTGAAAAATGCGGCTTGGTTAGTGGAAAAGTCCTTTTTATTCCAGCCTTCCTATCCCTTTCACCTATGTGACTTCATGAATAATATATTAAAAATAATATAACTTTTTTGATGTTTTATTCAAAAAGTCCGATAAGAGCATAAAAAAGAAATTATTTAATATTTGGAAATATGGAAACTTTAAATGATTTGATGGAGCTAAAATTTTAAGTCGTGAACTTAGTAAGTATAAAATCTGATTTTTATAACAAAGCATATGAACAATTTAAGGATATAAGGTTATTTAGTAGTAGAAATATGACAGACAACAGTTTTCCAGCTTTATGCTCGTAGGCTTATAGCTCGCATTGAGTAAGACTGAGTTTTTTCACAAAACTCGTCAAAATTTAGAAGACCATTTTGTTCAGCCTGCTAAGATATTCTAGGTTATTGAAAAATTTTGTTGGTATATGCATCACGAAAATACTTCTAAAGTTAACAGATTTTATTTAATAATCTGTAGAAAGAAATCTAAAAATCTTTCAAATAGGTACACTGATCATTTCGGAAGTAAATTGTATCACTCTCTCACTATACATTGGTATATTGAAATTGAATTTTATGAAATTAATCGAGATTGTTTATGTAAAATGCTTAATATATGAGGCTGTATGAATGTTGTAAAGAGTTATAACTTTTAACACTATTAATCTTCCGTAATGTTAACCACATGGTTCATACAAATTATGGTTCAATGAGATTATTAATTTAATTACATTATTTATTTGTTCTGCAGTTAAAATTTTAATTTAAAAAGTCTGAAGACTAAGAGTTTCTACATGTTACTTGTTGGTTTGGAAAGCTACTAATATTTGTTAGTAATATTTAGAAATCATACATTTTTAAAAATAAACTTTTAAAAATAAAATTAAATTTTGGTTCCTTATGATAAAAATATGTAAATATATAGAGTGCACAAGTTTTTATTTTTTCTAAAAAAACTGGCATAATTAGATTTACGGTAATCAGTTATAACAAGCATATTTAATATAGCTTTTATGTAATTAAATAGTGCTGAAATTTTTATTCGAATTTCTATTGTGCAACTTAATATTGCTTTTAGTTAGATTTACGGTAATCAGTTATAACAAGCATATTATTATGTAATTAAATAGTGCTGAAATTTTTATTCGAATTTCTATTGTGCAACTTAATATTGCTTTTAGTTAGATTTACGGTAATCAGTTATAACAAGTATATTATTATGTAATTAAATAGTGCTGAAATTTTTATTCCAAAATCCATAGTGCAATTTAATATTGCTTTTAGTTAGATTTACGGTAATCAGTTATAACAAGCATATTATTATAAAATTAAATAGTGCTGAAATTTTTGTTCAAATTTCTATTGTGTAACTTAATATTGCTTTTAGTTAGATTTTTCGGTAATCAGTTATAACAAGCATATTATAATGTAATTAAATAGTGCTGAAATTTTTATTCAAATATGCATTGTGCAATTTAATATTGCTTTTAGTTAGATTTACGGTAATCAGTTATAACAAGTGTATTATTATGTAATTAAATAGTGTTAATTTTTAAAAATTATTTAACATCATATTTTTATTCTTTATTTTTTTCATTTGAATAGTCAGCTGGGAAGTCACATTATTTTTCATCGATGCCATCTTTACAGTCTTTTTCACCGTCACACACAAAAATAATTGAGATACAATGTCCAGAATCACAAAGAAAACAGTGACAATTTTGTACTGCTTAAAATATTAATTATCTCTCTTTAATTGATATTTCTACATACTCTAAACATAAATTAGCATTTATGCTCAGAGTTTACAGAAATAATGGCACATAATAATAAAAAGTAATAATTTTAAAAAGAACAGAAATTTTTATATTATGTTATTTCAAAAGACATGATATACATTCAGAATGACCGAAAGATGAAAGCAAGCGTTTTTTCTTATGTATGTATTGCAAGTAACTTGCTACTGTACCGCTAGTCTGTTTATCCCGAGTTTACTCGGTTTCGTATATCTTGCAATTAATAATTATACCGAAAATTCTCGAACAAAGCAGAATATGTAACTACGAATTGTTTTTTCACGTTTTTAATCGAGCTGGACGAAATGAAAAGAAATATTGGTTTTGATTGGCTGTTTGCAATTTTCTGTGGGGGAAGATCAAGTGTTTCTCTGGATTGTATATATCGTCGATTGTGGATTAGTAACGTATAAGGGTAGAATTGGTGCACGGAAAAAGAGTAAAATAAAGGTGATGTGTCAAGGTATGGAAGTGATGGACATTGAAAATAGTGGAAGTGATTCTTCTGTAAGTAGCCTTACGAAAAACGATAATGCAAGTGTTTCGGAATCAGACGATTTGCCGACAGATCGTAAATGGAGTGAAATTCAAAATTCGATGTTACCACGAACAGGTGTGAACCTGTTCGTTTTTTATGTTTGTTACCAACCCAGGTATGAGTTTTAATAGTGATATATATTATGCTTTGAAATTCTTCTATAAATTCCTTGAAGACTAATTGATTGACATTATTATAATCGAAACAATCGATGTGCAGTAATACACGCTCGTAGATTGCATTCATGGTACTCTACTTCTCCATAAGAAATGAGTTTTTTTAGAAATAACTATTCTACCATTTGGATTTATTCTGAGAACTGAATACTTGAACTCATGAACTGATGGTAAGAGCGCCAATCATTCAGCAGCTACACAGCTAAACTTGTAAATTTGTAGCTAGGTTTCACTTTTAAGCATAACTTTACTTAACATTGCTTATGCTGATTGCAAAATAATAATAATAATAATATTCAATTTAATAAACCGAATTTACAAGGAAGTACCATATTATTTGTATAAAAATCATCTAGGTAAAAAATTATACAGGCTTTTAGCTACAGCCTGAAAATAAGATGTATACAACCAGAATTTTATTTAAACCCAATATTTTCAATAATTTTACTTTGTTATATATGCACACAGTAATTTTAATTGAATAACTTGAAACATAAAATAAATGCATATAATATTTTATATATAATTTATAAAAACATAATTTCCATTAAATATTTAGAGCAGAATATCTCAAAATATCTTCTTTTTTGTATTATTAAAGATTTGTATTAATAAAAGTAAAATTTTCCCAAAAGTCAGTATTCACGAAATTTTGGGCCAAAAAGAAAGCGCGAGTCCTTAGTCAAAAATGTTTCTGTCACAAGTTACTTTCTTACTTACTCACAAGTTACTTACTCACAAACATTTTTCTATTACCAATATTAAAATTTTGTATGGAAAATTGTTTACCAAATTGTGAATAACGTATCTAAAAATGGGAATTGGTTTCTTTGCAAATATTTGAATAAATTTTAGATTTTACCACTTGCAGTTATAAAACAGTTACTGTAATCAGGGTATTGAATCGAAAACCAGATAAAAACATAGTTTTGGTTGAAAGAAAAACCGGAAACTGAACCGAAAAATACCTGGTTTATTTATGTTCGATGCATCCTCATTCATTTTGTTTTACTGTAACCAATTTATCAATAATTTCTAATTTAACATCAACTTGTATATTGCTCCTCGATTTCCTTTTTTGATGTTCACTAATACTTTTCTGTTTTAGTTTTGCATGAAACTATTTGTAAAAAGCAGATTTGATTTAGTAGAATGAATTAGAAACATACGTGATTTTTGTAGAAAAATATCAGTCCAAGTTATAATTTTTGCATCACAGTATAAGACCGTCTATGGATGTTTATATACAAATTTTAGATCGACAAAGCAATTTCTCAGCAGAAAGTATACAGTGTGGCTCCATCCTCAGAAAGAAGGGGATTACGACGTGCGCGTAATTGGTTAGGAGATTTAAAAAGGCCAATAACATTCGGAATCAAATTATGAAGAGTAAGTAAAATGGTCAACTAGAAATGAATAGTCAAATAAAGAATAAATTAAAATTCACACGTTTAATTCTCAGCAGACAACTCTTTTGTTTCGACAACTCTTTTCTCAACTCTTTTGTCCTCTTCCAAACTCAGGTGCTTCCGTGACATTCCCCAATAAAGATTTTTACACATAATGTGTCCTTGTCGAAATGCAAAAATTTAGCTCATCTTTATTGAAAAGTAATTTAGATTATTTTTTGCTGAAGGTAGCAGCATTTTCGTAAATTGAATATTAAGGAAAAACTATGATATGAGGGAAATGTGTGTGTTTTATTTAAAATCAAATTAAAAGCATTTTAAATAAAACACATCGTCAAATGTAGCTAAAATACAGTTAAATTCAAATGAATCAAATAATTCCAAAAACAATTTTATTACCTGTTTATTCGCTGTAGGAGCTATCTAAAATAAAGTTGCTTAAAATTTTTTAGGCAGAATGCTCAAAGGTCAATAATATAATTTAATTAAATTTTATAAGAACACAATTGACACAATGTGAGAACGTATTGGAAATTGATTGTGAATTGTTCAAATCATTATAAATTTCGAAGTAAAGAATCGTAAATTTCGAACGTAGAGAATCAACGCGTTATATGAGGGAAAACACATGTCATAAGAGGGACATGAAATCGAGAAATATGAAAAAGCGTTCTAAGAGTACAGTGTTATCGGGGGAGTTACTTATTTCACTTATTTGTTTTTGATCAAGCATGTTGTATTTATAAATAGAAAAATATAGGATAAACTGTTTGTCTAAAGATAAGTATACAAACTATACAGATAAGTATAAAGACAAAGCTGTTACTATAAACACTTTTGAATGAAGTTAACATGTAAATGAAATATTCACATTAAATTTAATTATACCCCAATTTAATAAGGGGTGAAAATGAATTTTATTCTGATTAAAATCTGCTATCGTCGAAAGATAGGTTATATTATTTTTGGTTTCGAAGTTTGTTATCAAATGAAATTAGCCTATATTTTAAACACCAATGCTTGAAGCAAAAATAGCAAGCAGAAAGCATCATGAAATGATAGTGTCTTTCAATATTATGCCAGTTATTTTCATAATTTCCCGCTTCAAAAATTAATCTAATGAAATATCTTTAACGTTATGTCGTAAAAATTTTGGAAAATTTCTTTTTTAAGAACTTGAATTTTCCAAAGCAACTAGCAAAAAACTCCATATTAAAACATTATGATCTGAAATCATGAGATTTAGATATCGGAAAGTCTTATTCGTCAGCCATAAAAATCCTCATAGAGACACTAAAATCGATGGTGATAAAGAAGTTCTTAGCTTTAATATACAATGACATTTTCATATGGTTATCATAGTATAAGTATTGAAAAATTTATTAATTCGCATCCAATAATAAAAGTACAGTTCATTTTAAATTTTCAAGATGAAAATAAAGAAAAAAATTTTTTTATTTGGTAATGAGTTTACTATGTGCCAGGTATTTATATGAACGTTATTTTCTATGGTTATTTATTAAAAAGAAAATTGAAATACATATATGAGAAGTTGGCATAGAATTTGAATGATAAGCATTTTTCTAGAAAAATATAAGTTTAATTAATTTCATTATGACAAGATGAAACAACGGTGTTTATAAGCAGTTAAAAATTCCAATAACTAAAATGGCGGAAAATTTCTTTGCTTTTTCCTAGTACGAAATTCATTCGATTCTAGAAACAAATTTCTAGTAAAAAAGTTTTTTAAGCAAATGTATTTCCAAGAGAAATTATTTTATTATCATGGCTCCTGCTCAAGAATGACTTCATTTATATAAGGAGCCAATTATTTTCTTCTTATTAATTAAGAATATACATTTAACTAAAAATTTTAAAATATTATTAGAAAAAGTTTACTGATATTTTCTTATATTATTGGGGAAAAATTTATCTAAATGATCAGCAGTAGTATCAACAAATAAATTTTAACAGAGAATAATTATTATTTGGATAAATAGGAATTAATGGTGTAATATTAATGGTGAAATATTAATGGAATAAATAGGAATTTTAAACAGCACACATTATTTGTGAGCTCTAAAATTCGATTTGCTTATCAAGAGAATATTATGACTCAAAATAACAGTTAATAGAATCAGACTTGCAATTGCAACTAAAGATTCAGTTCTTAAGTGCAGTTAACGAATTTAAAAGAAATTAACAAAAAATATGTCTTATAGACATTATATATATATATATATATATATATATAAATATATATATATGTGTATATATATATATATGTATATATATATATATATATATATATATATATATATATATATATATATATATATATATATATATATATATGTATAAATATATATATATATATATATATATATATATATATATATATATATATATATATATATATATATATATATATATGTATATATATATGTATGTATATGTATATATATATATGTATATGTATATATATATATATATATATATATATATATATATATATATATATATATATATATATATATATATATATATATATATATATATATATATATATATATATATAAGGAGCCAATTATGAGTTTCAAATGCTAATAATATCCTCTAAAATAAAATATCTTGTTATCCTTAATTACTAGTAATAATTTTTTTCATGGAATTGTTTATAAATTTCCTGGTATCTGATTTCTACATATCTGCTTAAAAGTCATTAATTAATATGAGTTACTTTTTGTATTTTATTTGGAGGATTTTTTAACACAAACATAAAGTTCAAGAACAGTTTTTGCCTGTTTCGTCAAAATTGAATTTTAGCTGCAGACATTTTTTTTCACTCTCTTTATCGAATTCTGATTATTAATTAAATAATGTTCTATTAACTCAATGCTCTTTCAACAGGAAGTACTCAGGTGTCTAGAACTTCACTAACAAATATCAAGGAACATTATCACTCGTCTCAAAAATATTTCTTTGTCACAATATATTATTGCACAAAAATAAAAACCAAGATCTTAGATCCGAATACATTTATTCAGCGAGAAAATAAAATTACACGAACAGCTGTTGGTAACGGATATTAGAAAAAGTAAATCATCCCAAATCATCGGTGGTCATATGGAAGCAAATGACGAGCCATGGTATTGCTCTGGATTTCAATTAGACTACCAGATGGCGCAGCTGTCCTCAACTCTGTGGATATTCAGTTTCATACAGTTTAGTTGAGAATTTAATCTCGACATCTATGTATGTAATAATTAAATTTGCAGTTTTCCAATAAATTTTCTATGTAAGAAAATAAAATAAAAATTTTATTTACTGAAAATGGTTTCGGTCATGCTTTTAAATAGAGTGTAATTAATATAAATAATGTATATGTATCTATTTATATTTATATTCACTTTTATTAAATTCTTTTGATGCATAAAATGCATAAAAATAACGTCTAAATATTGGCAATAGGATTTTTTATAACAAAATTTATGAAGTTAAATCATATAATTTTTTTTTGTTTTTTATTTTATTATTATTTTTTTATGCACAGGTGATGTCACACATCATTCTATTTATTTAAGTCTAAGAATTCCATATATTGTTTGATTAATTTTTGTTAACCTTTAAATTATTTATTTATAATTAAAATTTCTTTATAATTATGATTTTTTCACAAGAAACACTTTCTCTATATATCTCATGTTTTCACTAAAAATATCTTACATTTTTTTTTATTTTCCATCAAATTTATAAATATTTTTTCAATAATGAAAGTTTCTAATTTATAACTTTAAAAAATGCGAAAAAAAAAATAAGAAAACACATGGTTACATGTTCGATTGATTTAATTTTTATTGTACTTTCGGGAATAATAAAAATATTAAATACTCAAAATAATATGCTTTACATGTAATTATGTTGACTTATGTACTAAACAGAAAATCTTTTGTATTTTCGTAACAGTCAAGAATAAATATGTAAACTTAAATGACAATGAAATAAATTTAGATTGAAAGAACTCTTAATTGATATTAATATCATTTTCAGGTTATTTATTTATCTAGGAAACCGTTCCTCAATTTAATGTTTATGTTGCATTAAATGCATTATGACATCAACAAGGAAGAATGTTTCTTCCCTAAAAATGTTTTGTCATTTATTGTTTCATCACTTTGTAAGATTTATAAATAAAATTTAAATAATAAAATATATAATTGTAATAAAATTTAAAATTACAAATCAATTGATATTTGTTACCAGTAAATACTTTTAACTTCAGTAAGATTGTTTCAAATTATAGAAAATTGATCATTTGAGATAATATCTGAATAAGGAACTGCATTTTTATCATTTAAATTTAGGCCTACATTTTTTCCAAAGTGTTCGTAATATCAAGTAATAAATATTGTGGAATATTTTTCTAACAAAATAGAGAATTTTTTGTTTTGCCTAGTTAATTAACTGACTTATAAAAAGTAAATTTTTGATTAGAACATTAAATATTTCATAAAAAAAGAATTATCTTTATCCTATGGATTTTAATCTAATTATGTGAAAACATGCCTCAGAAAATTGCCTACACAGAAATATAAATTTCACTCTCAAGACGGTCCAATTTTTTTCATCAAAACATGTTTATGACTAGAGCTTTTTCTGCAAATAAGTAAGGGTACGTAAAATAATTAGCATGTGAACTATGACAGTTACAATGTATATGAAACGTCACACACATTTACATTACAATATTTTCTATAATTTTTTAAGAAGTCTTTCTATCTTTTTATCTTTTTTCTATCATTTTTTATAATGATTCCTGTTAAATTTAGAGTAAAATTGAACATATCCTCACGATAATTGCATCTTTGTGGTACATTCCCTGTAAATGAAGCTTATTTTCAGTCTTAGAATATCTCACACCTATTATGGGCTACCAGCATGTTTTGGTAGACTAGGTTTAATAATCTCAGATATTTTTCTTTTAAATAATTCTGTAAATAAAGATCATAAAAATTTGGTCAAATAAAGGAACGATAACGGAACGGATAAACCTTCTTTATAGTGCCTTGAATAATTAATAAATGAATAATAATTATTGTAAAATTAAATAGCCTGCAGATCAGCCATATAATTAAAATAATGAAGTGTTCGACATAAAATGCATCGTATTTCTTGATACATTATTAAATGACATTGGGAAAAATATCACCACATGAAATTGAAAGTAAGTCAGAATTATCATTACTCTTTTACATAACTCAAGAAATTACTTATAACTGTACTTAATATTACTTAATCTGTTACTTTAATGTTAAATCAAAATTACAAAATTTTATATCATAAGTATACCGCATAAAATTTTTATATAAAATAAACTTTTATAATTCAAGTATTTTACGTATTAAAGACATTAGTTGTTAGGTTTCTTTATAAAAAATTATAATTAAATTATAATAAAATTATATTTAAATTTTAAATCCTATAATATTTTAGTTTAAGTATTCAAAGTAATCATACCCATAAAAAAGCAGTTGTTATATAATTATGCTTTAAATATAATTCTTTATTTTTATAATTGTTTTCTTAACGCGTTATTTAATACAGTTTGCAATATTTTATTTTGAGTTCCCGAGTATTCGGAAACACAAAATAATAATAATAACAACAATAATAATATTCATTTTCTTTATTTAGAGAATCTTGATAGTACTGACCCTATTTTCAGTTTCTCCGCAACTCCAAATAATATGCAAATCACTATAGAATAAATATGCTTTTTACTGCGCCTGTAAGAGTAGCATTAGTAATACAGCATCGGAAGAAAAGATGCACTTTTAAAAGTTTAACTTGTAAACCTCAAAGCCGATTTTACGGGAAATTATGGTGCAATGTATTTAGTGAAGATTATTGTATATTCAAGTAAAATATTTCCATTTTTCCAAAATTAATTTTGAGTTAGAAAAGTACAACTGTTTAAAAAGTAATAATTAATAAATATTTGTTTCTTGCTTTATTATGAATTTAATGTTAATGCGTTTTATAAACGATTCAGTAATTTCAATTTATGAACTACTTTGAAAATTATATGTTTTAAATGTATATAATTATAGTGTGATATTCATTATATATGACACTCTTTAAATACTTTAAAATTAATTAGCGATGAATAAATATGGGAGATATTATCTCACAGCTTGTACATTGAATGGTTCCCGATGTATTGTAATTTTTTCCTTGTATAGAACAGGTACCTAATTCAAATTTATAAAGAATATATTTTATTGAAAGAACTTCGTAATTTAAATCTGATAGTTTCCACCCTTATATTAAATAACAGTATAAATCTATTTTTTCATAATTTAATTTCTGAAACAATTTATAAATAATTAACTTCTCAAGATTTATTTTAATTTAAAAGTTATTTTTATTTTATAAAAATATCGCTGATAAAGTTGGAATTAATCAATTACAATAAATATAATTAGATAATATATAAACTCAGAATTATTTGATTAATTTTTATTTAGATAAATGAGGAAAATATTAACATTAGGAAAAGGACAATATTAAAAAAAACTGAAAGGAATTGATAAAATTTCACAATAAATGTCTGCACAAATTGACTTAAAACTTCTTATAAATTTGTTTAGTTAAAATATGATATTCCCAATAAAATTAATAAAGTTTTTGCAATTAAAGTTTGAATTTTTTCAAGATTAAGTACAGCATGTTTTTATCAATTGTTACTACCAATGTATGTTGTAGAAAAATAAAAAAAGAAAACACATGATGCATTTAGAATGTCATTTTATAAATTATTGATGCAAGAATTTTTAGAATTTATTATAAAAAATATGTCAAATAATCATGGAATCGCAAATATTTAATCCAAATGTTTCTTTAAACTTCTAGTCTCATTTCATCAATGTCAAAGTAAAACCTGTAAATACAGTTTATAAATATAAAATATTACTTCATTTGTCAGCTTCAGTTCATAATAAATAACAAAATGTATAAAAAATATTTGAATGGAAAATCTTTTTAGAAATATTCTTCATTATAAGAAAAGACTTACTATTCTATGAAATCATAAATTATTTTATTGAAATTGATGATTTATTTAACTTTAAAGTTGTAACTGTGCTTTTCTTTATCTATTGTTTGTGCACTACTGAAATCAAAAAATGTTTCACAAAACAATACATTTATAATTTTGGCAGATATTTTAAACCTACACATTATTCACACTTTGAGTATCCTGTTCTTATGTCATTTATAGTAAACAAAATAAAATTAGAGTTAACTTGCCTTAATTCCACTTAAAATTATTCTTAATATTTTGAATATTTCTGATGCAAATAGCCAGAAGCAGCTCGACTGTTAATACAATACTATTATGATAATATTAAACATTGAAAAAAAATGAGATTTCAATTTTAAACGTGTTTCTCCCTTCACTACATAGAATAGCAAGGATATTGCCCTCATCACATTAGTCGATGATGCAATCTTCCCTTAAATATTAATCTGAAATTTTTCCGTCATTTATTATACTTAAGTAAACAAATACCTGGCCGTGATAGCCTAGTGGTTAGGGCATAGGCTTTCCGTACGGAAGGGTGGGGTTCGATTTCTTATGCGCCAAAGACCTATCGAGAACATGCGATATACGTACTCGTTGAGTCTGTGGAATCGAAAGTACTGTGGTCGGTCATTGAGCAGTTACCATGGGTGCAATGGTCTGGAGAAAATTTCCTCACCTTTCAGTTCAATGTCAAAATTGAGGGAGTGGATCCTCTGGTGGTGCAATCTATTGGTGGATTTGAAGAGCAAAGTCGTACTTTCACCTTCGTGGTGGTCTTCTTAAGCGAAAGACACTTCCTATCGACTTAAATTCGTGTAGACAAGGCATAGCGAGCCTGTCTTGTCCAAATGACATAAGTAACAACAACAACAAACAAATACCAATTGGGAAAATGAAGTGACAGAAAGACAAAGATATCGAGATCTGGTACTTGATATGAGACTGTTTGTGGTAGCTGAAAAACGCTATGGTAGTTGTTGAAGTTAAAAATATTTTGTTTTGAATGAGCTCCCTGTTCTCCTTAAATGGTGAATATTATAAATTCAGTGAATTATATTAGTAACTATAAACTTTGATATATTGGGTAAGAATCTTTCTTGTATTCACATAAAAATATATACATAGACATATATATTTAGCCAAACATAAATATAATTTTAATTTGGCTGAACCATTAGAAATTTTTTGGTGCCCTATTAAGTATTAATTTCAAATTACTTTAAGTACAGGGTCAAAGTTACCTCATGTTTGGTGAATATAATCCTTTAAAAGTTACCTTTAACAACAGGGAAGTACACTGCGTATTGATGGATAAAGAATCAATTTATCTGGCGAATATTTTCCCTTTCCAAAAACCATTATTTAGATTACTTCTACTTATGATTAAATTGCTGTTCAACTCGAAAACATGGTCAATTCCATTTTTTAAGCAGAAAACAATGTGCTTCAAAATATAATTTTAAAATTATTACCGTCCCAATAATCCTTCATTAAAGATATCTTCTTGGGTTGCCACCTTTTCCACGAAGCTCATAGGCATTAGAAATCTCATAGACTGAATCTCTAGATATGAAAGTATGACGACATTCAGAAGTTATACTGAACTGACAGCTCACCAGTAAAATAATGATCGTCCATTGCTCTAATCTCTAAGATTCGACAAGATTTGAAAGATGAATGGAATCTTTTGTCTGCAGAAAGGAACTGAACCTAAAGCTGATTATCTTACAATGAAGTTTCACTTATGAGACTTTCTGGTAACAGTAATCCATCAACTAAGATTTTGTCGTCACACAGAAGTTAAGTTAAGAAAGTATTGAGAAGCTATTGAATACACCTCGTTTTAACAGACAAATAATGATCTTTGGAGGAGTATTAAACGATTTTGCTCACTCTTCCTTTAGATGAATCTGATATCCTGAAACTAACAGAATTTCAATGTTGGCCTTTCATTGCACTTTCTGCAATTCAGAACTTGGAATTAGTTTACTTCCAGTCTCCCAATTTTACCTTATTCAATCAATTAAAGTTTGGTGGTTACTTATTTTTACTGCTTAAATTTTAATTTTGAACAATTTTTAGAAAAATATTCGATAAGCTGTGTGAATGAACGAAATTCTGATTCTAAAATAAAACGATATTGAAAAAGATAGTATTGTAGTTTTTATTTCCTTTTATAGAATTTGCCATGATGAAAATATTCTGAATAATAAGCATTCATATGTAGTCCCTAAATGTGGTTTCAGTTTTTGTCACCAATGTGACTTCTTTTAAAATCGAATAAGACTATAAAGAGCATAAATTTTCAAAATTTACCATCATCAAGGTGTCTTCCTCACAATTTTTCTCATCAGTGCCATCATCACAATCAAAATCTCCGTCGCAGAGATAGGATTTAGGTAAACATTGGTATACATCGCACCTGAAAAACGTTTCGTCCCAACACTCAAGTAACTCGCATTCTTTCTCATCGCTGCCATCGTCACAGTGTACTACACGGTCACATCTATAAAGTGGTTGAATGCATTCGCCATTATTACAGTAAAATCCTCGGCAGTTTCTCAATGCTGAAACAACAATGAAATATTTAAATGGATCCATTTTGTAATAGTTGTTGGATCCTTATTTTAAAATCAACTAAGGGCAAAAATATTCATTAAAAAGCCAACCTTATATAAACTTTTTTCTCTTGATTTAATTACCAGAGCAGTATATTGACTGTAAATAATGATTACAACAAAATATTATAGAACCTACAGCAATTCTTTTCATCTTTTCCATCTCTGCAGTCGTTGATACCATTACATCTTTCTATTTCAGGAATGCATTGGCCATTCTGACATCTGAATTCAGTTCCTTCTTCACAGGTTTTCTTGTCGCAGTCCTCTTCATCTTCTCCATCTTTGCAATCTTTATAATCGTCGCACAACCATTTCCTAGGAATGCAATTGTAATCTTTGCATTTAAATTGGTGTTTTGTGCAGGTTTCGTTTTCTGTAACAAATATGGAAACCAGTTTCATATTTTAAAGCAATGTATATTATTTCTATATGGAGTAAATTTCCTTATTGTTTAAAAAGACAATTTTTATCATCGAAATTAGGTACTTCATAATTTTTCTCTAGCATTTAAAATTTTCATAATTTTAAACTACATAAAAATATGTTAATTTAATAATTCAAATTCAGTGATTTCTACTTATTAATGATTCTGTATCTTGTATGATAACATTTGACAATAATTATATAATTGTATTCTTTATCTATTTATAAATATGTTAAACTTACTTGATTTTTTCCCTGTAAATAGCAATGTTTTATTATTTTTGAGTTTAAATTGCAGCATTAATTTTAAATAACCATAAATAACTTTTACTTTAAAAAAAGTTTTATTTTTTAATTTCTTAAAATAGTTTAAAATTAGAGCAAGCTAATGATTATATTAAAAGAAGAGAACAAAGTATCAATAGAAAGGGACGAATTTGGAAAGAAATCGGATTGTAATTTTTCTAAATACTAATGTTTATGTAGTTTTAAACTTTGTTAGCTTCATTTTACCTCAAGGGTTGAATTTTCTTATTGTTATAAAATATTTTTAAAATCTAAAAAATATGTAAATATTTAAATTTTTTTTGAAAATATACAAATATAGAACATTTGTGTTTTTTTAAATGTAAAATATATGTTTCAAGATCAAGTGTTGCTTTATAATTGACTAAGCAAAGATTTCACCAGATTTGTGGGGTTTTTTTTTTAAGTTTCTATCATTATGACAATAGTTAACAGGAAACTAAATATTTTATTAATCAGTATCCCCATTAAATATTTTATAACAAATTTATTTAATAACATTTATTAATATTTTACAATAAGAAAAACATCAGTTGTGAAAGATAATACCTGTGTTTTTGTTAAAAGATCGCATAAAAATGTTATCGCTCATGTGAAAAACTATGAGATTCTAAATAAAACATCACATACTGCTTTCTTTTTTTCGTACAACTTTTCATCTAACAGTTGAGGATTTTTGTTTTATGGTAGAATTTTTGTCAACCAAAATAATAAATGTCAATGCAGCTAATTTTAAAGTTAATTTTCTATATATTTACTACTACAATATCTTGGTAATTATCGCCGACTTAACATTACATTGAATAAATTTCGTCATAATGTTAATCTTCTATTTGGTAAATGGATATTTTTAAAATAACATAAAAATTATTATTTTAAAAATGTCCGTTTACTAAAGTAATACAGGGTGTCCCAAAACGACCGCATAAACTATGCACAGCTAGATTCCTCGTAGGGAGTACATAAAAACTGCCCCAAGAAGCGTTCCTAAACAATCCATAGTTTATGTGAAAAATACGAAAAACAAAGTATGGCGTCATTGCCGGTGCAAGAAAAAACACTTTATTGAACATATCAACAGCAGTATATGCACAATTTAAAGCAGATGTTCAAAGTGTCCGCCGTGTATGTCGAGGCAGTCTTGAGTACGCCGTGGAATGGCTGTCATCACACGTTGCTGCATCGCGGTGTACACCGAAGTACAAGCAGCATACAGACGAGCAACTAAGTCCATTGGCGTTGTCTCTATGTCTCGATACACCAGTTCCTTGAGATGGCCCCACAAGAGAAAATCCAATGGTGTAAGATCTGTCGAACGTGGTGGCCATAGAACTAGACCTTCACGTCCGATCCAGCGGCCAGAGTATTCCATATCCAGCCACATACGCACAGGAGCACAGAAATGCACCGGAGCCCCATCATGCTGGAACCAAAGTCCCTGTATTACTGCTAATGGTATGTCATCGAAGAACTAGGTTAAAACCTCATTGAAAATACCAAGTACGACTGTTCCGAGAGCCGTTCAGGCAGTAGATATGGTCGTTCAGGCAACAGTTTTTATGTACTCTCAACGAGGAATCTAGCTATGCAAAGTTTATGCTGTCGTTTTGGTAAACCTTGTATATTTAATCATATTGTCATAACAGAATTTCAATTTTAGCCAAAATAAAAATACTATTGCTATATTTTCAAATTTAATGTTCCTAAATGAATTTTTTTTCGATCAAGTGCAAAATAATCACCATGAGTTAGAGAATCAGAAGAAAAACATAGGCTTAAAAATGTAGAATTAATCGATTCATTTTTAAACTTAAATTTATAAACTAGAGCATAATTTATTGTTCATGAAAGTGAGTATGATTGCAACTTAATACCACAAATACTTTCATCTGTTCCGTCATTGCAATCACGTATTCCATCACATTTAAATTTCGAAAGCAGGAATTTATTGCCATCGCATTTCATATAACAGCACTCAGTTCCATTGCAATCGTCTTCATCGCTTCGGTCTTCACAGTCTCTGTGACCATTTAATCTTTTATTTGACTCAATGCATTTTCCTTCATAGCTGCAGAAAAAGCCTCGGCAATTTGAAACGGCTGTAATATAGAAAAACTGATAATTTTGAAGAACATTAAAAATTTTTTTTATTTATTCCACTATTATAAATGATAATTTATACTGTAGGGAAAATATTTATTGTAAACCTTTTACATTAGTCAGTTCTTTTTATGTATAGAAAACCCACATATAATGATTTATTGAAGTGTCAGCAAATTCAAAATTAAATTTCATTAAAAATATATCAAAATTGATGTATTATAAAAAAAGTTATACGAGATTTCTTTAAATTAATTTTAGTAATGTGTATTGTGTATAAACCAATTATTACATTTAATAAAGAATTTCTAAAATAATTATTGCTGTTATTTATCATTTATCTCTGAGATAAATAATTGTGAAATAAATAATAAGAATCTTAGAGCAATATTAAAAAATAAGATATTTAAATATATTACAAAAAAATTACAAAAATAAATATTCTCTTTTACTATATATAATCAAATGAAAATGACCGAATAAAACAGGAATATTATGCAACATAAATATTACTTCACAAATTAAGACGTTAACTTGTTCAGTAATATTCAGAGATATCTGAAAGTACATTTCTAGTATGTCCTGAATATTTTTTATTCGAGCAAATTTTCCAGATTCGGAGGAATTGAAAGATTTATTTGCAGATTTGGAGATGTGAAAAATATCATTTTTAAATGTGTTGCAAGATTTACGTAATATATGACCTTGTATAATCATATTTATAATAGACATCTGGACGACTTGATACCATCGACACTTTCATAAGCAGTAAGATGTTTTTAATGAAAATATAAATTACCAGAATATGCTACAGCATAGCTAAAAGTGATGAAATATTTCAACAAATCGCCTGCAGACATTAGATGTTACGTGAGCTTAAAAAAAATTGAAATATAGTTGTACAAAAATAAATGTTTTTTTCTTCAAAATATATGTAAATAGATAAAAAATGAGCGAATAAAGAAATATCCTTGATAAATTGCCACAAAAAGTGATGGATTCTTTCAAGAGAGTGCTGCCATATATTTGATATTTCCTACAGCATAAAATACTTGAAGAAAAATCGAAATATACTAATACAGCAGATTAACAGAACACACTGTGTTGCAACAAATTACAACATCAAGTATTATGGTAACAAAAAACTCAATGGAAAATGTATACAGACTAATGAATTTTTAACATTTTTACAGTTGTTTGCTATACTAAGAGAGAAACGGGATTCGTTGCTGAAGATCACGTTTCTTAAATAAGATACTGTCCAACTTTCCCAAGATTGTCATCAATTTAATGGAACGTAGGCAATAGATATAAGAGTCACCAAGCCTGTATTCTCAGGGCATCCCAAAACAAAATGGTAGCTAACAATGCCTCCTTTACTTCAAAGGTGCTGAAACCATGTAATTACAATATCGCTTTGAACAACAAGTTGTTTCATCGTCTATTTTATTAATCAGTTTTGCAGAGATCATTAGCACAAAATCAAATATCTGTTAGTAGTGACATTGAATACGTCCTAGAGATGTCCTTCTTTAAAATCCAGTACGTAGAAAATAATTGTTCACTGCTGATTACTCGTATATTCAAGTACTGGTTCTTTTATGTGAAGTGAAATTTAAATTTTTATATTGAAAAATTCATTGTTCAATGAGAAAATACTAATTAAATAATAAATTTATTGAGATTTGATTAAATTATTAGCATTTCAATAATATTATCAGATCTAAAAACATTATATCAAGACTTGTATTATGGTTTATGGTTTAATTACTATATTTTTGTTATTAATTACTTGTACTTATGGTTTAATTATTTTAGGTTAAAAAATTTTTGCAATAAAGTACATTTGAAAAATAATTCTTTTTTTTCTCTTTCTCTCTAAACGTGAATAAAATATTTGGGAAAAAAGTGAAACATTTTAAATGAGACAAAATTTACTGTAAAACATTTTTAAGATTATGTATGCGTTTTATAAAAATATATATCTTAAATATAGTTGCATATTTACAGTATTTGCAAAGACATTTAAAAATCAGATTGTATATCAAAATAGAAAGTTGCACATAACAGGTATACTGACTGCAATTATTTTCATCTGTTTCATCAAAACAGTCCGGCACTCCGTCACACCTAACATTTTTATTCAAGCATTTACCCTTATCACAATGAAAATGAGTTCTCTTATCACAAATATTATTGTCACAGTATTTTTCATCCGAACCGTCATCACAGTCTGCTTCTCCATCGCATATCCATTGAAAATCAATGCACTTGCTGTCATCCTCGCAGTAGAAAGAATAGTGATTTGAGCAATCTAAAAGAAATTCTAAGAATAAGTTCAATAAAACATTGGATAAGTTCATTTGAGCTGACATTTATCTGGAAATTAAACCCATAATTAACAGTGTTTAATTCTAAATACATATTAGATAATACACTGCTGGCCATCTAAATTGCAACACCAAGAAAGAAAAGAGGTATCAAATCAAAACTTATTTTGTAGATAACATTCTGACTAAGTATCAAATGATTCAATTTATAGTCTTCTGTAAAGTGTGGTTCCTGCCAAAAATCAGTAGAAAAATTACTTGACATTGTTGGAGATCAACGCTGCCACACGCCTCGGTATTGAATCAAAGACTTTGGATGTGATCTTGGGGTAAAACAGACCAAGCAGCTTCCACACGTTGCCAAAATTGATCAATTGTGGCAGCTGGGGATGTAATCTGGGTCAATAGTTGAGAAACCATGAACCACATGTATTCTATCGTCTAAGGATTCGGATAGCGAGCAGGCCCGGGAAGCAATTCAATCTGGCGATTGACGAAGAACCTTTGGACAATGCTTGACACGTGTGATCACGCATTATCCTGTTGAAGTATGGCTGTGAAAAATCCCTGAAGGTAAAGAAGAACAACTGGCTCCAACACCTCGGAGATGTAGCGCTGGCTGTTTAAAGTACCGGCAATGCGTACTGGAGGAGTGCGAGAATAATATTTAATATCTCCCAATACCAAAATACCCGATGCAGAACCAGTATGGCGGTGCATAACGCAGCTGTTCAGCATCCTCTCTCCATGGTGTCTCCAGACTCGAATGCGACCATCTTGGAGTTTCAGACAGAAACGTGACTTAACAGTACAGACAATTTCATCCCATTCGGCCGTCCACATCCTTAATTCATTACACCATTGGCGGCGGTGACATCTGTGGCTCTGCGTCAAGTGTAGACGAAGCAATTGAAGTCTTGCGGACAAACCACTCTGCTGTAAACGGCGTCGAATGATATGTGCAGACACTGGATGATGCGTTACAGACTGAATTTGCTGTGCTGTGGTTCGTGATGTGACTGAGCAATCCATCACTGCCATGCGCACACTTTGCTTGTCATCATGTGAGATGGTGCACTGAGGTGGATGCGATGGAACACGTCAGTCCTTCGTATCTTCATGCATCCAATGATCACATATCCACATTACAGTTGTTTGGTTTCATCCAACACGACTACCGATATCCCTGAAAGATAATCCACAATCTCGGTAAGCCACTGTTCTTCCTCTGTCGAACTCGAATACTTGATCAAAAAATGATCGCTTTTTTCTATGAGGCATAATTAACTTTTTTTTGAAAAACTTCAAGAAAAGTACAGTTGTCGAACTTGAAATCGTTGAAAATTTTCAAGAATTAAATAGCGCTTTGAAGTGGCGCTACAGGTGCGCGTGATGTGAGTCTGCTCTGAAATTTTAATTACTTGCATATATCTCACCTCCGCTAATGCATGTTGTAATTTTCATGTTATTTGCATTCATCCTTCATGGTGTTGCATTTACTGTAGCCAGCAGTGTATTTAAGAAAGATTTTTTTTCTTGACTTTATTGTAATATGTATATAAGTAATATATATATATCCCACAAGTGGTTGTAATTCTTATTATTTTGTAAGCTAAAAATAAAGTGCTGTAAAAACTCATTATATATATAAATTATTTATCTTTACTTTTATTTAATTATTCTTCCTTGAATTTTCCAAGTCATTATATTATCCGAAAACATTTAATTATTTCGAGAAATGCGTTGCATATTACTAATGTATTGGTCACAAAAGAGCTATAACCTTAAAATCTTTCTTGTAACTTGCTTTAGTTTGCAATAAAGTATAGTTTATTTATTATCACTTAGTGATTAGTTTTGCTATTCATGACATTTTACAAAATATTCTAAGGTATCTGAGCACATTAAGTTTAAATTGTTCAACAATGAAAAACGAATATGATGTTTTTCCTTAATAATGATCATTATGTTTGAAATGAACATTTTAAATTCCTTTTATTATAGGAAAATATTCATTAATTACGTGATTAATAATTATGGCCCATTTTAGTTATCAGTAAGTGTTTTCTACAACTATTAATCACATGTCTAATTCTTTAGATTAATCAATACCAATTATCAATTTCAACAGATTATGTTTAAGATATGAAAATAATTCTAAGATATCAAACTAAGCAAATATCTACAGACCAAAATTATTTGATCAAATCAAAGAGTTTTGAAATAAAACTACTATTAAAATAATCATCCAACAAAAATGAAAACATATTAACTAATTTATTCCTGACTTCTAATTCGAGTGGTTCTTTCAAATTCATTTCAGGCATTTTTGTACAATTACAAAAAAAATAATAACTCCTTCCCACATCACAATATCAAAATATTTTCTTTTATAATGCATAGAATCAGTAGACATATTTTTATTTACACTTCCTTAGATTCACACGCAAGAATAATCTTATATAAAAACTATTTCTATTACATATATAATGCCTTTAATACTTTTCTAAAATATAAATTTTTTATAATGTGTAAAAATCGAAATAACAAGTTTGAAGTGATTTTTTTTATTAAATATTAAAAAAGAAAACTAAATACATATTTATTTCGACAGATAACAGTGTCTTAAAACTAACTTTGCATACATTTTTTCACTTCAAAAAAAATTATCAATTTACTCTCCGAAATTTACTTTACAAAATCATTGAAAAAAATAAATCAATTGTGAAATTGTTGTCATAAAACTGACAATGCTATTTGAGATGGTATTCAAATGAGTCTGAATTTTATTTATCAAAGAATAACGAAATGCTCACGGATTTTGCAACAGTCCGAAAAGTGTCACCTACAAAATATAGCTTAAAAATGAATTCTCTATATGACATTTTTCATGATGCAAGCGGACAATTTTTTAAACAACATTTTAGGAATTTTGAATGCCAGGCAGTCATGAATTATACAGTCAACAGTTTAATAACGGAAGTCTATGCACATAAAATTTTTTAATTAGTCATATTTCCCTTTTGACAAGCTGATTGTGGCTAAAAATGTAGAGATATGGTCTTTAGAGTGTAATGTCCATGATTCCTTTGCTGGACAATGAGAAATCAATGTTGAGTTTTTTTCATGCACATCTGTTGTAATGGCTACTTGAAAACTTCAGAGGATTTGTTTCTTAAAATACGCAAATATAGCCCATAGTGTGTGTTTAATCTTAAATAAAGAAACATCCGAAGTAAAATGAAAAGTTATACTGCAGATTTCAGCTGTTAAAATGCCACTAGAAGATGCAAAGGACACCAAAATATGGTACGAATGGTAGAGAGTTTTGGATGAAAGAGATTTCGATACTGTCACTACTGGTCAAAAAAAAAAGAGATCATTCGTTTTCTATTTGATTAGGAAATCTCTTATAGCTGGTCTGAGAGTTTTTTGAGTAATCAAATGCATATTTTTAAATCCATTTTAGTGTCTGTAATTTGGGGAAATCTGCTCTTTACATTGAAACACGCGTTTCAATGTTTACAGAAAGAAATGCTCACTTTTCAATAGAGAATCCTCTTAAATATACAATTGGAAAATTTTCTAAAACGTCCAAATGTATTTTAATATTATTGAATCAGTTAAAACTTTTAAAAACCTACCAAGAATTCTGTGCTCCTTTCCCTTCTATTTTCAAAAAAGCATTTGGAAAAAATATGAAACGTGGTAATTTTAATGAGACCACGTTTTTCGGAGAAAAAAGACACTCAGAATATATTTTACTGCTTGGCTTCTTCAAGAGAATATAAAAAATTATTCATATTGTCCATGGTTTAATGATTCAATTAAGTTAATGGTTTAGTTAAATATTATCTACATGGAATACTTTCAATAGTCTTACTGGCATTTAAAAATTTTGGAGAACCATCATAGTAAACAAATACGTTTAGATAAATAATTGTAAAATGCAAATTTAAATATAAATCAGATCTCACATCCTTTCATCAACTGATCACTTTGCAATAATTAAAAACAAATATCATTAGAATTCATAGAAAAATGTATTCTTCTATCATTTCGCCATTCATTTAAATTTCTAATAAGGAAACTTCCCCATCACAAAAGCCATTCCTAAACATCACATTCACCAAAACATAAGCATTACCTTATAAATGTATTTATCATTGAATTGATTTTGATCAGCTTTCATAGTCTATCGGCATGCTGGATTAATGGGTTTATTATTTTGGTTGGATGATATTAACAGTCGTATTTTAGAATATTAGTTTCAGTTGAATATCCAGTCAGTTATGATTTTATATCTAATGGGGAGATCCCAGTTATATCAGGAGTTTTCAAAAATATTAGCAATGCCCTGATGTCTAATCAATGGAAAGTCGATTTGAGTGCTTTTGTATAACAAGTTAATGTAAGAACACATGTTACACTTCTTGTTGGGACATTTCTAGATACAGTCATGTGTTGTTGAGAGATTGTCCCACCACCTCTCTTCAACTGCTAAGGTTGATTTAGTATGAAATAGACTTCAAGAAAATCTCAGAACGAATTGTCCGTTTCTGTCAATCAAGACAACTTGGATTCCTTGCTTAACGGGATACGATACATTTTAGTACCAGGGTGAATAAGCATTTCATTTGCTTGTCTTTCTGATGTTGCAGTTTGAATCACAAGCTGGGTATAGAGGATGAATATAACTGAAATTACGATTCAAAATCATTTTTAAATACAATTGATTGAGCAAAAAATTTGAACTTTGAGAGTAACTCATATAATGACTAATCTCTTATCAATTAAGATAGCCTTTTTTTGCAAATAACGCAAGCTTGTTCTTGTTTTTTCTACAATAAATAGAATGATTAATGTAAATTATTGTATTTTACGAATGTTTCTATCAACTTTCCAAGACATGCAATCATCGGTTTTAATATTTCGCTTTTTAATCTGAATTTCAGTTACAGCTGTTTCATATAATTAGAAAGTAAATCGAGCTCCAGAAGCTCAGTAGCTTCACGCCGCTTCCCGTAAGCTCAGCAAAGTGAAGCATCATTTGCCGCGGGCAGTGGTTGGGAGAGTGACCACGGTCTATTCTCCTTCACTGGGTTGCTGGAACTCCGTGGGTTGGGGACGTGTCCACGTTAATCTGTGACGTCCAAATCCCTCCGCTGGTGTGGAGTGGATGTGGAGAGGAGGGTGCCAGCTCAGGTGTGGCCTCGTCACCTGACCGTGTTTCAAAATTACGAGACACCTTAATAGATCAAAGTCGTACTTTCACCTTCGTGGTGCTCTGATCCAAAACGAAAGACGCTCTCTATTGACTTAAATTCGCATAGCCAACGGCATAGCGAGCTTGGCTTGTCCAAGTGTCATAAGCAACAACAGAAAGTAAATCAAGTTTGTTATCCAGTTTTCCTCCAAAATAATAATTTACGTTTAAATTGCATTTTAAATTTGCAGATGCAGAGTAGCCGATTTTTATCATTTGTGGGAACTTTGGTGATGCGAAACGCAGCATATTCTTCGGAGTTTTCAACAGCAGTGCACAATCTTACACTAAATTTGGTGCATCCAGGAAATGTCTGAATGTATTTTTCATACTTTACGTGTGATCTAGGTCTTTTATTCCTTCAGCAGAAACAATGAACTTTTAGATGTATGTGAGGACATTCTCTCAACTCTACCCATACAAATCCCATACAAAAACCTTGAGCTGACTAAGAATGCAAATTACTTATCCAGACAAATTGACCATCCTCATTACAGGCATTCATTTCAGCACTCATGGATGCCTAGAAATCAATTTCTATTGTGCTACCAATTATTATCTAATAGATATACTCACTAGAGGAGTGCCAATAGTTATCAATGAAAAAGCATGATTAAAATTACATTAACATACACCTCACGATTCACCGAATCTGTTCTATTAGGCATCTGGAAACTTTTTGTCACTTATTATACATGCAAGATTCCAAATAATTTTAGATTTATAATTAAATGAAAATAAAAAATTCAAATGATTATACGAAACAATATAATCCTCACTCGATAACCTATAAAGGCATGCCATTTTCTGATCTTATACAAAAGGGGAAATTTTTAAACTAACATTTCATATTTTTACTTATGTAAGGAATTCTTCTGCTATTAGGTGACAAAATGCTACTCAATAAGTGTTTTAATTACACAAATACCTACAATTTTGGTAAAATTAATTCTTCAATATGGAAATTAAATATCTCAATTGATTGCTCATGTATAGTAAAAACATTTCTCGAAATGTGGATAAAAATGAATTTAAATATTGTATATTTTACTATGTATAATTATCAGACAAGGGAGAAACACTTAAAATTATTATGTACTGAATAAGTACTACGCATTTGAAATTATACATATATATTTTAATTATAAATTTATTATTTTTGTACAATCATATATATATATATATATATATATATATATATATATATATATATATATATATATATATATATATATATATATATATATTATTTTTAATCATAAATATTTTTTTAAACTAAGCATTTTAAAAATTCAGCTCACCTGAACGTTTAGAACGTGTAGAATCAACTAACATAATATCAGCTAATGCTATCAAAGTCAAAAAACTTCTCAAAATATTCAGCATCTTTCCCTTATATGAAATGCAATCACGTTAACTCTCAATAATAGTAACAGGAAACAATTAAAATCACCTCCACATCGACATCCGCTTCCTGAAAATGTATCGCGGTGATGAGCCCATAATTATTTGACTTTTATTTCTAAGAGCAAGATAAGAAATATTTCCAATTTACGTCAGTAATTATGGTGTGTAGAAAATAAGCTCTATATATATACTTTTAAATCTAATCTAGAAAGTGTACGAAATTGAATGAGTGTTAAGAATTGAAATATACTTTCAACAACAAATGTTCATAAACGATAATATACAAAACATCCATTGAGACAATGCTACAGCTTTTTCTACAGTTATGGATCTAAATATTCTGTTGTTCAATAGCGAGTTAAAAGATTAATGAAAATTATTGTATTATTAATATATACATATTCATACATACATACACACATAAATACATATACACACAAACACACACACACCCACACACACACACACACACACACACACACACATATATATATATATATATATATATATATATATATATATATATATATATATATATATATATATATATATATATATATATATATATATATATATATATATATATATATATATATATATATATATATATATATATATATATATATATATATATATATATATATATATATATATATATATATATATATATATATATATATATATATATATATATATATATATATATATATATATATATATATATATATATATATATATATATATATATATATATATATATATATATATATATATATATATATATATATATATATATGTATATATATATATATATATATATATATATATATATATATATATATATATATATATATATATATATATATATATATATATATATATATATATATATATATATATATATATATATATATATATATATATATATATATATATATATATATGGGGTGGACTTAATACCATGAAACATTATTCACAATTTCATTAAGTTGCTGTATTCTTGTAAATTGTAACCTGTTTAATTTAAAAATCAAAATTATAAAAAATAAAAGGTAATTTGTCTTGAAGACATGTGATCATATTTGAGAAATATTTTAAGAAATTAAGCCTCTTAAAATATTTACTTTTGTTGACTTAAGAAATTGATACTGAGATTTTCCATAGTAAAAGGACTTTTAAGGACATCCATAACTATCACTTAATATTGGAGATAGAAATTAGCTTTAAATCCTACTTTAGATATATGAATATGTAATTGAGAAATGTGAATAAAAACTTTATTCTATATAAATTTTTTTACATCATTACCTAATACTTTAACAATTAATGTAAAATATTTTTTTCAGTAGATCGGCTTGTTGATTGTCATTTTTTTGACACTCATTCATTTTTTGACGAAAGATTGTTAGCTGGATAAATTTATCAAAACAAATTTAAAGTTGCTGAATAAATTTATAATAAATTTCGTTAAAAAAGTGTCTCTTTTAATAATATAAGACAAGTTTTTATGATTCTATTTCTAAGATCTATGTAAGTTTTTATGATTTCATATTATTAAGATACATTCAATATGAATATTTTAGTTCGCCTTTTCAATGTTACACAAAATAATCTTATAATGAAATTTTATGTATTTTTTCTCGTTTAAAAGTATTTTTAAATTACTTTTATGTTATTAAATTTGTGCAAAATTAAACTATGTAAAAATGATTTGTTTATAAGTATAATGAGTAAAAAATTACACACAATATTTATTTTAAAATGATTCAAATGAATATTTATTATTCCAGTTGTTTCAGTTTATTGATTTTGCAACGAAAGCTATTAAGCATAAATAACTTCTTTGAAGTATTAAGCCATGAATTAGCTTATAAATTTTTTTAATCATTCCTGTCTTTTAATCAGCTGGCAACATTCTCTTCAACTTTCCACGCCACACTAGTGGAGTTTACACAAAACTCAATTTTTTTTTAATGTGAATAGATATCTAATCATGAATATTCACAGTGAGAAGATATTACGTTTCGAATTCAAGAATATGAAATCTTTTTTACACAAGATATAGCAATTCCAAAAATTGTAGAAAAAGTAGTGCTTATTAAAAAGTTCTAAAAATATCAGGATAATATCATTTTAAGAGAAGTATTCTCTTCATTCAAGCAAGTTCAAAGTGTCCTTAGTTTCGGTAGTATTGGTTACTACCGAAATTAAGAACACTTTGAACTTGCTTTATTTTACTTACCATGAATTAATTCTAACGTATTTCGCAAGTCTAACTATAATTAAATTCATTAGTGTATTCTATTTATTTATTCAAAATAATTAGAAATAAAATGCTAAAATGTAAGAACAGTCGTTGCTATTTTCTGTAATGGAATAAATTTTCATTGATCCGATTGTTTTCCTGAACAATAGTACCATAAAAATTTTATGATTTAATTCATTATTCAGTTTTCATCTCATCTTATAATAAATTTTTTTCTAATTCATGCATGATTCAATATTCCAAGAACTTATAGTAAGAGAACAAATTTTGTAAATATTTAGTAAGGATTTCTTTTATGTAAATTTAAAATTATTTTATTTAAATAAAATTATTTAAATAAAAATTATTTAATAAAATTATTTAATTAATTATTTAAAAAAATTATTTAAATAAAATAAAATAGAATAAATCAAAAATAAAATTATTTTGTTTCACTGACACAAAAATGAATTTATAAAATATAAAAATTGGTGCTTTGTTAAACTAGTGATGATGTAATATATTTGAAAAAAATAATTTCATCACGATACTTGCAATTACTGTTCTTGTTTTTATAAGCACATTTGATGTCTTACACCTATACGAATATATTTACAAAAAATGTTTTTGAAAAGGAGAGCATCAATTTTCAAGTCTGACATTTTGAAAAAAGGTGGGAAAAAATTTAAAAAATGAAAAATACATTTGTTTGATTGAAATTTAAACAAAATATTTTCTATTGAGCTTAGTCAATCAAAATAATATTATAAGAATTTGATTAATATTAGTTAATTAATAGTTTCCTGCATAAAAAAGGAATTAGAGGTATGCATAATATGCGAATAAAGTTACTGAATTTTTCTATTATTTTATTATTAAATGTTCATTATGCTTTACAAATATTCACAATTTGAAAATCTAACGTATCAATATATGCGCAAATTTAATAAAACTTTTTGCTTTGTACAAGTTTTTCTTTTATTCTTTTAATTTTAATTTTTTTTAAAAACTTTGCTAAACATATAAGTATGTCCAGCATTGTCATAATATTATTTTGAATTTCTTCAATAACTCTCTATATACTTCTACATTTACAATATAAAACGTGTCATTTTTTATGTGTTTCTGGGGAAAAATAATAGAAATTTTTACCATTAAGAACAGCTGTTTATGAGTTTGAGATGAGACTCTATTCTTTATCTTGTCCTCTTCTTCAAGAAAAATATTCAATATTAAAACTTTCACAGATGTTCCATTCATGTCATCATTCCACTGATTTTTTTCTGTCACTGTGTCTGCCTGAAAATTACAAGAGCAAATTTAGTTATCATAGTATTGTCACTTTTATATCTAGAACTTTTCCAATTATCAACTCCTTTTAAAAAAGTGCTCACGGATTGATGTCATTGTCTTGAGCGCATACATATAAATATGCATAAAATGTCTTTTGTTTTAATATGTATTTTAAATATCATTATAAATGTGATACGTTTAAAAGAGCAATAAATCAAGCTGTTTTATTTCATCATACATTAACATGAGCAAAATTTCAACAACTGTGTCTAAGAACTATGTATAAGAAGAGAATTGAAGCTTTTTAATAGTAAATGACACAGAAAATGAAGATAAAGTAAGGTATGAACACATTAGTAGAAGAATTTCTGATTAATTTTTCTCACTTAACCTGAAATAAATCAAACTTGTAAATTAAAGAATAACTCTGTAATAAATGTAAGAAATAAAAAATTACATAATTAAAAATTAAAAATTACTTGGATAAAATGTAATCCTAAATTAATAAAATACTTAATTATTTACTTAAATAAATCTTAATTTCTTGATAAAAAGATTTTTGTGAATATGAAGGAAAATTGTATTGACCATTGATAACCATTAATCATTTTTTGCTACCACATTTCATCAGTTTATTAAAAACGATCTAATGTATAAAATGAATATATTTATTAGGAATGTCACTGTTTGATGTTCCTTGTAATGTCCCTATTATGTTCAACGTTCCATTTTCATCCGTTTATAAAGAACAACCTAATGTTTATAAGATAAACATATTTATGAGGAGTACCATTATTTGATGTTCCTTGTAATGTCCCTATTATGTTCAACACTCCATTTTCATCTGTTTATAAAGAACGACCTAATGTAAATAAAATAAACATATTTATTAGAAGTGCCACTATTTGATGCTCTTGTTATGCCACTGTTATATTCAAATTTCGATATTTTTTTTAACAAACAGTGATAGAGTAACTATATCAACATAACAAACATGCTTATTCTAAAGTTTTCACGTGAAAAATTAGATTAATAGGGTCTCACATACAAGACAAATAAGAAAATTATTTCAACAAAACTTATCCCCTATGAGGAAGCTATATATATGTTAATATATCATTCTATACTAAACCTAAAATAAGAAAATGATTTCTCACAATGAGTTATTCCTTTAGAGTTTTGTTTCTCAAGAAAATTAAATAAACAAACCGAAATTTAGAATGCAAATTTCTTAGATAATTTTCATGAAGATATAAGCTGGATTTGTGAGAATACATAACGAAGAGGAACTAATTCTGAGATCTATAAACTATATAAAGAAGCAGATATTTTTAAATTTATCTCAATACAGACATTAAAATGGGCAGGACATTTGAGCCGGATGAACGACAATCGGGTGATGAAAAAAATTTTCTTGGCTCGCCCCATTGGCACCAGAAGAAGAGGATGCCGAAACTCCGATGGCGTGACTGCCTTGAAAACGACCTAAAAACACTAAAAGTGACAAACTGAATGACCTTATCCAAAAATATTGGTATGCACTTCTGAGGAAGGCAAAGGCCCACCCTGGGCTATCAGGCCAATGAAGAATAAGAAGAATAAGCTGGATTTGGATAACAGGAGGAGCAGGATAAGTATGCGTACACATTATATAAAACCATCACCTCGTAATATTTCGAACTGCATTTTTTAGTTGTAAATTGGCCCCATATCTATTTGGAAGATTATCCCATTTATAGAAGTCAAAGTGAGTATGCCAAAATTTATGATAAATTCTTTTGAACCTACCATTCAGTTTACTTTCTTTTGAAACGAAGCTATAAGCCATACTAACAAAAAGATTTGAGATTGACATTTTGAATTATTATGACTTTTAAACTTATGTGACACCATAGCTTACACAATTTCGTATCATAAATTATTTTTTTTGTATTTTTTAATTATCATGTGTTATTCATATTTATTAAAGGATATGTACATTTATTGCTTCATTTTTTTAACCAATTTATTGAAATTTAAGAAATAGAATGAGAGAAGTTCGAAATTTATCTGGAAATGTTGACTTGATATCAAATAAATTACTATTTAATTAAATCATCTTGGATTTTAAATTAACAAAAATTATTTTTCTAATTGCATTTTAGGTACAATTTTCAGCTTATTAATAAGTAAATGTACAATTTACTTATTAAAAAGCAAATTACTTATTAATAAGTACAAAGAGGTATAATTTCAGCTTATTAATAAGTAAGCTGGAAGAAGTTTCATTGTTAAGAATAAAAATCTTTATTCTTTTAGCATTTCACATTAGAAGCTATCTATCTTTTTATACTTTCTATCTTTTATACTTTCTATCTATCTTTTTATTATTTTCATTGCTTGCGATCACAGCTGTTATGTCAAATTATGATATTAAAAATGCAGTATTGTATGTTAAATGTGCATTATTTCTTTTATTCTGTTATGAAACAGTCCCTAATCTCGTTTCTGTGTTTTCTCCATGTTTGCAGAATTCAAGAAACAATAAGCAAGAAAAGGTATGCTTAAAAATATTTTCATTAATAATACTCATTATATTAAAAAGAATTTTTATTAATTTGTGGTTTAAATTATTAACTCATAATGTATTCTCTGTTACTCTATCCTTTAAGATAAAATGTATCAAAAATACGTTTATTTACATAGATTACATAGATTACATTATGTATACATTATAATATGCATATATAATGTAATCTATGTAATTTAGATTTAAGTACCTGAAATCTCTAACATGATTCCTTCTTGTATACTAAAAATATTAATACTGATTCCAAAACAATAACATTTTTGAATGAGAATTTTATTCGATAGCTAAATACATATGCAAATATTTTTAAGGTATATTTTTACTTGAATTATTATTTGCTACATGAAACCGCGAATGCAAGATATTTTTTAATTTACACAATATTCTTTAATTAAAATTTAGATTAACAATTAACTTTCTTTAAACAATGCATACATAAAAATATTATCATTTAACTCAAATATTTAACTACATGTAGACTGATGATTTTTTTCACAAAATTGTACACGACTAAGTAAAAAATAATATGATAATTCTATAAAATTTTCACCATATTTCACGCAAATCATGGTATACACTTCTCGAAATTGATTGCGTGTGTCAAATTATACATTGTCTGAATAAAATATTCATCTGATAAAAAGAAAAATGCGTGTTATCAACCTTAATACACTTTTTAAAATATGTCACAAATTTTCAGCGAAATAAAAGGTTGAGTTTTATGGGGGTCTTTTAGTTTGTGAATGAACGGTTCATGCAGATGGAATCTATTTTCAATATCATCTTCATGAATTTTACTGTTAATATTTTGCAGTATGATATCACCGTTAGGAAATATGTGCTTCATTATAAGAATTACAGAATCAATCTTATTCTTTTATTCATGGAACTTTGCTGTTACATTTACGAAATTAAATTGCTGAATCAAGTTCAGCTGAATAAAACGAATCATAACATTTCCTGTAGAAACCAATTAAGGGAAGAGGCGTATGAAATTTGTTTCGAAATTTACACTGTGTTTCTCATATACCTATATCAAAACAAAGTTGTCGAAATATATAAATACGAAATTGAGTTACAAACTCTTTTTCATTGAGAACAACCATTGTGTTTCTTGACAATTTAAGATGTTTTTTTATTTGTTGCAGTAATTAATAGGATGTTTTTGCAATATAGCTGTTTAACACCGTCTCTTTGGAAGCTAGGTTTCACTTATGGATTCGAAGTGTAGTCTTGTTTCTTTTATAAACAATACTGGAGAATTATAAGGTAGCTTATACTGGCATTTAATTAATTGTTTTGATATATTTTGGTAATATTTATAAAGGGATGATTTTTTATCTATATATTTTCCACATGTAAGCGTTTTCTATTATGTCTCCTAAAGTATTTAATAATATGCTCCATAGTATTCATGATAATTTAGATTATCTCAATTATTAACTTGCAGTATTTATGTTCTTTACCAATGCCAATAGTTTAATTTCTGTATTCTAGAACGCATCTTCCACGAAAGGAGACTTTTCTGGTACAGTATTTTTGAAATATGAAATCGCATATTATTTTACCAATAATTAAAAAAAGCAATGAATATTTATTGTTGAAAAATTATCAATGCGTAATTGTATTTTTTTAACTTTTGGAAATTTCTTACTAAAAATCACTTTTTCAGTTTATTCACTGATTTCTATCATGATTAAAGAGGAAAAAGTGTTGCGGTCATAAATTGTAAACATGAAATGCATTTAGAAGTATAAGTATTTGGTTGACATTTGAAAACGATTACTAGCTTTATTTATTTTGTTTTGGATTTGATGAATTAAAATAATATCTTAAATATGTGTCTATATATATAATTTTTCCTAAAATTTTGTCTTGTTTTCTAAGAATGATAAGCTATTGAGCAAGAAAGATCAATGTTTTTGATATTATCAGTTTTAATTCTTTCTTGCCAAAATCACGAAAACGATTTGTTATCTTCCAATAAGAAATAGAAGCTGTGTTAACAATTTCGAACACCCGACTTCTACTACAAAATCAATATTACTGTTAATTAATAAAAATGGTGCTATTAATGTTACAATTTATAAAATAGTTATATAATGATTTTCAACGGTGTAGAAGTTGGATCATACTATTCAAAATCTAAAGCTTCCAGTTCGATTGAAAACATAATTGAATAAAGCTTAACTTTGTACAGTTTTCAAATATCATGTACATTTGTCTAAACAGTTACATGAAAGTTCAATGGATTTTCTCTTTTTGACTGTAAATGGGGCTCATAGTCTTTGGAAAAGGGCCACGGTGGTCTGGTTGGTTAAGGAGTCGTTCTCATTATCTGAAGGCAATGAATTCCAATTTCAGCTTAACCGGAAATCCGCCGTATTCGATAAGGGTGGCTGACGGACATTAAAACTTGGCTTTTCCCCAATGTCCTCCAAGTGAAATGATACTTCTGGGGTGGTAGGCGAAGTAGTGGAGGTCTCGTGCTTGGTCTTTGTTTCAAAATCACGCACACTCCACCCGGCTGCTATTGTCTAACTGGTAGAGCCCAACTGAGGACTAGGTACAGGAAGTATGCTGGTGCAACAACAACAGCCATTGAATAATCTTTGCTGAAACTATTAACAATGGCTGGATGCTAAAATCCTTATAATAGGGTTCAGCAGTCAAATTGTTCCTTATGTTGCGTCCACCAATATAAGCAGTTTATAATGAATTAAAAATAGGTCTCTCTTCCGCTGAACAATGAGAAGCGGATTTCTATTTATATATTTTTTTAATCTTATGGTTGTTTGAGTTTCTTGGGTGCTCGGATGTTTTACCCGTTTACTATTACTGAACATGAACACGATTCACTATGTATGAAATATTCTCAAAAAAGTAAAAAGTAGAATATGTTAAAAATTACTTATAATATATTTTTACTCTGTTAAATTATTCACTATGTTATGTGTATCAATGTTATAGAAATGTGAATGAGGAATAGCATTTCTTTCAATATTTTTAACTGACCACTGGCTTCTGAAATTGTTAAGAATAATAATTATTAGTGTATTTATCTTTTTAGAAGCGTATATATATATATATATATATATATATATATATATATATATATATATATATATATATATATATATATATATATATATACCTTTTGTAATAAGAAATCAATTTTTAAGTTATAATAATGCAGTAAATTATTCCGTATTTTGTGCAAAACGTCTTACGTAAGAATGATCAGATAGATATCAATATATCTTAACTTATGATGCACATTGGCATTTGTTTCATGATGTTATTCTATTACAATAAATTTTCCAGTTATCTGAATCAACTGGGACAGAGCAGCATCCAAATAAGTGGATTTTTCCAAAAAAAGCTCTATTTTAATTAATTATTGTATGTTTTTAAATTGACAATAAAGACTACATATTTAAGAACTTTTAATGAATTGAATGAAAATGCAACACTTTTACATGGTAAGGTACTTACAAGTGCTGTACATTAATACAATACGTATTTACAGTGCTGTAAATGAAAGTCATTGCTTGCTGAACATCTCGGTCAGAGTAAGCTGTTTCACTGTGCCTTCATTCGTTGCCAACCAAGTAACCACTTCTTGACAGTAAGAATCTGCACGTGGTCACTCTCGGACTGATGTTCTACCTACCTCAAAGCAATTTCGAAACCAGCAAATGCTTCACTAGCTGATGGTCCCGTGTCTGTTTCAATTGAAAATTAAGATCATCTTCTTCCTCTACACTTGAAATTAGTTTACTGTCATTCGCATTTTGAAATCTAGGGTCTTTATTATAATCTATTCTCCTATATCTTCAGCACTAATCTCTGAACATCCAGGAATTACAAAAGAATGTTTTTGAAATCCTCAAGTGACACGTCTGTCTATCTGTGTCTCTCTCTCATCTTCTCCTTTCTCTATCCATATCTCTTTCTTAGGCTTCCTCTTTTTTCGTATTTTCAATCACTACTTCAATCTAATTTATTTTTCTGAAATTCTGCAAGCAATTTGGATAATTGGGGAGTTATACTGTATTAATATTTCAAAATGTGCCTGAAAGTAGTTTAATCTTTTTTTATGTAATAAAATAACACTGTTGTATGTTGTTATATTTTTATATTATTTTTCATAATACTTTAAAAGTCTTAAAAAAGCACTTACAAAAATAAGAAGACAGAAAGACAGAATAAAATAAAATTTCATACATATATGGAAAACATCGGACTACTGATATACATATATACGTTATTAATTGTCGATCGTTATTAGTATAAATTCCATTTTACGTATGGACAAATGAAAAAAAATATTATCCTTCCCTTTACCTTTTTAATTTTTCATAAAAATTTACAAAGTTTTGAAGTGACATCACTTACAAATTAATTTATATTTTCGTTGTAATAAAAAACGAAGTTATAATACTGTTATCATTCTTAAAACAAATTTTCAGTAAATAAAACTATAATTTAAGTAATTTATTGAAATAAACTACTACGTATGAAGTGCATAGTCCGATAAAAAAAAAAAGCATAAATCTTAAGATTTCAAATGGAAATGAGTTCTTAAAGAATGGGGGCACATTAAATTTTATATAATTTGCCTGCTGTGATACATTTCTCCTTTTGGTTTCACATACAAGTAAAATAATAATTTCTTTCATAACTATTATAATTTATAAGAATATGTAATTTCATTTTTAAATTAAATATTCGGGATATTTTTAAGAGCATATATTTTTGTCGAGTATATTTTTAAATGCAACATTACAAAAAGTAAAAGCAATAGATCAATGCAAAAGAAACACTATTGAAATCATTGCAATTAGTATGAGAAATTTATTAATATATATTAATAAGAATAGAAATTTATTAATATATATTAATAAGAATGTAATAATTTTTGATTACGCGTTTGTAATGTTAAAGTATTCATAACCTGTCTAGTGGTTAGCGTGCCTGACTGTGGATAGTGAGGTCCTAAGTTGAAATCCTGGCTCGAGCATGGATGCAATTTCTATCTATTTCTCTCCTGTCTTTGTCCTTTCCTTGTATGAATGGGTTGTGAAAGGTTGTGCCTACCCTATAAATTGGTACCTATGGCATGTGTGTACTGAGGAAGTCGGACTCCACACCAAAATATGGTTCAGTTGGAAAAATGTAGTAGCATACCCCATATACCAGCTATGCTGGCACAAGACAACAACAACAAAGTATTCATAAATCAGGCTTCAGCGAAAATTTGGTCAGGAATTTTTTGGAATTATGAAAATGAAACCAATATTTTCTGTCTAAGAAATTTAAGTACAATGCAAGCAAAAATATAAATAATGCAGTTCTTACAACGAATTGGAATTTTCTAACTGCCTTAGTTGAAGATCTATTCAGAAATTAATGTTCTACAATATTTAATGCCTGAGATCCGTAGTAAAGTCACAGATATTAACCAATTTTTCTTCTGTCTAAAAAAGTACTTGCAGTCTAACTTTATTAGCAGAAAAACGAAGATTCTAATTTACAAAAACTTAATCAGGGCCATTCTTACATATTCTGCTTAGACCTGGACAAAGACAAAAAAAGTTAAAAGCATCATTTCTGTTTCTGAAAGAAAAATTTTGAGATGTATTTTTAATGGGATTAAATATTTCTATTTCGGGAGAAGAACAACTAATTCTGAACTCTCTGGATCTCTTAAAGAACTTGATATAGTAAAATATATAAAGAGTCAGAGAACTAAACTGGCAACTGTACCGAATGTATGAAAATCGTGTGACAGGAAGGATTTTCTTGACCAGACATTCAGCAGCCGAAAATAAGGGAAACCTGAACTTAGGTGACTCGACTGTTTGAAAACGGACTTAAGAATTTGAAAAATAATTACTGAATGTGGTAAATGTCCATGGCCAATAATAGAAGATCTTGGAATTCGATTCAGAGGAAAGCAAGAGCCCATCTCGTGTTGTCTGGCCATTGAAAAAGAATTAAAGATCTATAATAAATAATTATACAAATTTTTGATTTAAAGACATTAAAGTTAAGAATAGAAGAAACTTTTTTTAAAAAATGGACATTTTATCTTTCTGAAAGAATCCGGTGAAATTTGAGCAATTTAAATTTACGTACCGTTGCCTTATGCTGGTTGTGGTCTGGTAGTTTAACAATTCGCGGTTTTGATTTAGACTTTGACGGCAATAGTTTATAGTAGTTTTGAATCCACTTTGAACTTCAGGGGTTTCGGTAGGTTCTCTTGTGCAAAAATGAAATATAATGTGATAAATAAGCAAACCAAACCTAGATGATGTCTTTATTTCCCTGATGATATAATGTAATAGGAGTGGGGAAATGTGTACTGGATAAAGAAAAATTAGAAAATCTACAATCGATTTGAATGGCTTAAATTTTTTGTTGTTCTGTTGTTTCCCTGGGTAATTCAACCAGAGCATACAGATTAAAGAAAATCAGACACCCACTAGAAACATCGACACAGAAAGGCAGATTGTACTTCCAAACAATTGAAATGAAGGCTAAAGCATAAACCATTAAGATATTAGTTTGACACAAGAATACCTGATATAAAAATTTAAAAATTTTCTAAGAATATCTAAAATATTTATGGATTTTTTTGAGGAATTCTAAATTCATGTAACTGATGAGAAGTATTATAAAATATTGTTCGATACGTGGCTTCAAAAGACATTATTTATTATATAAATTCAGTTTAATTGTAAAATATGGTAATAGTCGGAATTATATATAATAACATTAGTTGCAAAATAACATTTAAGCGAAGATTTGTTAGCAAAAATAGAATTTTTTGATTGATTTTTCATGGAAATGCATTTATGTTTTGAAACAACTTATCTGTTTTGTCGAAAAAAATAAAATTTTTACTTCTAATTACTTGGCAAAATTAGTTCTATGTCTTTTTTAATGTAATCAAAGCTAATAAAACATTAATAAAAAAATTCATTTGTTTTACCCTTGTTAGAAAATTTTTGCTGTTGTAGAAAACATGTGTAATGTAACATAAACAACTACAAGTGAAAGCACAGTTTTATTGACTTAGTAATTATCAATCTTTTGCCAAAACCAGATCTTTAACATCCATTTCATTTAAATGTTTTCCTCGTAAAAATTCAGGCCAGAAACATTGCCCTTTCAGTACTGCTGGTTTATTGATTAAAACCCACTTCAGTCTTGTATCGCAAATAAGTGGATTACCTAAAAATAAAATAAATTTAGTTTTAATGACTCACACAGACACACAAATTTTCCAAAGTGCCTCAAAATAGGCATAATTATATTATTTCATAAAGAAGGTAAAAACAAATATGATGTTCAATCCTATAGACCAATCTCTCTCCTACCCACTATTGGTAAACTCTTAGAGAAATTAACAACAAAACGACTTAATTATTATTTAGAATCTACTGGCTATTTTAATTGCAACCAGTTTGGCTTTCGTCAAGGCAGATCAGTGGACGATGCCCTTATGACACTCATTAATAAGATTAACTTATGCAGAGCTGCAAAACTACACACTGCCGTAATCACGATTGATATCAAAAGAGCCTTTGATACAGTTCAACATTACAAATTAAAACAGATATTAGAAACCACAAAATGCCCTTACAACATTAAAAAATTACTTAACAGTAATCTTGAAGATAGAAGAATCATTATGCCAACTAATGATGGTTTAGCCAACAAGGAACAAACTATTGGTTGCCCACAAGGATCTTGTAGTGGTCCCATTCTATGGAATTTAATTGCAGATATAGCCCTTAAAAAGAACTGGATTAATATAGGAAAACAACATGATCCAGAAAGCATGATACATCTTCAAGCATTTGCTGATGATTTTACTTTTGTGGTAGCGGCAAAGAGTGAGAAAAATTGGGCAAAGTAGCAACAGAGGCACTGGTTCATCTTAAAAAATGGTCAGATGATAATTTTCTTCAAATTTCGCTAGAAAAAACTAAATATATTCTAATAGCAAAACTTAAATGTGGTCCACAAATATTTTGGGGAAACAGCAGAGTGAGGAAAAAAGACACAATTAAACTTCTAGGAGTAATAATTGACAAAAAGTTAAACTTCATAGCACATCTAAAATCGCAGGCCAATAGAGCTATGCCATTACAGCAAAAGCTCTTAAGGATAGCAGGAAACAATTGGGGAATTTCCCAAAGACACCGAATTATATCGATATCAAACTGTAATTTAGAGGATGTTGGCGCATGGGGCAGCAATTTGGGGAACGCCATTAACAACAAGGGCAAAACAATTACTTACTACGATTCAAAGAAGATTTTTGCTAAACATCACTGGTGCCTTTAGAACGACTCCTACCAGCTCTTCAAGTTATAACTGGAATAGCTCCTCTCTACCTAAAAATAGAAGCCGAGGCAAAGTTTATAAGGCATGCAAGGGCACAAATTCCCTGTGAAGTTGATCCTATTCTTCCTGCACCAAATTTGATTGAGAAAGTTATACAAGGAGAAATAATCCACCCTGGAGTCTTCAATATAGAGAGCAAAGTAAGAATATATGAGCAAAACCATATACCATGTTACAGTGAAGGTTTTCTAACAATTTTCACAGATGGCTCAAAAATAGAAGAAAAAGTTGGATCCGGAATGATAATATATTCTGAACTCGGATTACAAAGTACTCGGAGTACTGGGCTACAACCCGAGAACACAGTATATCAAGCTGAAGTATTTGCTCTTAAAGCCATCCATCTGCTGCTTCACAACCTCTTCCAACAAACATCTGGTCAGATAGTCAAGCATGCCTTAAATCTTTATCTAATCCTCTTAACAAATGTCCTATGGTACGCGAAATGCAAGATCTCCTAACAACTTCAGATAACATCAGGATTGGTTGGGTAAAGGCCCATCAAGGTACAGAAGGAAATGAGGCAGCAGACAGACTTGCAAAAGCGGCTGCCCTATCAAGTAATTCTTCTCAGGTCCTACCACTACCACGTTGTCATACCAAATCTTTACTTGATAACTGGATAATGGATCGCTGGCAGGAAGATTGGGATAATGGAATAACTGGAAGAAATGTTCACGAGATGATACCGAAAGTTAGCAGGAAAACCCTTAATTGGACAAGGAATGAGGTACTTTTCTTTACGGGCCACGGACCATTTCCATCTTACTTCCACAGGTTCCATATTTCTGATTCCAAAGATTGCACTTGTGGAAAAGAAGGCAATCCTTTCCACTTCTTGACAACCTGCCCCTTAACATTATCCTGGCATTTTGCCATACCCAGCGAAAATTGGAAGATCCTCTGGAAGAAGAGAATTCTGAGAAATCGTACAGCGAGAGCAAAATTAAATAAAACAGTTGAATTCCTAATAAACAATGAAAACTTAGTTTGTTGAATTGGGAACTCTTCTACAACTTAGTTAAAAATATGTTTTGACCAAAGTAAAGCTCTGTCTTTGAAAATATCAAAAACTTTTTGAATATGATTTTTAACATTTATTTAATTATAATCAAGAACTTTGCAAAATTACAATTATTATGTTAATTGTATTTAATTCACCATAGACCCATTATATTGTCATATTGTTTTCATCTTTACATTTAACCGGAAATTGATTGCATATTTTAAGATATGTTGTAAGATAATCACACATGTACAACGGTTGTAAAAAAAAAATTATATGTCATTTTTTAATATATCTTTAAATAAAAGTTCCAGCAGCTCCCATTAAACTGGTAAAGCTCCTTGGAGTTAGGTACAGGGGAGTTCGCTGGTGTCAATGTCAACGCACACACACACACACACACACATATATATATATATATATATATATATATATATATATATATATATATATATATATATATATACATATACATATGTATATTATGTGTGTATATATATATATATATATATATATATATATATATATATATATATATATATATATATATATATATATATATATATATATATATATATATATATATATATATATATATATATATATATATATATATATATATATATATATATATATGTATATTTATCAAATTTTATCAAACAGGAAAAGTTACACTAAATTATTCCAATTATTGTATTCTTTTTGATATTTGTAAAACAAAATGCTCGTGTACGTAAAGTATTTGTAATATTTTCTAATTTCAGTATCTACGTGATGTCATTTCTCATGAAAACATTTTATGACCATAATATTTAAATTTGAAATTTAGAGTATATTATAATTTCAAAAGTTACTATTTATATTCTTTTTCTAAAAATCTCAAGAACTAAAATTATAAAAGAATGTTGGAAACTCTTCAGTATAAGAATTTTAATAAAAGCTTAATTTTTTTTACAAAATACATTTTTTGAAATTCAGTTAGATAGGTTTAATCTTTTCAGGAAAACCAAAATTTATTATCTTCACGAATGCAAATTCCACACATATTGACATAAAAGTTTCTTACTCATGAAGGTATATTATGCTACAATTACACATTAAATATCATGTTACATTCAGTTTTAAAAACCCTGTCGGTTTCTGATCAAAATTGTTATAAAATTAACTGTATAAGTTGCTTATGTGTGTGTTGTTTTTAGTTAAGGTTACTTTAACGAAGGATACTTACTAAATTTGTAAAAAACAAAATTTTCATCAGTAGAATTTAACGGGCAGATGAAGTCCTAGTTAAAACAGTAATTAAAAACTGATAAAAATTTGAAATGATTAAAAATGATTAAAATTTTACTAAAAAGCAAATGATATTCATTTTTGTTGATTGTACAAGAGGATATGAAACTTTTCATTGAAAATCATTCTTTTCTATGATTTGAGGATTGATGAAATGTTTTTTACATGAGAGTTAGTGTGTAGAAACAGAATCCAAAGGGGTATCTGAAAAACGTTGAAAAAATACTCAAAAGGTCTGTTAAATCTATGAATAAAAGTGAGCTGTCAACACTATGCTTATCAAATTCAGAAACAAGTTTCTATGGAGTCAATTTTATATAAAGTTAAGAAGTAAATGTATATATTGAAATGATAAATTTAATCACAAAAAAGATGAAGAGAGAAAAAAAGTGAAAAAGACCAGATTTTATTAAAGTCTATGTGATTTAAATGTAGTTATTCAAATGAACTATCCAACCTGTGAGAAATGAAAAATCACCACCACAGAGGGCGAACAAAAAATAGTCAGTTGATGTACGTCGACCGTGAGATGCGGTCAGAGAATGGCTAAGCGCAATATTAAATAAATTTGTTATTTGTTACTGAATTGCAGTATTTTATTTAAACGCCCTGACATGGCTATGTGTATAAGTAATCTTAATGGAAATTCAGTTAAGTGAATGCACGTAGCTTAACAAACCTAATCTATTGAGATCAATTTAGAAAAATGTTTTCTTCACATAAAAGCTTCACAAAAACTAACAAATAAGAAAGAAAAGTTTTTTCAAGGTCTTTACATGATTACTTCTACGAGGAAAAAAATTAAGTTCTTATGGAGTTGAAGTTAATAGATTTAAAAACATAAAAATAATTATTCTAATGAAAGGGAAAACTCGTTTTCTAATATAGGTTTAGAGATCACTATGATTTATCCCGAACCATAATATCAAGAATTTCGAATTTGAATAATTTGGCTTTAATAACAAATCAAACAGAATATTTTAATCATAGAAACTACAAAATAATGGGAAGTAGAAATAAAAGGGATGTAAAACATACATAATTTTTTAAGACATACTCAATTTATTAATACAGTTTTATACAATTTAATATTTTGCTTCGATTTTATTGTTTCTGAGTTTTAAATTCATTTAAATTATGCACTAGTATTAAAAACGAAACAACAATAATTAAGAAATCTTACCATCTAAAAACAAGTATTCCAGTTTTGGAAAGCGAGATTGAAACATTGTACTAGGGAGAGTAGCAATGCTGTTTCCTCGGAGTCCGATAGTTTGAATGTTAGGCATGTCTGTAAATAAGTCGGCTGGTAGAATTCTAAGATGATTTTCACTGAAAAAGGTTTTATTTTGTATACATTATATAAAACGAGGAAAATTTAGTTACTTATGTAAATTACCTAGGTTTGTAAAATTAAAGATCAAGTTAATTTAAGAATGGGAAAAATAGCATTCATTTCACTTTATACTAAATGAATTTCACTTCAATGAAATGACTAGTTATTAAAGAACTTATATGATCCAAAATTTACATAAACATAAATGTTCCTTGCATTTTACAAAATGTAAATATTTCTCTATAAGAAATAAGAAAAGCAGCCTCGTATTAATTTAGAAAATAAGCAGAATTGAAAAATGCATTTTCACATCAGTTCACATCATTACTTCACATTTAACATTTCCTCTAGGAAAGCAAATTTCATTGGTAACAAATTTCATTGGTAACATATTATTTTATAAGTATAAAATTTAATGAAAATCATATAAAATGCTTGAAATAATATTTTTGTAGTCACAATCTTAACATTTTATGAAATTTTAGTAAGTAATTTTTCAACTACTAAATAAATTTTATCTACATACTTTGCACTTTCCAATGAACACTTTCCACAACCGTAAAACTTCAATCAAACTTCACTTCCTCTTTACATCTTAAAAATTTATTCAATATGATTTTTTGATAACAAATATATATATATATATATATTTCGGTACCTTAATTAATACAGAAATTTTGAATTCTATTTGTTTGCCCTTGTAAAGTGGTTTGTTGTTCATATTTTGGCTTTTTCTTTTGATATAAATTCATTAATACATAAATTACACCTCTTTAATTGGATTTTATACTAAAATACAATATTTTTAACATGTTATATCAACAGTGGTTTTTTTCTCTTTTCTAATCACTAGGATTTAAAAGGTTTTCATTAGGTTTCGGAGACGTGTCAAAAAAACATGGTATCCAATTCCCTGTTAATATAAGTTTTTTGAGTGGGGCAATGAAAATACTTGTTGAGGTTATATATTTTCCCACCATTCATCTTAAAATGCATATTAAATACTAAAATTCAATATTTTTATCTTTAAATAATTATAACATCAAGTTTAAGGTATATTATTCTTAAAGAACAATTTTAGACATAAGCAATTCTCAAGGAAAAATGCTTATGGATGCATTAGAATTTGAACAATGAACTATATCATGCATCACAATCATATTTTATTTAAAAATTTGAAAACTTTGTTTTTCTAAAATATAATTTATATTCTGGATATTGAAATGTATAAGATATTCATAATTTAATTAATAGTCTACGTTCAGCATTAGAACATGGTTTCGAATGAATGCGTTTAAGAATCAATTAAAAATATTTTTGATTTATGCTATATTTTATTCCTTCTAACGATATTTTATAAAAAGCCATTCCTTTATAGTGTGGGTTCTTTTTGCAAAAATATATAATCCAATAAATTTAAGTAAACGTTTATCGAATTTTAATAAAATCTAATCTAAAATTTTCTTTTTACGGATATATCAAAGTAAAAATTTCCATAAAAAGAAAATTTCCATCCTCAAAATATACATTATTTATAACGACAATGCGTACAATTATCTAAAATAGAATATAACAGTAGTAATGAGTCTCAAAACATTCAATACCAATGATCTGCTGAGTAAAGATTACTTAAGACTTACTTAAAGTAAAGTTGTCGGCCGTTAAACGGCTTTGGAAACATATTCCTCTTAAGTTCAGATAACTCACCGTGGTCTACAGCAATTTTGTCTAGGTTTATAAAGCGAGAAAATGCCGCTGTAAGAAAAATATTTTGATCACTTATAGCTTTTATTTTTATAATATACCAATAATTTATTAGTTATTACAAAAGTTGAATTTTATTACGAATACTTAATACACAAAAATTAGGGCTGTAAATTATATCACACAATAAGATTTATGTATTATTATATTTCTTGATATTTTTGATTAGATGAATTTTTATTTGTTTCATCATAAAGCTTATCATAAAATGCATAATTTCAAATGAGTAAAAAATATCAAATCATGCACATTTTTCCTATTAGGCAAGAACACATTCTATGAAGTAATTATTACAAATTATTAGCTGAAATATTTTTATAACAACTTCACAGAAAATAAAAATTTCTGATTATTTGATTTCAAGCTAGAAAATTTATTTAAATCAACATTATATAGAATAATTAAACACTGTAAAGGTAAATAATACAGAAGTGAATATTTGTGTGGAGATAATTTGAAAGTGAAAATTCTTAACATAATATCATTAACCGAAGCTCGTACAAAATTAATAAAGATATATATATATTTCAATTATTTATTAAATAATAATTTAACTCTTATTAATTAAATATTTATTAAAAAATAGAAAAATATCTGTACTAAGTAAATGCTTCTGAAGTGCTCATAAATCTGAGAAAGAAAATAAGAATCAGAATAAGTTAGGAAAACTCTGAGCAAAATACATTATTATAGATGAAGATTGTTTATTTTTAGTAGTTATAACTTTGCCTGGCTATAGGTTTTGCACTCGAAGATATCTATAAACATTTATGTAAAATTGTTAAAGAATTGTTCACACAAAAATAAATGTAAGAATAGTAAAAATAAATGATCTGATTGATAGTTAGAAACTTTTGTGGAGGAATTTAAAATTCTTATCCACAGGGAAAAATATTTTCAAAGTACAGTTACAATAAGTATTTATTTCAAAAACTTATAAAAATGGCTATCTATATTTGAAGAGTAGGAAAATGTTATTTTTTGACACTATATTTGCTTAGTAAAATTTGTACGATAATAAGAAGCGCTGTCACCAAAGTGAGCAAACTGGCTGTCTAGCTATACCAATCAAAAGAAATTATAGGTTATAAAAGTTTGGAAAACTACCTGTTTACGGAGACAAATTTTTGCCTATAAAATATGTATCCAATAAAATACCTGGAATGATAGTAATATTTTAGAGATTATCTTATGAGGATAATATTTTTAAATGAACTAAAAATGGTTAAATTTATGCAAATAATTGCAAAGTTATTCTGCTTCTCAAAATTAATGCGGCAGTGTGATAGTTTTAGAAATGCGTCAATAAATAAATCAAAATTAAAAAACAGTTTCAGAAACTATAGATTTCATTTACAGCTTTAATTCGTAAGGATTAAGCTTTCGAATGAATGTGAAACAAGTAGAATAAAGTGTAAGATAAAAGTAGAGAAAAATTAATGCATCGTAAGAAAACAATGTCAATATTGTTTGATAAATTAAATTAATTTTAAAACAATACCTTTTAACAAGATAATATCTCAAAAATACATTTTGAGATAGTTTTACATAGTGTCAAATATCCAGAAATATGTGATGATTATATTGAAACTAAATTTTCTGAATTAATACAATATTTTTGTGAATAATAAGGAATTTTCAATCCTACCACAATTACCTCAGATCTCTATTAAATTAGGCCAAACAGTGCTTGAAAATTTCAATAAAATTATTATTTCCAAAAGTTTTTCAGTAATCCCAACTTTCAAATTATTGTAAAAGCTACAAAATTCCTTAAAAAATAAGAAATTTTATAAGTTATTTTAAATAAAAATATTATAAATGTATGTGTGTGTCTAAGTAAGTGTGGGGCTTGTGTGATGTGTGCGTGAAAAAAAGAAAGTTATAAAGAGAGAGAAAGTTGTGGTTGCCAATCTCTGTGTCCAGCCTCTGATAGACTAGATCAACTAGCTTATTTACCTACCAAAGGTCATAGACTCTTGTTTGATTGGTAAATCCAATAGGTCGTCGTAGGACAAATACAGATACCTAAGAATATGTGCCGGAGAAATCTGCTCTTGATTGAGAATAAAGTGAAACCTTAATTTATTTCAGTTATTTTGTACTTCAAGACTTCTATACTCAAATTACACTGGCTTACAAAAGTTTAAGAACAAACTTTCCAAAGTTATGCCTAAAAAATCTAGCTAACAATAAAAATTATCTTTCATGTAAATAATAAAAACAAACTTATGTAAATTTATACTAAAATGGTAGCTCCCACTTTTTTTTATAGAAAAGAAAAGGCACATGCATGAAGGAGAAATTAACAAGGATAACTCATTTATGTATATATATATATATAGCTTGTGTTGATTTCCAGCTTTTGTTAGCAAATTCGTTGACAAAAGAGGAGTCCGGTAATGTGTAGGAAAAGAAAAGCTGTTCATCCGATTCATTAATGTTGAATCATTTATTAGACATATATATTAAATTGCATAGATCAAAGTTGTATGAAAATGCTAAACTGAAATACGTTTTAATACCTATTTGTATTTGACTAGTTTTTGTATCATAAAATGAAAGTTGTTCTAATGTCTTTGGTGCATATTCCACAAAGTCGTTATCAACAGCTTCAATTCTGTTCATGTAGACATTTAAAATTCGAAGATTCTCCATTGGTACCAAGTATTCCCAAATAATGCCTCTAAAACACAAAATATAGTAATTTGTTTTAATAACTATTGCTAAGTATAATCATAAAAGCAGGCTTATTAAGGATTTTGATATAGAACATATAGGCCTTCTCTTAAAATTAGATGAATTTTCAAAAAATTATTTAAACGTAAGAAATAATTACATAGAATATAATGCATACTTTTAAAATTCCTTAAAGTCAAATTCTTAATAGCGTGAAAATAGGTGGAATTCTAACTGATTTTTGATGCTATGTAATCAGATTTCTTAAAAATATGCAAAATACACAGTTTTAAAAAAAGTTGAGATACATGATGATTATCTTATCCTTATTTTACTTTGTAACAATATAAATCGGCTAATAAGCTAAAATTTATCACATTCCTCAAATCTTTCCAAAGGGTACTCTCATTAAAATGTTTTTCAGCATATATATATATATATATATATATATATATATATATATATATATATATATATATATATATATATATATATATATATATATATATATATATATATATATATATATATATATATATATACAAGCTGACAGAGCCACGCGTTGCAGTGGCTGAGTTTTTATAATACATTGAATCAATTTTTTACTAATACTTGGGTACAATCAAATTAATATTTTCTAAAAAAATTTAAAATAAGTTCATTCATATGAGATTAAAAATAAAAAGTTTCGCGGAAAAATTTAAAAGTAATAGGTAAAGTATCGAAATTTTGAAATTAAGCACAAACCAACATATACTTTCTGAATTTACATTTTATTCATCTTAAATTAAATTATAGTTTGTAATCAGTGACTTACTTAAAAAATATACTATATAAATTAAAAACATCTAAAAATAAATTGTTATAAATGAGGTAGATAACATTGACATTGAACTATTATTTTTCAATTTTAAATTATTAAAACTAAAAATAATCTAAGTACTACTTTGTGTACAACATTCCTGGTTAACCTGTCTTTCGCTAACACGAAGAGATTTGATGGTTTTCCTACACGTAAGCAGGCAACATATAGCTGTCCATGTGAGAAACATGCCTTTTTCAAATCCAAACCGCAAATAGACATTGTTTTGCCTATAGATTTATTTATGGTTATCGCAAAAGCTAAACAAATCGGAAATTGGAGCCTTTTCAACGGTATTGGAGATTCTTACGCTATCAGTCGAATACGTGGCAACAGGACAATATCTTCTTTAAATTTTCCCGTCAAAATTGTTGCTTCGAGAATATTTTCGGTCATTTTTTATGACTAAGCGTGTACCGTTACATAATAGAGGTGGGTTTAAATTACGTAGAAGAATAATTGGTGAACCAGTTTTCAATTGAAGATTGTGTGGTGGCATTCCTGGCATATCCAGAGAATTCAAAAATTCAGTTGGAAAGTTTACGGCTTCGTTTTCATCAATAACTGTGTCGATTGATTTAAAAGACATCAAATCACCGGGCAACATCTGTTGTATATGGAAGTTAATTTCGTTCACATCAACGTTTCTTGCTGCCAAAATAGCACAATTACAGAGCCAATTATCAAATTATAAAATAAAAATAAAAAAAATAAAAGGCTATCAAGAAATACTTACATGTTTTCGAGGTGGTATGAAAATTAGTAGAGAAAAACAGTAATAAATAAAATTTTATTTTACTATTTATAATATTAAAAATATTCAAATTGAACACTGCACAATAATAACACAATACAAAGTATAATTATAAAAATAATTCACGAAAAATTGTTACAGTATGATTATACATCATGAAAATATATGTAAATTCTATATTCAACCACGCGCCTGCGCGCGCACGTTAATTTTCTCGGGAAGATGGTATAATCTAGAAAAATAAACACGTCGCCATCTGCCGAATACCTGTGCAACTTAGATGCTAAATCGCCAACTATTTGGAATTTACAGAACTAATTGATAAATAAACACTAATGTCGTATAATAAATATTGAGATCAATAATTAAGAGATAAAAACTATTCTATCTTTTAAGTTGAACCATATTGTAAATGGTTACAAAATTTTATCAAAATCGGTTCAGTAGTTTCGGAGTTTATCGCGAACATCATCGTGACACTCGAAATTTTTATATATATAGAATTGCTGACCCAGCCACGCGTTGCAGTGGCTGAGTAATTATAATACATTGAATCAATTTTTTACTAATTCTTTGGAACAATTAAATTAAAACTTTCTAAAAAAATTTAAAATAGGTTCATTCATATGAGATAAAAAATAAAACGTTTCACCAAAATTTAAAAGTAATAGGTAAAATATCGAAATTTTGAAATTAAGCACAAATCAACATATACTTTCTGAATTTACATTTTATTCATCTTATATTAAATTATAGTTTGTAATCAGTGACTTACTTATAAAATATACTATATAAATTAAAAACATCTAAAAATAAATTGTTATAAATGAGGTAGATAACATTGACATCGAACTATTATTTTTTAATTTTAAATTATATTAAAACTAAAAAACTTTTCCCTGGCATTATACTGAAATAAAAAAAAATTAAAAGAATTTATCATTTGAATAAATAAATTAGATCAAAATGTACTGCTGAATAAATAAATAATTATCAAATTATAAAATAAAAATAAAAAATAATAAAAGGCTATCAAGAAATACTTACATGTTTTCAAGGTGGTAGGAAAATTAGTAGAGAAAAATAGTAATAAATAAAATTTTATTTTACTATTTATAATATTAAAAATATTCAAACTGAACACTGCACAATAGTAACACAATACAAAGTATAATTATGAAAATGATTCACGAAAAATCGTTATAGTTTGATTATACATCATGAAAATATATGTAAATTCTACATTTAATCACGCGCTTGCGCGCGCACGTTAATTTTCTCGAAGATGGTATAATCTAGAAAAATAAACACGTCGCCATCTGCCGAATACCTATGCAACTTTGATGCTAAACCGCCATCTATTAGGAATTTACAGAACTAACCAATAAATAAACACTAATGTCGTATAATAAATATTGAGATCAATAATTAAGAGATAAAAACTATTCTATCTTTTAAGTTGGACCATATTATAAATGGTTACAAAATTTTATCAAAATCCGTTCAGTAATTTCGGAGTTTATCGGGAACATACATCGTGACACGAAATTTATATATATATATATATATATATATATATATATATATATATATATATATATATATATATATATATATATATATATATATATATATATATATATATATATATATATATACTATATTTCATTTTTTTCAGTTTAACAAAATTCTTAGGGTTTTAATGTATGCTCAGCAATATCACCATACTTATATAAAAATGAATGCTTTATACTGTCTTTATAATCTCGAATGATTCTTATAATATTAAGCAAATAAGATAATATAGTATATATTTAAACAATAAAAAATTCGTACTGAGAGAGAGACAAATTTCAAATATGTAACAGAATACAAACCCAAAAATATGAGCATTTTCAATGTGCAGGGTCCTTAGAGACTTAATATTTTTTGGTTGCTCATCAAAGAGTTCAACCAGAGTCACATTATAAAGCTGCAGTTCAGTTACCCCAACTTTATCGAACATCTCATGAGGTAGGTACTGCAACACTGAATCCGCAATTCGAACCTGTTCAAAATAATTCAATTAATTATTAACTAAATTTACATACATTTATCAAATAGAATATATAAGTCTCATTAAGGTAATATTTATTCCTTCCATAATATTAATAATTTATTCTTTCAATTTTTCATTTATTCAAAGATAAATGAAAGTAAATATTAAGTACTATACATTTCTTAAAAATATATGCGCAACGGCAATGTTCGAGTATATGATGAATAACAATAAATTAAAATATATAATTTCTGGTGTGATAATTACTTTTGGATACTTTTCATTCATTATATTAATTTACTAGAAAGAGAATTTTTTAGCAAATTAATATATTTCATGATGAATTAATAATGAGGATAATTTATGATTAATAAAACGTAATAAACCGTACGATTGAAAATTAAAACAATGAAACTAATGTCAAAATATAATTTAAGTGTTTTCAATAATATAATTAAGAATAATTAAACACCTTTTATATGTATTAAATAACTATAGTTTAAATTAATATTTATATGCATATTATTTGCTTTCTTTTTTGAATTCAGTTAATTACATACATGGAAAAACCAATGTACAGCTAAAAATAGAGTACAAACTCCAATTCTTTTTTAAAATATAAATATTTTGCGTCAAACATTCATAAAAAAATGCGTTTCTTTTAATTACGCCCATCTTTGCCTATGTAAACAATGTAGAAAAATGAGTCTACGTAGTGAACTAGTTCAAACAAATATTTTTAAATTAACATTTGTTTAGTTAAGAGCTTTTTAAATAATATTTCAAAAACAATAAATAACGTGGTAAAAAAGATCATTTGAATTTAAGTAATTAATTAATATATTTTACAGCTAGGATGCAGCCTTGCTTGATTTGTAAATTGGAAGATTTATCATATTATTAATAAATTCCCAATCTAAAATTAAAATGATTCTTTAGTGATGTTTAAAATAAATTTTAAGTATAATTGTGTCTGTAGGTAATGCTTTAACGTTGCAATAGCTATTTTCTTGACAAAAAATAAAAAAGCAAAATTAAAAAAGTTTCCAGTAAAATAATGACATTATTTACATACTTTAGTAATTCAGTTTTAAGACTAAAAACACAATAATTACGTTAAATTATTCACATATCAATTTTAATTAACGCAAAAAATCAGCATTTAAAAAAGCTTAAAGTACCATATTTATTTTAATTTTAATAAAAATTATTAGAATAAAAATATTGTAAACACAAAATTTCACCAAGAGTTTCTATCCTCGTTTCAATAAATATTTTAAAAAATACACTAGGATCATTACCAATTGAAAACTGTACTGGGCTGAGATACTGAATACATCCCTCAGCGATTCAATTTCATGCACATTGTCACAGATAAGGTGTGGGTGAGGATTTCCCTTGCAGACACAAGGGTCCAAGGGGAAAGGTGGACAACCCCTGTACTGAGAGGCTGCCAAACCAAAGAGGAACAGCAAGGAAAGCAACGTCGACTCCATACTTGACTGAGACGTAAACTGAACACCAAATTTTATGGAATATTGCACTGAAATTGCTTACCTCACTAAAAACTGAATTTAGAAAATTATCTGTTTGGGAAAACTATCAGATTACATTTAGTAAAAGAGGAAATATACAGGATTATGATTTTCCAAATGTTAACAGGTGTTACAATTTGTAGATTTGCTTCGATTTCTTCTTCTCTTTTTATTTATGGAATGAGAAATCTCAGATAAGAAACAGGTGGTTATAATTTTACCTTTGCAATCTCAATAAAAATCTCAAGGACGTTAATGCTTGCTAAAAATTCAAAAAAAATTTTTTTTACTTATTGAAACAAATTAAGGTTCATAAACTTAAAAAAAACATGTGTAAGCTATATTTAAGATGAACTACTTACTTTCAAATTTTATTATATGATTTACTTTAAGATTATTCCAGTCTTTCATTTATAAAATTATTCAATAGGTATAAATATTTCTTTAAAAGTTAAATATTATTGCAATACATTACATTTAATAGCATTTAATATCGTAAAATATTATTTAATAACTGCGGTTTGACTTATCGTTAATATAATTATAATTACGCATACATTATATAAGAATTGTAACTACACACTATATACATACGTTTTATGACTTCTACCCAGTAATCATTTAATTTAAAACCTGTAACCTCTATTCTATCGAAAATACTTCATGGGGATTTGTTACTGAATTTTTACTAATTATTTAAAAAAAAAAAAGACTCTCAGATTTCTTACGATATTTCTTTTAAAATAAAAATTTGAAATAGTCTGTAATTAATAGTATAATAAATACTCGGAGGACAACCGCTTTAGTATGTCTCGGGTTTGATCCCAACCACTGCGTTACATGGGTGTTGTGTATCTGCTTTCTGCATGCATGTGTGTCGAGATGGGAGCTCGGAAGGTTTTCGGGTTTCCACAATTGCGACAAGTGAATGCCATCCAATATCATTGAAATATCGTCCATTTCCCCATTGTATATAAAGGACTAACAAAGCCTTTCAGTCTTTAAGCTGTATTAAAGATAGAAATTAATCTGATTTCTAAAAGTTAAACGGCAAAGTGAGAAATAAAGATGCATTTGTAAAACATAAATCAAAGTTCTTAAAATTTGAATATATATCATATATATTAAAACAACAGTGAAATCTTTGTGATGATATGTAGCAATGATTCCGCTTGTCGTAAATATGATGGTACCTATAAACAAATGCAAAATGAGCTGTTATATTAAACTACAGACGATTGTATTGTAAAGTATTACCTGACAGTCGTAATGTATAGCTCGTATCGTCACCTGCTAAGCAAATTTGTATTATATAGAGTCCGATAAGACTGAGCTTTTCAGGGCAAAAGTTCCCCCACTATAGTTCTTAACCACTTAACAAAGGGCAATGGGTGTGATGCTTATGTCTCCTGCATACATGTTTATCCCTCTAGATCAAAATCAGAATTAAGGGAGTTGATCCTCTGGTGGTGCCATCTATCGCAGGAGTTTTAGTGGAAAAACGAACGTTCACCTTCGTGGTGCTCGGGTTAAACAAAGATGAACCCTTCTGACTTAATTTTGCATAACCGTCGGCTAGAGAGCTTGGATTGTACAAGCGTCATAAATAACGACAACAACATGTACGTTTGTCTACAATGAGTATAAAGGGACTTCCAGATTTTCTACCTTGCGACAAGCAAATATGGCTCACTCTTTTTGAAAAGACCTTCCGAAATCATTTTCCTAGTGGACATTAAATATTTTTACAATTGTAATGTAAAAAGATATTAACAATCATTACATTCTTTTAAAAGTATAGAGACGAATTATATTGTAAGACGATTTTTTTAATCAATGGTTTTATTGAAAACTCACTGAAGGTAGGCAAATTTTTTTCTTTGTTTGATAATCAGTATTTATATTTTGGAGTAGGTTACAAGCAATTTTAACTTCATCTTTGTTTATATCCACACTTATTTCCCCCCCCCCAAAAAAAATAACAACAATACATACAAGGCTATATAAGAACGATCAATACAGCCTTCGCTATATGTATAATTAGCGAACGGTATATTGTGAGCACAGAATAACACCACACTCCATAGATGAACCAATTGTTGAATTAGCTGGACATTTTTCATGTAAGTTAAACTGAAAATTAGTTGAATTATATTTTCTAATGGGTCTCAGTTTACTTTACATAGTGAGCTTTTGACGCTTTGAGATTAAATAAGAATAGTAACAAAACCTAGATGCATGCAGAAAGTATTTATGCGGCTAAAAAGTATGTGTGAGGAATTAATTTCCTAATAGGGAAAATAAGTTTAAGTGAACATATAGGTTTGATTTTGCTGCCACACCGGAGCCTCATTGTTCAAAGATGTCATTTGATTAACAACTTTTTCTTTTTTCTTGCTTCCATTAATAATTTTATTTAATAAGCAAATAATAACTTTCCTCACACTGCTAATTTTATACAATAATATCATTAAGAAAAGGGAATGAAACAATATGACTAGAGATATCTTCTGAATTTAAATTTCATGACTTGTTCAAAATGAATTTCCTGATTTTGGAACTTTTGAAATTTTGGATTTTGGAATAATATTTTATAAAATGAACTCAAACTAATATTAGATATAAACTATTCGAGAGAGATGCAAATAAAATTACATATTTAATTAATAGATTATTTTCATGGAATAAATTCCATATGCGTAGATTAAAATATAATTTATGCTACCTAATTTAATTAATTTCTATTTATTCATTGCTTCTGTAAAAATCAATTCAAATTAAGCCTACAGTACCAAAATAACGTACAATGCTAAGAATTATTTTAGCTTCAATTCTCTTATCTTTCCCATTGAAAACTTCAATAATAAAGCTACTGAGAAATTTATTAAAATTATTGAAAAGAAGAGAGAAATATAAAAAAAATATTAAATTTATGAACTGATACAAAAAACATAAAATTGAAAACATTAATTAAAATAATATTCTGAAAACATTTAAGATCTAGAAGTATTATCATGAACCCTACTAACTTCGAAGGTAATTATGTAATTTTATTTGCACAAGCGCAAAAGTTGGTAGATAGAGAAACGCATGTTGATTTATTATGTAAGATTCAAATGAAAACATACAAATATAAAGCTAAAAAGGATAAACTGTGATCTAAAAAGGAATGAAACAACAAGTTTTTAATATTTTAAGAAAGTAAAAAGTCCTAAATTGGATTATTATCATTTGATAGAATTTTTTTCTAAACCCTATGCATGTAATTTTAATGTAAGAGTTAGAAAATTCATTTAAAGATAATTTTTACATTTATTAATTATTTTCAGTCCCCCTCTGAAAAAATTATAAATATATTTCATGTACAAAAGAATAATACTTATATTCGTATAAAATAAAAAAAAGATATTTTCCATAAAAAATAATAATTATGTTTGACTTAACTGATTTTAATTATGCCTTTTTTCATTCCTAGAATATCATTGGTGAGATTATATATATATATATATATATATATATATATATATATATATATATATATATATATATATATATATATATATATATATATATATATATATGATATATATATATCGAATTTTTTATTAGTATATATAATCTGTTGATATGATATTGAAAAAACATCAAAATCTTGGGTTATCTAGGTCTTCAAATATCTTTATTATAAAAGTGCTAATATTTAAAATACACGAAATAGATTTGTTTCACGAGGTTTATTTTTCAAGCAATATGTCTCAATAGTTTGATTGATTTCCAAATGATAATAATTTATGCAAGAAGAAATTTCAAGATATTTAAGAAGTAAAAGTATGCATGTAAAAAAATTCACAAAAACTAGAAATATGTCCCTTATGTTTAAAATCAAGTATGTTATTAACTGAAAAATATCAACTAAAAAGAGTACAACTACATTTTACACAATACTGAGCTGCAAATACACAACAGTGTGCTTTGTATTTCAATAAATATATTAATTCATATTTTACTGTTTTATTATTTTCTGTTAATAGAACCTTATTTTTTCGCAACGATATTTGAGCTTATACAACTTTTATAAAGTTCAAATTATTAAAAGAATTTTAGAATTTATGCACTTTTGAAGTTTCAAAAAATTCTTTGGTATTTACTCTAGTTTGTAATTTTTTTCGCAATACATATATTATCATATCACACATATAACACAATACATAAGAAGCTTAAAATTTATTTTTATCAACATCTGAAGCAATTAACATTATTACATCATAAAAGTTTCAGCATCATTTAAATAGCCACATAATTGGAGATCATTGTCAATATCTGAAATATCTTGAAATGCATTTTTGTAGTACAATATTTTTAAAAGATATTCAAATTTTATTTTAGTACAACTGTTTCCAAATTCATTCGTTTGAATTGTTATAGAATAACCAGCTTAGTTTTAATTAAAACAAGTTTGAATTAAAGCCACTTTCACCATTGTTTCTAATATTAGCTTTTAAGCAATTATTATTAAATAATTTATTTCAAAAAGGGGCATTTATCTTAAAAAGACTTCTGTGATTTTTAAGATTTTCAAAACCGATATAGTTGAAACTCTGTTTTTTGTATTTATTTTTGAATTCTCTAATAATGCTTCATTCTCTACAACATTCATTTATTATTCAATAATTAAAAAAAATCGGGATCACATTTCCAGTCGAAACATCATTCTATAATACTTTAAAGGAGTCTGTATTGTTCTTTCAAACCCGGATTTCATAAATGTTACAGGAGCAAAGTTTTTGGAAAAACATTTGCTGAAGAAGTTTGCGCTGCACGTCGTTTAAACACTCGATATGATGATAGACTTATTCCAACTCAATATTATATTTTTACTTTTCAAACATCAGTGTTACCAAAATTTATTAAAGTAGATTATGTAAGTTGCAAACTTCGTCTATACGTTCCTAACCATCTTCGATCTTCTAAATGTCAGATATATGGTGATTCCCAACAGGTATGTAGGAATCCAACATGTGAAAAATGTACGCAATCTGATCATGAAATTAATGATTGTACCTCAGAAATTTTCAAATGTTATAGTTGTTCTGATTCACATGCTATGTTATTCAAAAATAACCCTATATGGGTCCCGAAAACCGGAGAAATTCCAGTCAAGATAAAACAGAATATTACTTTCTCGGAGGGAAGGCAAATAGTTAAAAACTAAGCAACTAAGATTAGCATCTCATACTCCTCTACTTTACAAACATAACCTAAAATAAACAATTACCCAGCAAAGAAAAGTAATTTAACAGTATCCACATAACTTTCAACTTTGTCATCTATATCCCCTACTGCATTTTCCGCTATCAATAGCACAAAGAAATCTGCATAATCTTCTATTAAACCTAAGACCTACGATGCAAAAATCAAAAAATCAAATTCTCGCAAAAAATTTTCAAAAGAACAATTACTTTGTTTTCTTCTGAACCCGATAAGGAAATCGAATCATCCTCTACTTCTACAAAAACAAAAAGTAGAAAGAAAAACACTGAAAACAATCCAATAAAAGCTGTTTTGGATGACATTCATTTTATGGATCTCTTGTGGTTCTTGATGCAAAATTTGCCATATAAAAGACTTGATGCAAGAAAAGCATCCGATTTAAATTGCACTGCAATAAACTTATTTGAAAGCTAGTGATACTTTAAAATTTAAAAGCTATAGTCTTGTTATAAAAAATAAGGAAAATGGTCGAGAATCTGGAAGTGTTTCTTTCAAGTTACCCATGATGTTCCATCATCTGTAACCCATCTAGATACAAATTTATAGGTAGTGTCAACTAGAATCAGGTCATCCTATTTAAAACCATTCGTACCCTATAATTGTCATCAAATGCTAGTATAGATGACAGAGATCTTGACACACAAATACAAGAACTATCTGTTACTTTTTTATTTTTGGAAATTTTAATGGCTACAGTCCATTGTGTGGAGTAAGAAAGTGAATTCTCAAGCAATGACTATTAGTAATATCGTGAAAGATGAAACGCCTAAGGAAGTAATCAACTTGGTTACTAAAACTATAGTTGCAATTGTGGATGCCAGTATTCCTAAATCAGGACTAAGTTTCCCAAAAAATAGTGAACCATGGTTTAATGAACATTGCACTGATGCTCATCGTAACAAATGAGAATCCTGGAATGCTTTCCGGAGATCTCCCACTTTGGTTCATCAAATAACTTTTCAAAAACTTTAAGTATTGCACATTGGGGACAAAACTTTAAATATTGCACACAAGACGGAAAAGTGAACAAGAAAATTGTATCAAATTAATATTTAGTATAAACTCTTTTTTTTCAACAAACGATATGAGGGACAGCGTTAGTAGAGCATGTAGTATATATTCTAAAAAATGTATCTCCTATTTGCGGAAAATGATACTTCATAATACTTCAGAAATGGTAAATGTTCTTACTTAAGCACTTCTTTCCAATTCCTTAGCAAATAATTATCCTGAACCAAATCATTTAGGGGAGCAGATCGTTCATCTTTTCTTCGTAATTACTGAAGCATCATCCGATCTATGATAGATTAGGGAAAGGTTGTATATGGCTCTGCTAGAGCCACTTATTTGAAACGCCTTAAGCATATTCATCATCAGCCTTTAAAGTTGTACTTCAGAGCCTTCCGGACATCCCCTGCTACCAGTGTACATGTGGAGGTTTTTGAACCATCACTATCATGTAGAAGAGAGAAATAGTCCCGATTTTATTACTTTCGGATTTTATCCAATAACAAACATCCATCACGGGAGAAATGATAATAGCTATAATAATCACATTACACAGCTCATTCATAATCTATTCCTCATCTTGAATCACGAAGCAAAATAACCTTTCATATATGTTTGTTAATGTCGAAATCTACATAAGCAATTTTTTCGACCATCCCTATGGACAGAAAACAGCATGCCTAACATTAATTTATTTGGAAATTATATCAACTCAGACTTCAATAAATCGATTTTAAAATAACTTTTCAATCAACATCAACAATTTCACCAATAATATAAACAAATTTTTACAGATGGTTAGAAATCTCTAAATCATGAATGATGTGTATTTCTTATTAAAGACCAAATATATTCAAATCTCTTTTACTCCTGTATTCTCTTCTGAAGTTACAGCTGTTTATTTAGCATTCAATTACGTTGATATAAATAAAATTAAAAATATCTCCATTTTATACTACAATTACATAAGGCTTTTTACATCTTTACCGTGAGTCCAACTATTAATATTCTACTTATTAAATAAATCAAAAATATTCTTAGACAGTTACTTTCAAAAAGAGCCGGGATTTTACTTTCATGGGTTTCTTATCTTATTGGAATTAGAGGAAATGAATTGCTAGACACAGCTGTAAAATCAGCTTCAGAATTCCTAACTCTACCAATCATTTACGCTGACAGGAAATCTTTTGTCAATCCTTTTGTGTTCCTGTCACTGGCAGGAGAAACAGAATCAGGAAACAAATAATAAGGTTCATAATATTAAAACAACTCTGTCATCATGGAAGATAAAAATTAACAGACACAGTCATGTTTTATAAACAATACTTTCAATTGGATATTCAAGCCTGACTCATAAATATTTGCTCTTATAGGAATATTTATGAGTCAGGAACATTTATGAGTATGTAGTCTCTGGGGTGAGAAACTGACTAAAAGATATATTTTGATTGACTGTACTGATATCAATGGATATCGGATGAAGTGGTTTAATTCAAGTAAGATTAATTTTGAAGTTTTTACTGAGCAAAGTTCCCCATTGAATTCTCATCGTATATTTGAAAGACAAGTTTATACTATTATTTAACTATCCCATTCTTCTGGCTTTCATAAATTTGTTTTAATATCTCCATTCTTCTGAGTCATTCATTTTAAAATGTTTAATTAATTCTTATCCAATGGTTTACTCGAGCACTTAATTTTATCAAAGGTTACTTGATTTTTTGGGACATTTTATCCCATCTAAAGATTTTGCGCCAATAAAATCAAATGAAATCAAGAACAAAATTCATTTCCCTATATTTTCTAAACTTTTTTCAATTGTTTTTCAAATCAAAAATTAAAAAATAAAAAATATACAAAATAGTTTTTTTAATATTGAATTCATGGTTCAGTATTAAAAAATATTGTAAGACAATAAATTTTGTAAACATTTAATAAGAAATATTTTTGCAAAGTAATATATTGTACTGCTGACACAAAAATGAATTTATAAATTGGTCAAACTAATGATTATATAATAAACCTGAAAAGAATCATTTCAACACGATAATATCTCCATTTCTGCATCTAATAAAACTAAAATCTCAGCAGTAAAGCAATCATATATTTTGTTATGATATTACACTATTTATTGACTTAAATTTAATGAACATTCATATTTCTAAACATATGTCTATAATTATATCAAGCGGTTTACTTTTACATTTTTTATATTTACAAAAAGTGATTTTGCAAAAGTGAGTTTCACTTTTCATGTTTGTTGCACTAAAAACTAGGTTAAAAAATTTAGAAAATGAACTATAAATTTATTTGATTAGACTTTTAAATAAAATAATTTTATTTGAATACAATCAATCAAAAGATCATTATGAGAATATGATAATAAATAGATTCTTGTATAATATATGAATTAGATTTAATTTTGTATTTTTTTTCAAACTTTGTTATTAAATGTTCATTATATTTTTCAAACTAACTTCATAATTTAAAAACTAACTTATCAATGTATTTAAATTTAATGAAATTTTATTTATTTGTGTGTAAATAAATAACTTTTAATTTTTTTTCCAAAAGCTGTTAAATAATAAGTATGTTAACCATTTTTATAGCTTGATATTAAATATTTTTTAATAATGTTACTCCATATATATTTTACATTATTTACAATACATAAAGTTTTATTTTTCTTCTTATGCAATTTTCTTGAGTTTTAAATAAGTCTAAGGAGTTTGAAGTAAGTCTTTTCTTTATTCTTATTCAAACAAAATGTACAATATCAAAGATATTCCATTGGTTTTCTCTATCATTGTGTCTATCTGAAAATTATAACAAGTTTGGTTTTCTCATTTATGTCTATTTTACATCTAGAACTTTTCCAATACAACTAACACTTTTCAAAAAAGTGGCTGTTACGGATTGATGACATTGTCTTGAGCACTCACGTGTAAATATTCTTCAGGAACCTTTTGTTTCAATATATGTTCCCAGCAAACACAAGCCTATCGGCATCCTGATGGGCCGATATCGGCAATCTCGGGTATGAGTCGTCATTGTCAAGCTGATTTGATAATGATAACGGTTCCATATCGGCAAACCACATCAGAACTTTTTACTTTAATCTTATCGGAGAGAGAGACAAGTATTGGTCCCAATGCGGCTAATAGCCGACAAATTTTGAATGTCGTCTGCCGATATAGGTCTGATACATGCTTTCCGATTCTGGGTTGAATATCATAGGCGATATCAGTCCTATTGTGAAATGGTTAAACTTAGTGGCACCATCAAATTCTCTGAATTTAAGACCTCGTTGTTACAAATGCAACAATGGCAAAAGAAATTAAAGTTATTAAAATTATTTGATATATAAGAGCTCTTTGCCTCAATATTGCTTCAGTAAAGCGGCATCATGAAATCAACCATATATTTTTTCTCGATCGTAGTGTAGAAGAGCAAAAGAAATATATATCACGTACCTTAAAAAAAAACGCTCAAACTACTTCTTTAATGAAATATATTGGAACTCAATCAAACACCACTGCTGCTAGTTATCAAGTTTCAAAAACTATTGCTCAGTATGTGAAACCTTTTAACGAAGGCGAATTTTTAAAAGATGCTTTGCTGCACTGTGCACCATACTTATTCGATGACTTCAAAAACAAAGAAAAAAATATCCAAAGAATTAAAGACATGCCGATAGCTAGGAATACAGTGATTAAGAGAATTTTGGGTATGGCGGAAAATGTAAATTTCCAACAAAAAATCATATAAAGTCTTGCGATTTTATATCCATTTGTCTTGCTGAGTCACCAATGTAACAGGATCTGCTCGCTTAGCAATTTTCGTACGTTATTTTGTTCAAAACAATATAAAAGAGTTAGTAAGATTATCAACATTAACAACAATAACAAAAAAATTAAACATTTGTAATGCAGTTATAGATGCATTTTAAAAAAAAGAGAAATATATCCTTCTATATATAAAATTGTGTGAGTTACAACTGAAGGTGCCCGCAGCTTAACTGGACGGGAAAATGGATTTATGAATTTATTTACAAAGCGCATTGGACATACAATTCTTGATTTTCATTGCATTATTCACCAACAAGCGTTATGTGCCAAAACAGGTTTAGAAATTATTGACGATATTTTGAGGTTTGTAACAAAATTAGTCAATTTTATATGAGCACGAGGACTAAATAAAAGAAGATTTCAAGAATTGTGTTAAACGAAGTAAACTCGTCGTACAATAGCTTTCTTTCATACAGTAATGTACGCTTGTTAAGCCGTGGAAATGTTTTGCAAAAGAACTGTTGATTGTTTGAAGGAAATAAGATAATTTCTAAATAATGAGAACATTATTGACCAATACAATCAATTATTGAAAGTAGAATGGCTAGCAAAGTTATATTTTTTCAGTGCTTTATACTCTCACTTATAAATGAATTAAATATAAAACTACAAGGTGTTAATAAAACAGTCATTATAATGTTTGACTTAATCAAAGCGTTCGAAGTCACAATTATAGATTTTTAATCGTGATATTTTTGCAAATACGTGATATTCTTTCGTGTTCTTTCAAATACGTGATCTTCAAATCGTAATATTCTTTCAAATTGCAAATTGCAAAAAAATAAATTTTCCAAATGAAAAAAAAAATTGAAAGTAAATGTAATGAAAAGCCAAATAAAGAGTTATTAACGAAAGAATTTTCAAGGGTAATTCAATCCATGATTCAAGAATTTTCTTCAAGATTTACGCAGTTTAAGAAATTTGAAGAAACTTTAAAATTTATTTTATATCCTAATACAATACCATTTGAAAACTAAATTTAAAAGTCCTTGAGTGGTTAAATTTTAATGAATTAAAAATGGAATGAGTTGAATATCAGTCAAGTACCATATGGAACCAAAAATTTATTGATTTAAGAAATGATTTAGAAATTATTGAAAGTTATCGATTATTGGATAAAATAAATAAAACTGCAGAAGAGGAAATTCTAACTACGTGGAATTCAATTCCTGACACGTTTAATTGTTTAAAAATATTAGCAAAGGCAATTTTATCAATATTTTCATTGACGTTGGCATGTGAATCTTTATTTTCAGAATTAAATTTTATAAAAAATAAATGTAGGAATGGAATGACGAATGAGTCGAGCTCTGCATGCGTGCTGTTGAAAATAACTAAATATGAACCAGATATTAAATCTTTATCATCTTGTGCAACAAAAATCACATTAAAAACAATTGTTTTTAATGTGAATTTTGTTTCTAGCATATTACTTTTGTAAAACATTGATTAATAAAAAATTGCTTAAAGAAGAATTGCTTTTATTTGTTTATTTAATTATATTTACGTATAGTTTTATCACGCTGACATTTCGAATGAAATTTTATTGTGGCACGTTACCTATTTAAAAAAGAATTTTTATGACTTTGTGGCACATACATCAAAAAAGGTTCTAATGCGGAGAAAATTTTCTCCTTCTTCAGATCAACGTCATAATTCCTCAATTTTGCATCTATCTCAACGTCGAAATTCCTCCATTAGAGTGGTTTCTCTGGTGGGGCCATCTATCGGGACTTGTATAAAAATCATACATCAGAATAAAATCAAATAGCAAGCATGCATGCATACATAATCTATAGTTGATCATTATTAGTATGAATTGCATTTTATGTGTGTGCAAAGAAATGATAAAAATATATTTAATCCTCCTTCTCTTTTTAATTTTTCATCTAAACTTGTAAATTTTTGAAGTGACAAAAGTCATTTTACATAATTTCCAAATTGATTAATAGCTTCTCTTGTAATATAAACGACGCTCTAATTTTGTCATTACTTAAGTTGAATAAAAGTTTTTAGTAAATGAATTAATAGTTTAGACTGTGTATTAAAATAAATTTCTATTAATGAAATGCATAGTCAGATGAAGGAAAATAACTGTTAATAATTCAAATGAAAAAGGAATTTTTAAAGAATGAGCAAACATTAAATTTTACATAATTTGCTGGCTGAGATATATTCCTCTTTTTGAATTTACATGTGATTATAATAATAATCATTTTTAAAAAATTGTTATAATTTATATCAGTATATAATTCTATATTTAAATTACATTAACATTTTAGGAAATTTTTTTAATGACTTATAATGTTTTATTCTCATATGTATATTTCAAATGCTATGTTTCAAAAATGAAAACTAAAAAAAATTAAATATTAAAATATTAAATTTAATTTTGTATAAAAATATTAAATTTAATTAAGAGAAGGTTGTAATTTTCGATTATATTTTTTGTAGAAATAAAATATTTATAAATCAGGACTATTCGAAATTTCCGCTAATCCGTTTTTTTTTTTTTTTTTTTTTTTTTTTTTTTAAATTATGAAAATTTATTAAAGTTAACATATTTTTTGTCTAACAAATAAAAATGTAATGCTAACAAAAATATGTTGTTAAATAATGCAATTTTTACAAGATCTATAATAAATAATTCATACATAAGTTTTTAATTAATACATAAGTTTTTAATTAGTATAAAATAAAGTTATGATTAAAAGAGTAATTTTAAGAAAAGGACATACTATTTTCTGAAGCAATCCAGTGAAATATGTGTGATGAATTTTCTCAGAAAAGGTACCGCTGATCTAGTTAACTGATTGGTTAGCTCTACAGCAATCAGTGAAATAGTTTATGGTTTCGATTTTCATTTCGGGTGTTTTAGTTTACAGTGATTTCTATTCAGCTTTGAACTTTAGGTTCTGGTCAAATTGGTACTCCTATGCAAAAAATAAGTATTGAATGACCATTAAATAAATTGAACCTAAACTGGAGGGTACCTATGTTTCTCTGATGATGCTTGGCAATGCGAGTGTGGAATTTTCCACAGAATAATGTGAAATACGAAAGCTTCTGCAAGCTTTTCAGTGACACAGATTATTTGCTGTTCTATAGTTACATTTTTCTTCCCAAGGTAATTCAACCAAAACATACATGTTAAAAAAAATCAGAAACCATTGCAAATATCCATACCGGAAACTTCCAAACAGTTGAAATAAATGCAAAATTATTTACCATTCAGATAACCAAGAATTCTTAATGTATTAATTAAATCAATATGGAATCAAATCTGTAAAATCAATATGGATTTCAACGTGAAATTTTATATTCATCTATTCACTGATGAGAAGTGTAGTAAAATGTAGTACACATAACGTGGTTTCACGAAATACACAGAATATAAAAAATAAATTTAACAATAAACTATGGTAATAATCGCAGCAATTTACAACATTAGTTGCAAAATAACATTTTAGTAAAAAGCTGTTAAAATAACAAGATATTATTTGACTTCTCCTTAAAGTCCATTTTTATTTTAACATATTGAATTTGATTTGTCTAAAATAACATTTTCCTAAAGAATCCAGGTAAAACTAATTTTATAATCTTTCTTTTAATGTAAACAAAGCACACAGCACAACAATAAAAAAAAAAAGAAATTTCTTCTCGTTACAAAGATTTTTGCTTTTTTCCAGAATTTTTATAATTTTACATTAGCACAAATACAGGTAAAAACACAATCTTCCATTCTTAGAAATTACCAATTATTTTTCCAAAATAAATCTTTAACATCCAATTCATTTAAATGTCTTCCTCGTAAAAATTCTGGCCAGAAACATTGCCCTTTAAGAACTTCTGGTTTATTGGCTATAAGATACATCAAATCAGGGTCACAAGAGAGTGGATTACCTAAAATTTAAATGTAGTTGTAATAACATTTGCCAAATCTTCTAGAAATACAGAAAACATTTTCATTAGCATTATTTTTATAGCATGGAAAAGTAGAATCAAGAGCTTCCTTTTTTCAAATCTATAGAATAAATATTAACTCCATTGTTATACACGTAACTACCCCCCGATGGTATCTTCACCTTGCCGTGGTGGGCGGGCTTGCGTGCTTCTGCAACCCAGAGAGCTATGCCGGCGGTAGCTTAGCTACTGGTAGGGTCTCCCATGCCGGACAGGTCTTCGTTGGGTAGGAGCCAGACTAAAAGAGATACCTAGGAGAAGGAAAACTCCGATCCAAACCCACGTAAGGAGCTAAGTCAGCCTTCTACCTTTGGTGCTCCGGTCCACTTGGATAACAGAAGCTGCCCCTTTTCCCTATCTATGAATACATCACACTCAGGAATTCATGCTGCATCGGCCGTCGCGCAGTCAAAAAAGGGTCGCGATCCTGGTTTAGGTAGAGGGCCTCGATCGATAAGCAAATTACAGTCTCCCGTGTCTCTAAAGATTTTACAGTGCAATATCAACGGAATTTCATCAATTGCAGCTCGAGTTAAATTAGACCAGGTCTTGGACCTGGCTAACATTTATGGAGCACAGATCATCGCTGTGCAGGAGACCAAATTGAAGGGTATCAATTCCCTCAACATTAAGGGATATAATATTTATAGAACTGATAGATCAGACAAGGGTGGAGGAGGACTTGCTTTCCTCATTAGAAATATTAACTATCAAACCATAAAATTCAGTGGAACAGAACATTCTGACCTTGAAATTCAAGGCATTAAGGTTACTTGGAGGGGCAAAACCTTAAATATCTATAATATGTACCATCCCCCAAACAATAAGGGTCTGCCTTCTAACATGCATAACTTCCTTGTGGACAACACTATTCTGATCGGAGATTTAAATGCAAAACATACTAGTTGGGGGTGTACTGAAGAAAATCGAAGAGGTAGTGAACTCATTAAGATGGTAGACGATTGTGGTTTCATCTTTTTAAACGATGGTACACCAACCCATGCATCTTACAGTTATGACACCACTGAAGCACTGGATGTTGCTATTGTTAGCCCCAATATCTACCTGGGGAGTTCCTGGTCAGTCCACGAGAACATAGGTAGCGACCATCTCCCAGTTTTAATTGAACTAAATGGTGAATTGCCTGTTTTTAAAAGCAATAAAAAGTACTGGAATTTCAAGAGGGCTGACTGGGAGTCCTATACCCGTTCTATTGAAACCGATATTAACTCTAAATCCATGACAAATATTCTTGATTCTGATTGGCTCACCCTGAAATCAGTTATTATAAATAATGCTAAAAAGGCTATTCCCAGGGGTAATATTAAGAGTTTTAAGAAATATTTTACCCACAAGTCACCAGCTCTCCAGCCTTTGTTGGAGGAGAGAAAAAGAATTCTTGGCGCCCTAAATGAGCCTAAGGATATTTCTCGTAGAATTAATTTAAACAGAGTCAATGCTGAGATTAAACTAGCCTATGCACAATTCAAGAGAGATAAATGGAATGAACTTTGTTCTGGGCTTGATCCAAGGGTCTCTAATAGTAAATTATGGAAATTAGTGAAGAGTATTAGTAAGGAACAACCCCAGGAAGAATTATGCAATACGATTCAAGGCACAGACGGCCGAATTCCCCAAACTGATTGCGAGGCTGCTGATATCCTTGGTGCGCACTATCAGAAAACCAGCAAGCTTAGCTTCTCTCATGTTGACAGATCTATCACGAAGAGAGCCAGAAACATTGTTCACGGGTGCCGTAGTTCCCGCGAGGGGATACCCATTTTCTCAACTGATTTTCGTTTGCACGAACTCAAGGCTTCCCTCATGGATACTGATTTACAAAAATCCCCCGGTCCTGACGGCATTCACGGATACTTCATTGAACATCTGGGTCAGGCTGGAAGACAGAGATTCTTGGACATAATAAACTTATCTTGGAAATCGGGACGGCTTCCCCGAGACTGGAAAAGGGCAACCATCATCCCTATCAGAAAGCCAAACAAAGACGCCAGTTCTCCCGATAGTTATAGGCCCATCGCACTTACATCTATTGCGTGTAAGATAATGGAGAGGATGATTTTAAAGAGACTTTTATTTTATTTGAATTCACGTGGTCTTTTCCCCAAGGAACAATATGGATTCAAATCAGGACATAGTACTACAGATCAGGTGCTTTATTTAACCCAGAGGATTCGAGATGCGCACAATTTGAAGCCTACAAACCACACAGTGGCAGTTTTCCTGGACTTGTCGAAGGCTTTCGATACTGTTTGGAAACAGAGACTTATTACCAAGCTCTTTGACGGTTTTGGAATTCGTAATAGGGCCTTGCCTTGGATATATGATTTTCTAAGAGACAGAGTAATCAGGGTTAGATACAACAACTCCAAGTCCAATGGTCTTAAGTTGGGACAGGGTCTTCCTCAGGGCTCCGTTCTGAGCCCTATTCTTTTTTCACTATTTTTGAGTGGCATAGAGAAAGTTATCTCCAGGAGATGTGAAGTAGGATTGTTTGCGGACGACATAGTCCTATGGAACTCCGGTGCCAATATTGCTGACTTGGAAAATAATATCAACCAGACTCTAGTTGATGTGTGGAACTTTGCTGAAAACCACAAATTACGTTTTAATCCTTTAAAATCCACTACCAGTTTTTTTACAACAAATAGAAAGCTGTACAATTACCAGCCTAGGATTTTTCTGAACAACCAACCTCTCTTAGTGGATAGATATCCAAAATACCTGGGTTTTGTTATGGACCCTGAGATTACAAGCCATAAGCACATCGACCATCTTGTAGAAAAATGCAGAAAACGTCTGACTATCCTGAAATATATATCTGGACGCGACTGGGGAGCAGAAGCATTTACGCTTAGAAATACTTACATCGCGCTATTAAGACCCATCCTGGAGTATGGCTTCCCAGTTTACTGCTGTGCCTCTAAGACTAGCCTTCAGAAGCTTGAGCGAGTTCAACTGAGCGCAGCTCGGATTATTACTGGTCTTCGAAACAGTTGTCCTAACGACATTGTTCTATACGAGGCGAATTTGCTACCACTCAGTCACAGAAGAGACTCAAATCTTGTGAAGTATTTTAATAAACTCTTTTGTTATGGCTCCCAAAATCGAACCTCGGACTTTCTCAGGGGCTGGAATAATAACCAGAGACTAAAAAGAAAAAGTCCCCTTAGTCAGATAGCCAGTGATAATGTTATCTCTAATACTGTAGAGTCGCATTCCTTGAACCCATGCATTGACCCATCTGAGGGTCTTAACGGGGTATTTTTTCACCCTAATCTTCCTATCGAGGTTAACAAGTCTTCAGATCTTCCTGAGTACTTAAGGCAACTTGCTCTTGAGTTGATCAACAATATCCATGATGAATCTGTGCTTATTTACACGGATGGTAGCAGAAATGACAGAACTTGTTCCGGTAGTGGGGTATTTATTAAGTATCAAAACGAATCCCACCAAATCTCAATCAGAAACCCCGACGGTTGTTCCGTCTTTCGCAGTGAACTTATTGCAATTAATGTGGGTCTTGATACGGTTCTTTCTCTCCCTGGGAATGAGGAAATTTGGATTTTGTCGGACAGCCGGAGCGCCATCCAGCATCTTACTAACTGGCACAGAGTCCGTGATAATACAGGAGTAGCTATCTTGGACAAGCTTAGACGACTCTCCTTATCTCGTGAGATTCACTTACAGTGGATCCCTTCCCATGTAGACATTGCGGGTAACGAATTGGCTGATGCCCTAGCAAAAAGAGGTACTGACAAGCCTTTGCTTACTCCGGCGTCTCTTACCTATTCTGAACTATATTCTAGACAGAAAGGCCTTGTTCGGTCTGCATTTGCCATTCCCCCCGTGCACCATTGGTACCAGGGTAATCGTCCTGGCGGATCTCTATCCCTCCGGTGCAGCAGACTGGAACAAACTACTATAACTCGTTTTCGAAGTGGCCACCTAAGATCATTGGCATTTAACAACAAAGAAAAGAAATTTCCAATTTGCGCTAAGTGTTTCAAAAGCCAAGCCACTCCGGATCATATCCTTGAGTGCTTGGGACTCGATAAAGAAGATCTTCTGGAGCGACCATTTTTGGTCATTGATTTCCTGAGAGTGTATAATATCATGGACTTGGTCTAGCGCTGCTAGACAACAGGGATCAGCAACAACAACAACAACACGTAACTAACGATTTCAACTTAATATATATTAACATAAGATTACAAAAAGCTTTATTTTCTGTAGTAACTACATGATAAAATATATTATTTTATTTCCATTCTAAATCTCTATTATGAGATTTTACTCTAAGCTAACATTGCTCCAAAAGAATAAATAAATAAAACTGGATAGTTATATTCATTTACAGAAAGGCAGTATTTTTTGATAAAAGATTATATTAAATATCATTGAAACTAACTAAATTTGTTTGAAACAAATTTTTCGCTAGCAGAATCTAAGGAACAGATGAAGCCCTAATTTAACCAGTATAGAAGAGCTTTCATAAAATATTTGAAATTTTATAAGGAAATGATAAAAATGTTACTATAACATGAATGGTATTTATTTCTTCCTGCTGTGTATAAGATAAGCTCAAATATTATACGTTCTCGTTAAATCTGTGGAATCAAAAGCCCTGTGGTCTGTTGTTGAGCAGTTAACATGAGCGTAATGGTCTGGAGAAACAATTTCCTCCTCCTTCAGATCAATGTAAAAATTGAAGGAAGTGGATCCTCTGGTGGTGCCATCTATCAGAAGAGTTTAGAGAAAAGTCGTATTCTGACTTTCGTGGTGCTTTGGTTAAACGAAAGACGCACCCTACTGATTTAATTTCGCTTAGCCAATAGCATAAAGAGCTTAGCTTGTCCAAGTGTCATAAGTAACAATAACACAGCTCAAATATTTACTTAACAATCATACGTTTATTGCAGTATGGGATTGATTTGTTTTTTGATGTATGAAAAGTTTTTTAACATGAAGATTAATGACATACATATGCGTTTTTAAATAGCATTAAAATAACCATGTAAATGCATTATTGTAATCTACGAACAGGTGAATTCGCAACACAAGTGCTGATCAGATATATATATATATATATATATATATATATATATATATATATATATATATATATATATATATATATATATATATATATACATATATATATATATATATATATATATATATATTTACATACATATTTAATATTTAATTTATTATATTCATATTATACATATTGCATTAAAATGATACATATAACCACACGGAAAATAATTTTATCACAGAAAGAGAGAGAAAAAACGAAACAGTTTAACTAAAATTGAAATGATTTAAATTTAATCATTCAGATGAAATACTCTATGAACTGAACTATTCCAACCATTTTAGAAAAATGATTTCTTTAAATAAAATCCATAAGAAACGAGAAATCAGAAATATTTTTGAGATCTTCCCACATGATTTTTTTTCAACGTGAAAAATAGATCTCTTTTTATGGAGAAACTTATTAATAAGAAAAAAATTAGGAAGCATAAAAATAATGATTTTAGTTAAAGGAGGACCATGTTTTCTTTGATAGAATTTGAAAACTATGGTTTGTCGCAAATCATGATATCGTGAATTTCGATTTTGAATGATTTGATATAAAAAAAAATTCTATTAAAAAAGATATCTTTGATTTAGATAAAAAAATCAAAACTCATATTTTAACTAAAGAAAATTGTGAAATAATGTGAAGAATAAACAAAATACATTTAAAAACATACATAGATTAATTTTTTATTACATATTCTATATTTTAATATAGTTCAACTCATTTCAGTTTTTCACTTTGCAATTTGTTATTGTTTCTGAGTCTTTAAATTCAATTGAATTTTGTACTAGTATTAAAAATTAAACAATAATTTAAAGATCTTACCATCTAATATCAAGTATTTCAGTTTTGGAAAGCGAGATACAAACATTGTACTAGGGAGAGTAGCAATGCTGTTTCCCCGGAGTCCGATAGTTTGAATGTTAGGCATATCTGTGAATAAGTCGGCAGGTAGAACTCTAAGCTGATTTTCACTGTAAAAGGAAATATTTTATTCTTATTACATCATACTGTGAAAATTCAATTATGTATATAAAATATCTGGGTTCATAACACTAAAGACTGAGTTAGTTTAAGTATGAGAAAAACAGGATTCATTACACTTTTTACCAAATTATTCAATGAAATGACTAATTATTTAAAAAATTAAATGATACGAAGTTTTTATAATTTAAGCAAAAATATAAATTTTTATTCTAATCCATAAAATATAAATGTTTCTTTGTAAAATATGAGAAAAGCTACCTCGTATTAATTCAGAAAATAAATACCAATAAAAAATACGATTTCAGGCACAAAATAATTTGATGTGTTACATTCCTATTGTATAATCATACTTCATTCACAATATTTTATCAAAGAAATAAAAATAAATAAAATTAATTTAGCAAAAATTATACAATGTGATTAAAATAACATTTTTGCTACTACGCCATCAACATTTTTAAATTTTAGTGTGGAATTTGTATTTTAAATTATTTCAACTACTAAATTTTATCATAGTTTGTACTTTACGAAGAATAATTTTCATAAAATCAGAACTTCAACTAAAAAACAACTACGATTCATTTCTTTTTATCTGCTTAAAAATTAATATTGTAGGATTTTTTATTACAAACAAAATAGATTTGTTTGATATAGTAATTACTACATATACTACAGTATCTATTTAATTGCGTTGAAATTCAGCTTCATTTCATATTTCGACTTTATCTCTGAATATAAACTCATTTACACACTAATTACAGCTCGTGAATAAGATTTTTTTCTTTCCAATTATAAAATATTTAGAACATCACATGTCAACAAACTTTTTTTTCAATTTCAACCACTAGAATGGAATCTGAAAAAACTTAGAAAAAATCTTTGACATTTGTAGTAAGTTTTCGATCTTTTCAATAAAAGTCTTATTGACAAGGAATCTAATTATATCTTAATAAGGAGTTTTATTAGTCTTATTAAAAATACTTGTTGAGATTATAAGAGAAGATTTTCACACCATTAATCTTTTACAGTATATTAAATAATGTGATTGCGCATGCTAATTTTTTTATAAAATCAGTACAACATCAAGTTAAGTTACTATTCTACTTAGAGCTTTGTTCACTACATGAGCACTTTTACAGGAAAAATTGTTTATAGATACAATATAAATTGTACGAGAAAAACCAAACTAAGACTCACAAAAATATATTTCAAGTACAGATTTGAAAACTTTGTTTTCCTAAAGTGTTTTATAACGAATGCTTTTTAGAATTCCTCACATTTGTTATTTCTTTCCTGAAGATGATCAAATGAAAAAGTATGAAATGACACGATGGATATAAATGTAGACTTTATTCAAACATACACCATAGGCTTGAGCACAACGATCCCAGTGATGAGTAAGCCGCAAGATTCCTTGTTCCCAGAATTACTGTGCCGTGCCGAGATCCACTCTTTCACAGCGTCCTTGAGTACGTCCTCCGAATTGAAGCGCTTCCCTTTCAGGTGTTTCTTCAGTGGACCAAACACATGGAAATTGCAGGGCGACATGTCCGGACTGTAGCTCGGATGGTCCAACGACTCCCTCTTGAACTTGGCCAGTTCCATGTGTGTGATTCTGGAGACGTGTGGACGCACGTTATCATGTAGCAGAACCACCCCCTTCATGAGCAGCCCCAATCTTTTGTTCTTGATTTACCTGCGTATGCGTCGAAGTGTCTCACAGTACACATCGGAACTTTTGGTTTTTCTGTGCTAGTGGAATTCCACACGTATCGCACCTTAAGCGTCGAAAAAGTCAGAGAACAAACACCTTTCCTGCTGATGGTACGTTTTTGAACATTTTAGGGGGAGGTGACGACTCATGCTTCCACTGGTTTCTCACCTTCCGCTGTCAGAAAAAGGATAACACCTTGCTGCTCCTCAGTCGTCGAATTTTGCAACGCGAACGACATACTGTTCTCATACGGACTGCCGCATCATTTGGACGCCGCTTTTGATAAGAGCCGCTGCTATCTCCTATGCACGCGTCGCCCACCCATGGTCCGATGCCAATCAGAGACGCCAATCACATCCCGAGATGCCTCGCTACGTTCTCCCATGGCGCAATATGCAAGTGTTGAACTACACTACTGACCATTAAAATTGCTACACCAGGAAAGCGGCACACCACACATGTGAAATTTGCATGACAGGTAGAACTTGCTTTGATATGCAAATGATTAGATTTTCAGCGCCTTCATACAAAGCAGGTGACAGTAGCGACATCTACAATGTGTATAAAACCAGAGATTTGACAGCAGTTTTCTCATACTCAATTTCCGTTTCAACGTTGTTTTCGGCAAAGAAAGTTGTTGTAATGCCTCGTGTAAGAAGAAGAAATGCCTATCAGCACGTGTCTGACTTTGATCGAGGAAGGATTATAGCCATACCGGGATTGCGGTTTATCGTACCGCAATATTGCTGCTCGCGTCGGTCGAGACCCAATGACTGTTAGCAGAATATGGAATCGATGGGTTCAGGACAATCATATGGAACGTCATGCAGGATCTCAGCGACCCCCATCACTAACAGCAGAGAAGACAGACATCTTATCCGCATGGTCACAAGGGAACGTACAGCCACGTCACGAACCCTGAGTCGGGAAATGGAGTCATCAACTTGTTTGCAAGGCAACAAGTTTCTGCTCGAACAATTCGACGACGTTTGCAGCAGCATGGATTGTCTGCACGGCGACCATAACTTCGGCTACCATTGACGCTACGTCACAGACAGGAGCACCTTCAATGGTGTGATCAGCGACGAACCTGGACGCGGGAATGGCATCACGTCATCTTTACAGATGAATCTCGGCTCTGTATACAGGACCATGATGGCCGCATCCGTGTTTGGAGGCATCGTGGAGAACGCGCATTGCCAGCTTACATTGGACATCGCCATACTGGCCCATCTGCTGGAGTGATGGTATGGGGTGCCATTGGATACACGTCTCGATCACCTCTTGTTCACATTACCGGCACTTTGAACAGCAACCGTTACATTTCCGATGTGTTAAGGCCCGTGGCTCTGCCCTATCTTCGAGGCCTCACTAATGCTTTGTTTCAACAGGATAATGCACGACCGCAGGTTGCCCGTACTGTTCTGAACTTCCTTGATACAGAACAGGTTCGGCTGTTACCCTGGCCAGCACGTTCTCCTGATCTGTCCCCAATTGAAAACGTGTGGTCAATGGTTGCCGAGCGATTGGCACGCCATCACTCACCATCCACTACTGTCGATGAACTGTGGCATAGTGTTGAAGCTGCATGGACTGAGATCCCCGTACATGCCATACAATCTCTGTTTGATTCCATGCCTAGGCGGAAAAATGCTGTTATTGCAGCCAGAGGTGGCTGCTCTGGGTACTGATTTCTCAAGATCTATACATCCTAATTTCCTGTAAATCTAATCACTTGTTCTTTCATTATAATATATGTGTCCAATAAATATCGTTCTGTTATTTGCATTCCTTCTTGGTGTAGCAATTTTAATGGCCAGTAGTATATTATGTTTTTATGTCCTTTCGTACCTTTTCATTTGATCACCCCTTATATAATATCAGTCTTTACTAGAGAGGATCCTTTTTGCAGAAAACATAATTTCATAAATTTATTTAAATGCTTAGAAAGGTTTGATAACATCGTATCTAAATATTTTCTTCTTAGTGACATTTCAAAGAAGAAATTTCCATAAAAATTTACATCCGTAAAAAAACACGCCAGCTATAATGACAGTAAGTATAATTCTCAGTATTGATATTAATGAGTCGAAATACTCTCAATGCCAATGATGTGCTGAGTAAAGTTAACTTAAAAAACTTACTTGAAGTAAAGAAATCGGCCGTTAAAAGGCTTTGGAAACATATCTCTCTTAAGATCCGATAAATCACCGTGGTCTACAGCAATTTTGTCCAAGTTTGTAAAAAGTGAAAATGCCGCTGTAAGAGAAATATTTTGATCACTTTTACAGCCTTTATTATAAAAAGTTTATTACAAAAGTTGAACTTTATAAGTACAAATAAATAACAGCCAAAAATTAAGACTGTAAATCACAGCACAAAATTAGAATTATGCCTTGTTATATTTCTTAGTATTACTATAACTGATTAGAGGAATTTCGAATAATTTTATCATGCAACTTTTATATAAAAATATATTAGAACAAACAAGAGAGTTATAGCAAATTATAATGCAAGAACACTCTTGAAGCTACTATTACAAATTATTAGACAAAAATATTTTATAATAGTTTCACAGAAAATGAAAGCTTATGCTAAGCGATTTTAAGCAAGAAAATGTATTTAAATCAATATTATGTAGAATAATTAAGCACTGTGAATATAAATAATAACCAGGTGTGAATATTTGGAAATAATTTAAAAACAAAAATTCTAAACACAAAATCATTAACGTAGCTCATAGAAAGTTAAACAAGATATATAGTCCGATTATTTATTAAATAATTTATTATTAATTAAATATTTATAAAAAAATAGAAAAATATGTGTACTAAGTGAATGTTTCTGAAGATCCTGATATAAATCAGAGAAACAAAATAAGAATCAGAATAAATTAGGAAAATTCTGAGAAAAATATTCCATTACTGGTGACAATTGTATTTCTTATAAAATAATTTTAAATTTGGGTTCCGCACTCGAAAATGTACATGAAGTACCCATGTAACATTGTTAAAATACGTTTCAAAAATTAATAGGAAAACATGAAAAATAAAGAATTTGATTCATAGTTAGAAACTTTTGTGCAGAAGCAAAAATATTTTATATCTATGGACGAAAACCTTAACAAAGAAAATTTATTATATTTAAAAAAAATGTTAAAATATTTATCAATTTAGATTGTCGAAAATGAGTTGTTACTACAATGTTTACTAAAGAAAATTTCTGCAGTAAAAATAAGAAATAAATGGAAATGTGAATAAATAATTAAATAAAGTGTTATGAAATATATGTAAAAAAAATATAAAGTCACTGTAATATTATTTAATTCATGAATATTAATAATTTGCTTCTATTTATATGTATTTAGAAATAAATGGAAAAAATAATTTTGACACAATAGACAAAAAAATTTATATTAAGTAAACATCCTTGTAAAGTATATTTAATAACTGTAATTATTGAATTTTTTTTATCCATAAAGGCACTTTTTCCTCGTTTACAAGAATTAATTAATAAATACCCATTTAAATATTTCTCAGGTAAACATACATTTATTTTTATCTAAATTACTAAACAAAATATCACTGAAACTTTGTTTCAACTACTGTTCATCATAAATTCAATATTAAACTGAAAAGGCTCGGCTACACTTTCTTACAATAAATAATAACAAGCAGATTTTACGAGGCTCTATTCCTTATCAAACTTTCCGTAATATCTAAATACATTACATTTTTAAAAAAATTTTATTTTTACTCTCTGCCCAAAATCTTATCTTGTTTTAAAACATCGGGCTTTAACCTATTAAGAATATTATTTCCAAATATGAATTGTATAATTCTTTTTCTTGTATGATGAAAGTAAAAAAAGTTTAAATAGTTCATAAGCATCAGCAAATTTTGCAATTTTTCAGCAATTAATTACGGTACGATGATATTGATTTTAAAATGTGTCTGATATTACAAATATCTTACAAAATGAATTGAGAAATTTGATGATGACAGTCATTTGATTTAAGTTTGTTAAAATTTCATCTACTAAAGAGTAATTTGTTGAAAGATATGTATTTCTTTTGCATAAAGTATAAAGTTTACTCATTATTAAAATATTCATTTATTAAAACTAATGCCTAATTGGTATCAATTAAAATTATTTATAATTTGAATTTTTAGATTTTTTTGAGTCAATGTAAGCAGTATATAAAAATACAAATATATTAAAATTGCATAGAACAAAATCGTATGAAAATGCCTGGTAAAATTTAAATTTATTTAAATACCTGTTTTTATTTGACTAGTTTTCGTATCATAAAATGAAAGTTGTTCTAGAGTCTTTGGTACATATTCCGCAAAGTCGTTATCTATAGCTTCGATTCTGTTCATGTACACGTTTAAAATTCGAAGATCTTCCATTGGCACCAAATACTCCCAAATAATCCCTCTAAAACAAAAAATATCATCATTTAATTTAAAAACTATTTCTAAGCATAATCATAAACGCAGGCTTATTTCTCGGAAAAATGAAGGAATAAGCCTTATATAAATGGTTATACTCTTAAAATTACATGGATTTTCACTTAAAAGTAAGAAATTAGTCTACACATTATAGAGTTTTAAAATTTTTAATAGCGAGAAAATAGTTAAATTTCTAACTGATAGGTGACTCTACGTAATCAGATTTCTTAAAAATATGCAAAATGCATTGATTTAAAAAAGGGTGAGAGACGAGACGATTATATCTTATCATCCTTTTACTTTATAACAACGAAAGTGCGATACTATAGATATATAACCTAAAATGTATCACATGTTTTGCAAAGTTTTTCAAAAGTTTCTCACATTAAAATATTTTTAAACCAACCAGCTCTTTGACTAAAGTAATTATATATTGATACGTTACATAACCCCACATTAATATGTATTTTTATTTATTAATTTCTATGATTTTTATTAGTCCGAATAGTAAGAGCTTTGTTTGAAATTTTTTAGAAATAAATTGAATTGAAACTTTTTTAAAATATATAAACTTTGTTTCCTAACATAATTACAAATTGTGTATATTGCACTGATTTATGTTTTAAGCTTACTTTAAAATGAGATATTTGCTTCCCATTGTTTTTTAATTATTAGTTTTGTGTGTTGAGGTATATATATAAATATATATATATATATATATATAAATATATATATATATATATATATATATATATATATATATATATATATATATATATATATATATATATATATATATATATATATATATATATATATATATATATATATATATATATATATATATATATATATATATATATATATATATATATATATATATATATATATATATATATATATATATATATATATATATATATATATATATATATATACTTATGTGTATATCTATATATAATTAATGATTTAATATGAAAGTAATATTCATTTTACTTTTTATATCTTAAAAGTAACTTTGCTAAGTAGTGTAAATTAAACTCACACAGATAAGACAAAGAAACCATAATAAGGATATCAGATCATGTCATATTTTATTTATTTTGAAATCATGCAAAATTTTCGTTCGCTCAATGAGTCTGAATAGAAATATTTTTAATTTACAATCCTTGAAATCGTTTTGTTCGGAAATATTCAATAACTTAAATCCTCAGGTAAAATAAAATAAAATTGCATTAAAAATATGGAAAATATTTAAGTTTTTCTTTCTACTACATCCAATACAACAATAATTGAAACCGAATGAATTATGATTTATACGGAAAATTTTAAAACTTGTCACGAGAAAAAAGTTAGTCTCAGTTATATGTTCCATACCTATAAGTTCCTTAAGAATTGAAATTGTGAAACACAATAGTTGTTTTTCACAAGAATTTAATATTTTCCATTATAGCTAATGTAACATAAAAATTTTCGAAACTGATTTTTTTCTTAGAATTAAATGAAAAACAAATATCTCATATTGTTCAATGAATGATTTAATGTTTTTAGTAAAAAAATGTCTACGATGCAAAGCTATGATACACAGTAAAATCAGTTAAGGGTTTTACTTTGGCATCCTTAATTTATAATACTTGTGTCATACAAAACTACTGTAAAATATGTTGCTAGTAAAAAGTGAAATAAAAAAGTTGTTTACTCTTTACATTGAGAGATTTACATATTTTAAAATATTATATTTAGATTATTTAGAGAGGGGACATGGATTAGAGACCGGAGATGGTGCTTGAGAGACTGACTATTTTTGGATTCATGGGGCTGATGTGATGGTACTGTCACGCCAGTCGGGGATAAGCAACAACAAAATATTATACTTTAATAAAAATATAAAAATGAATATTTTTCATATACATTAATTATGAAAATGTATAGAATAGTAAGAAGGAAATTCTCAGACTGAATTACAAAAGTAAATAAATACAAGAAAGTTCTACATGTTAAATAATTCAGTGTTCAATGATTTACTTAACAAAATTTACTCTTATAAGTCTGCATAAAATAGTAATAATCAAACAGTATGCTATTTTAGTTCACCAAATTGATATCCCCCCACATTTTATTACTTTTATCACAAGAAATTATAAATTTAAAAAAAATAAATTTTATGTTTGATTATTTAGATATTCTTTAATTTAAACAAATGAAATCTTAATTACTAATGTTAATGTGATAAAATTTTTAGTTACTAGAATATTTGCAACAATTATGTTAAACGATTTATCGTTTATATTGCAACTGATATTCTGATTCGATTTTTTCCCTATGAAATAAAGTTAGTATATCAATATTTTAGGATGTATCAGATTTTTTTGCAGTCTATAGTTCAAAATGAGGCATAAACATCCAAAATGCCTACGGCTTTAATGTGTATTCAACAATATCACCATGCATATATTAATTTGCATGCATTATACTGTAAGACAATTCCTATAATATTAAGCAAATGAGATAATATAACATATATTTAAAAATTGAAAAATTCGTACAAATAAATTTAAAATACAACAGAATACAGACCCAAAAATATAAGCGTCTTCAATGTGCAGGGTCCTTAGAGACTTAATATTTTTTGGTTGCTCATCAAAGAGTTCAACCAGAGTCACATTATAAAGCTGCAGTTCAGTTACCCCAACTTTATCGAACATCTCATGAGGAAGGTATTGCAACACTGAACCGGCAATACGAACCTATTGAAAATAATGCAGTTAATTATTCATTATATTTACATACATTTATCAGATTTAAATAAAAAATCTCATTAAGGTGAAATTCATTCATTCTTTAAATAATTAGTACTTCAATTTTTCATTAATTAAAAGATAAATGTGACTAATTATCAATTACCATTCATTTATTAAAAATACGAGGGTTACTCTGAATTTTTTGAGATACGCGTTGACGAGAATTTACAAAATAAAAATAACGGTTTAATTTTAAAGTACAAAGTATTTTAACACAGAAGACGATTTTTTACTGACTTACTTCAACTTGTTTAGCGTGGAATAAATTTTAAACAGAAGAGAAAATGGAGTTGACGCGAGAACATTTTTGCGCTATGATTTTCTACGATTTCAAAGCATGATTAAATCAAGAAGAATGCGTTCAACGGTTGCAATCAGCATTTGGTGATGAATCTCCAGCTCATGCTATTACTATTATTCATGCTATTACTCATGCAGATGGTTTAGAGAATATTATTCAGATGGTTTAGAGAATTTAGAAGAGGTCACAATTTTCTTCAGGATGAAGAACACAGGAAGTCCGCCGTCGGCAGTAATCCAGGATAACGTGTCTGGATTACTGCCGACGGCGTATACGAAAAATGTTAATGGATGATAATCGCTGTACCTATCAAATGATACAGAAGGAACTTAACATTAGATCCGCAGCCATACACAAAATCATTCATGAAGAATTACATATGAAAAAAGTAGTTTGCCGTTGGGTTCCTCACAATCTAATTGAGCATCAAAAAGAGGAGCGTGTCAGAATCAGTAAAGAAACTCTTAATATGCTGAATGATGGTGGCCACCGCATCATTTCTAAAATTGTAACAGGTGATGAAAAGTACATACCGTTTCTTGACGTTCCAACACGTCAAGAAAGCAAAGTATGAGTCTTTGAAGATGATCCCAAGCCGACAATGGTGAAAAAACAACGTGCGCTGAAAAAAGTGATGTATGCCGTTTTCTTCAGAAGTACGGGATTGGTCAAAGCCATCAAGTTGGTATGACAGAAGACAGTAACAGCAAACTGGTATACCACTAAATGTCTTCCAGAAATTCTACAAGAAATGAATGTTAGGGGACTAATGCTTCACCATGACAATGCATCTTCACATACAACCGGATTAACAGTTGAGTTTCTTAAACAAAAACAAATTAAAGTGATCGAACATCCACCGTAGTCACTTGATCTAGCTAGGTGCGACTTTTGGTTATTCTTTAATCTAAAAAAGAACTTACGTGGACGTCGTTTTCATTCAGAAGAAGGGATTGATGTGGCTATAAATGCATTTTTTTCATCTATTCGAAGAAATGAATGGCTTGAGGCATTTAATCTGTGGAAAATTCGTCTACAAAAGTGCATTGATGCTGGAGGAGACTACTTTGAACACACCTAAAATTTTGTATAAGTATAACTATAAAAACCTAGTTGTATCTCAAAAATTTCAGAGTGACCCTCGTATTATCCGATACCAATGATGGAGTATTTGAGTAATAACGATTTTAGGTAATTAAATAATATTTTACAATGAAGCTTTATTTTATTTCCATATTGTAAGATTAACTATTTTACAAATAATAAATTTTTAATGTAAAATTCACATTATACATCAGTAATACCTGAAATAAATTTTAAGCAATTGCAAATAATGCTTTAATATTGCTATACCCATTTAGTGCTAGAAAAAAAATCAAACAGAAAAATTTTAAAAATGTTCAGTAAATAATGACATTATTTACATACTTTAGTAATTCAGTCACTACAAGTATAATACACTGCTCAAAACAATTAAAGGATATTGCGGTTTTAGGTAGATCTTGGGGCTGGGAAACTTTTTAGCTGATTGATACGTGGTCGATAGACGTAGTAGGTTATATGAGAATAAATTACACGTGTTTGGCAGAAAAAAATGCATTTTATTGCGACTTTGTGTACAAAAGGAAAAAACACAATTTGTGCATATGAGAAAAAAAATAAGAAAAGGTTTTGTCTTCAAAGGAAGTCATTTTCAGTAGGGGGTAGGGTTTCCACGGACGGCCATCAACGTTGAGCACCTTAGAGGCAAGGAGTCAATGAGGCTATTAATCACGAGTTGGGATATTCTGTCCACTCTTCCAGAAGAGCTCTTCCCAGTTCTTGGAGAGTTTGTGGGGGTGGTTGGTGACCAGCAACTCGTCTTCCTATAGCGTCCCAAACGTGCTCTATTGGATTCATGTCTGGAGAACACGCTGGCCATTCCATTCGTACGATTATTTCCTTGAAAAGGAAATCCTATACCAGGTTAGAATGATGTGGTCTGCAGTTATCATCCATTAAAATGAAGTCATCTCCGATTGCTGCAGCGTAAGGGACTACAATAGGTCTGAAGATCTCATCCCTATATCGGTGACCAGTCAGAGGTACATCTCGAATGATATAGAGGTCTGTGTGCCCGTCAATGGAAATGCCACCATACACCAACACTCCCCCACCACAAATCTGACACTTTCGTGCACGAACGCTGGATTATTCCTACTGCCACAGTCTCTCCAGATGAAAATACGCCTATTATCAGGATGAACAGAAAAACGGTACTCGTCAGAAAAAAACATTGCTCCATTCATTTCTCCTCCAGTTCACATGCTCTGTTGCCCACTCCCTGCGGTCACGACGATGTCTTGATGTTATTTTAACACCTACCATTGGTCGGCGAGCATGCAGACCTACACCATGGAGCCGGTTTCGGACAGTCTGAGTTGAAACCTGCTCGGCTGCTGACACCACGTCAGTAGCCGAGCGAAGGTGTTGTTGGAGAATAGTAGCGTTCATATTTCGGTGTCTCCGAGCCGTTAACACTAAATAACGATCTTCATTGGGCGTTGTTGACCGTCTACGACCTTGCCCTGGTCTTCGGCCTGCACTTCCAGTCTCCAAAAAACGGTTCCAGATCCTGGAAATCACACTTTGTAACACTCCAACGGCTTGCACTACTGCGGATTGAGTTTGGCCCGCTTCTACATTTCCACAATTCTCCAAGCTTCTGAATCGGTTAAATGACTTCACTGAGACATCGTACTCATCGAAACAAAACAGTCACTGAATACTGATCATCCTTGTATTCATTGTCTTTTATTCAGTTGAAAGTCAAATTTCATTCACTGCCGCTGAAGTGACGTTTTTGACGTCGAACTCAAAATTAGCATACTCCACAGTTTGAAAATCAGAAAATTTTTCATTTCTGATTCTCTTCTTCCATTTTCAGCAAAAAAATTTCGTTTATATCTTTATTTTATGTAAAACTTACAATATCCTTTAATTGTTTTGAGCAGTGTATATAATTGTGTTAAGCTATTCAAGCATCAGTTTTTAAGTAAAGTATAAAATTAGTATTTAAAATGACCAAAAATATCTTTTTTTATTTTAAATTAGTTTAAACTAAAATTATTAGATTATTAAAATTATAAACAATGAATTAATAATTCATATTAGGATTTAAAATACCATATTTATGTTAAAAAATTCACATATATATTTTAAGTAACTTAAAAAATTTGTACTTAAAAAAAAATTAAACTGTCATTTTTATTTTATGTAACTTAGTTTAGACTAAAACTAATTGAATAAAAACGTTAGAAATGCTAAAAGTTATCAAGAATTTCTATCCTCGTTTCAATAAATATTTTAAGAAAATACACTAGGATCATTACCAATTGAAAACTGTACTGGGCTGAGATACTGAATACATCCCTCAGCGATTCAATTTCATGCACATTGTCACAGATAAGGTGTGGGTGAGGATTTCCCTTGCAGACACAAGGGTCCAAGGGGAAAGGTGGACAACCCCTGTACTGAGAGGCGGCCAAACCAAAGAGGAACAGCAAGGAAAGCAACGTCGACTCCATACTGGACTGAGACGTAATCTGAACACCAAATTTTATGGAATAGTGCACTGAAATTGCTTACCTCACTAAAAACGGAATTTAGAAAATTATCTGTTTGGGAAAATCAGATTGCATTTAGTAAAAGAGGAAATATACAGGATTACGATTTTCCAAATGTTAACAGGTGTTACAATTTGTAGATTTGCTTCGATTTTTTCTCATTTTTAGGGAATGAGAAATGCAGATAAGGAACAGGTGGTTATAACTTTGGAATTTCAGTAAAAATCACAAAATATTAGTGCTTACTAAAAATATCGAAAAAATATTTTACCTTTTGAAAAAATTGAGGTTGATAAATTTAAAAAATTTTTAAGCGATGTGTAAGTTGAAATACTTTTTTATAAATTTTATCATATCGGTTTTTTAAAGAGTATTCCCATTTTCTATTTAAAAATTTATTTATTAGGTATAAACATTTTCTTAAAATCTAAATATTTTTACTCTGCATTATTTTAGTAACATTTAACAACACATATTATTTAATTTCTGTGATTTGATTCACCCATAACATAATTATGATGATGCATACTTTATATGAGAATTGCAATTACTCACTATACCCATTTTATAACTTTTATTCAGCATATTTTAAAAATCATGCTAATTATTTTATCTAAAATATGCAAATTATATTGCGCTGAAAATGTTTCATTCTGATATATTTTATTGAAAATTTCTATAATTAGAGTTTTAAAAAGTTCTTTCATCTCTTACGATATTTCGTTCAAAATAGAAATTAGAAATGATATGGAGTTCACCATGGCCTTTTGGTTGGATAACGCGTTTCTGTATACAAGTTTTTGGGTTTGATCTCAGCCACTATTGAACAACATGAGATGGATATTGTGTATCTGCGTTCTCCATGCTTGTCTATCGGGATGGGTGCTTAGGAATTTTCCAGGTTTCCACCATTGCGACGTTGGAGTACGTCTCTAAATCTATGAGAAGTCTTCCATTTTCTCAATGTATATAAAAATGCCTAACAACCTTTTTCGTTCGTTACGCTGTCTTCTATGTTGTATCCATGATAGAAATTAATTTGGTTTCTAAAAAATTAAACAACAAAGTGGGAAATTAAGATAAATCTGTAAAGTATAGATCAAAATTATTCAAATATGAATATGTATGATATATAATAAAATAGCAACAAGAGTATTATGCAAAAATGTAGCAATGCTTACGTTTATCATAAATGTGATGGTACTTCTGAATAGCACTAAAGGGAGATGTTAATCAATAGACTGCAGTACTGTAAATAATTAGCAGAAAGATGTAATGTATATTTTTCAGAGGCACCTGCAGACAGATATGTATCATATAGTTTCCGACAAGACCGGGCTCTTCAGGGGCAAAAGTTTTGACTATCGTTCTCAAGTAATTGAATAAAGGATGATGGATGTTGAGCTTTCTGACTTCTGCATACAAGTTTGATGGGGAAGAGCGTGTGGGGGTTTTCCATGTTTCTTCCCTTGCGACATGAGGGTAGGCTTCACTCTCTTTGAAAAGACCTTCACAACACTGTTGTAAAAGTATTTTAATCGTTATTACATTCTTTTGAAATTATCGGGATAAATTGTATTGTAAACAGCTTTTAATCAAACATTCAATTGATTGAAAATCCCCAAAGCTAGGTCAAAAGTTACATTTTCTTTTTATAATTAGTGTTTATGTTTTAGTGTATGTTACGAGGCAAAGTCATCTTTGTTTAAATCCACTCTTAATTCTTCCAAGAGCAATGTCTACAACGACAATACGCAAAAGGCTATATGACAGAGATTGATATAAGTGAGAATTACAATGTGCTCAAAATACCACCCTCCATAAAAAATATTTTTTGAGTTAATTAGACTATGTAAAATAATTTGAAAATCAATTGAAATATATTCTATACACAGACGAGTCTCAGTTTATTTTACACACTGATCGTTTGACGTCTGTCAATAAGAATAGAAGCAAAACCTAGAGGCATGTAAAAAATATGTTTACCACTAAAAAGCATATATGACGAAGTGGTTTTCTCATATGGGAGATAAAGTTTGGTAAATGTATAAATTTGAACTGTCTTCTACATGGGAATCTCATTGTTCAAAGATGACAAATTTGATTTACTACTTTCTCCTTTTTTGCTTCCATTGATGACAATTTGGGACAAGTGCCGTATAATCCATGATTCCAAATTCTGAATTTTTTGGCGATGAAGAAATGTTACCACGATGTATCGTGACGTACGCAATGACGTAAATACTAGGATTACCAAAATAGAATTTTCTGCCTAATTCTTATAGGTCTCTATATGTATGACGTAATAAAAACGAGGTTACCAGATACATAATAAAATCCGCCAATCTCAGAATTTGGAATCATGGATTATACGGCCCCTGTGCCCACAATTTTCCTTAACAAGCAAATAATACTTTCCCTCGCCTTGTTAACTTTATAAAGGATATATTATTTAGGAAGAGCGAAAAATGTAAGTATGACTAGTAAATAGATTAAGAAACTGAATCTTCTGATTTTAAACACAATGACATGTAGAAAATCGATTTCCTGTTTTTTGTAAAATAATATTTTATAATAAGTTTTTATATCTATTATTAGATAAAAACTATTAAAAAGAAATGTAAGGTAATCTAATAAGAGTTACGTTTAGTTAAAAAAAATATTTTACTCGGAATAAGTTCCATACGTAGATTAAGATATAATTCCTATTATCTAATTTAGTTATTTTTATGCGTTTCTATTCATCCGGTGTTCCAATAAAACTCAGTTTAAAGTAAGCTTTTAAAACCGAAATAATATAATATTAATTATTCTTTTAACTTAAATACTTTTATTTTTATCTATTCAAAGTTTCCGAAGTGACTCAGCTGAAAGATCAATTCAAATTATTAAAGAAAGAAAAATTCAATTGGTAAATATTAAAGTTTTTATAAATTGATAGAAAAAAGATACATAAAATTCAAAACAATAATTAAAATGGTTTCTGTAAATATTTAAAATCAAGAAATATTATCATGAACTCCTCTGCCTTCAAAAGTAATTATGTAATTTTAGTTGCCCTATCACAAAAGTTGGTAGATAGAGAAACACATGTTGATTTATTATGTAAGATTCAAATGAAAACATACAAAGATAAAGCTAAAAATGATAAATTGTGATCTCAAAAGTAGTAAAAAAGAAGATCTTGATATTTTAAGAAAACAAAAAAATCCAATATTAGATTTTTTATTATGATTTGAAAAAAAAATTTTTATTCTAAAGCATATGAAATTTTCTACGTAAGAATAGAAAATTCGTTTTCGAGTATTACACTTTGTTCACGGGGATTTTATTTATTTTTCACTCTATTCCCATGACAAAGTGATATGTAAATTTCGTATACAAAAGAAAAATAGTCCTATTTGTAAATAATTGAAAACTAATGTTTTCCTACAAAATGAATAATAAACATTATTATTAATTTTGGATTTTTGTGATCCAGAAATATCTTTGTAGAGTAATTTTGAATTTGATCATGTATGTATTATCTGAATATATATAATATTAAGAAAATATTATCAAAATGTCGGGTTTTTAAGTACTCTTTTATAGAATATTGAAAATAACAAACACGTCTAGATATCAAACACGAGGCTCATTTTCTTTAGCAGTAGAACCTCAGTAGTTCGACTTAAAAATGCATTAATTTATTAGGGAAGCAGTTCCAAGATATTTACGTAGTAAAAACATACATGTGTAAAAAATTGACAAATTCAGAAATAACTCAATTGTGTTTTGAAATGGATTGTGTTATTAAATGAATAATACCAATTACCAAAATTGCATTTTTAACAGCTAGTTTTGTAATTAAATAAATATGTTAATTCCTATTTATCTCTTTTAAAATAACCTGCTTATAGAGAATCTTATATTTTCCTGAAAACTATAAGGCTTATATAAGTTTTATAAAGCTCGTACCATTTAAAAAGTTTCAGAATCCATTTATTTTGGAAATTTTCAAGAAGTTTCTAAGCACATTTAATTTAATTTATAAATTTTTCAAATTACCCTTTCTAATTTAATTGCAGCTTAAAGCTTTTTTTATCATCTGAAGCAATTAATATTATTACATCAGGAAAAGCTTCAGCATCAATTAAATGTCCTTACACTTTTGAAAATATCTGTCAGTATCTGAAATATTTTAATGTGCCTTTTTGAAATATAATTTTCTTAAAAGTTTTAGCCTTAGATCTTGATATTTAAATTTAAGATTACAATTGTTTCCAAATTCAATCGATTATTTTATCTCAATTGGCTTAGAACTAACAGCTTAGTTTTAATTAAAAACATTTTCACCATTGCTTACAATATTACCTTTTAAAAAATGTATCATGAAAAATTATAATTCTCCAGGAGACATTTATCTTAAAAACGTTTTTGATGATTTTTTGCTTACAGCCGATGTATTTGAAACTCTGTGTGTTATTTGTATTTATTTTAACAATCTCTAATTACACTTGCTGGCCCTACTTTGAATCTTTTTACATAAAACCCAACCAACCAGCATCAGCCTAATTATACTTAATTTTCTCACAACATTCATCTGTATTTTCCCACTGTTAAAACAGGAAAAATTCAATAATGAAAAAAGTAAGTTCGAAAATGATTTTTTCTAATTTCCGCTTAGTTTTAAAACAAACAACAACTGTTAAAAATCAATTCAAGGACACTAATTCTAAAAGTTAAGCAATAAATCAGAAACTACTAATAAATCAAAACTTTTAGAAAAACATTGAACAAAACTTGGTAATGACGTTTCTTAAAACTTATTGTAACTTTAAAAAAATGTTTTAATGTCATAAAAATGTAACTTTAAAAAATGCTAAACTTTTACTACCACAATTTTGCAAACTACGCACATTGGACACATTTGTTAAAATGCGTTCAGTGTGCATTTGAATTCTGTCCTATATAAAATCTGTTTACTCTGTCCACATAAATTAAATGTAAAACCATTTCAATATTGAGAGCTTGTTCACTCCGAACAACAATACAGTTTTCACAATGGTGACTAACGTTCTCTTTGACACTGCAGTCAGCTGCATTATTGACGTGGTTCACGAATAATTATTCTGATATTGTTTCCATATAAATATTTGTTCCTTCCAATGTTCTTACATAAGCATTTTCCTTTACAAGCATGGTAATGTGACACTTAGTATTGAAGTACCTTTTATTGATAAAACGTAAAGTGCATGTTGACAATAATTTTTGAATATTATGTTTTACTAAAGTAAGAATTTTGTTTATTAATATGTATTTATGTTATATGTGTTTTGTTTGCCTTCTCCTACTTCAGTTTCATGTCTGTTGTTTATAAACTATATCTTTCATCAAATATATATAACAAAAAAATCATCAAATACATATAACAAATTAAAATTTCATGAAAATTCTCCTTAATAGACGAGAAGAACCATGTTGAAAATTGCTTTTTTATTCATGCCGTTTATTAATGGCTTATTAGCCGAGACATCTAATTCTTTGGGTGAGCAATTAAATACTTTTTTTCCTTATTGTTATTATTAATATTAGATTTATTAAGTATTGTTTGTGCAAAATAATTTGTTAACATTTTTGCCTTTTTACTTATGTTGTATAATTATTTATTAAAAATATTTGAGAAAAAAGTCAGATGTATGTATGTATATAGATATATCTAGACAAGATATAATCCTCTTTATTTAAATTTCAAGACCTGTACCCAATAAAATATAAATGTTTCATCACAATAAAATAGAAACTTTTGCCTGATTTTCTAAAAATGTAAGATGCAAACATAAATAGCAAATGATTTTATTATTTCTTAATTAATTAGAGTTTATTCTAGCTATTGCATGTATAAAGTATTAAAAAAAAAACAATATTTCTTTTTGTTTGTTGAACTCTTATATAGTTTTAAGGATAATCCATGAAATGGATTCATTAGAGACAGCGACTATATTTAATCCGAGGATGATAGTTTACCTTTGTATATTGTTACAAATTTATAAACGCTTCTTGTATTTGCCTTAAAATATCTCAGACACATATGAAATACATAGATTTTTGGCTAAAAGAACGCAATTTAGGTATATTCTACGTTAAAAATGGGCATTTCTAATGATTTGTGATTTGACTAAATCATTAAAAACGCCGCTTTTAGCGTACTTTGGGTAATAACTTTTGGTGAGATTCTTGGCGACTTGTTGAAAAATAAATATTTCTTGAAAACTCCATCACCGAAGCTCTAGGACCAACACTAAGCGAGATAACCTAGAACTTTCCAGAAAGCTTTGTTAAACTCTTAGATTTCTCATCAAGTCAGGTATAAATTCCGTCGCCCTACATAAAGCAATTAGTGAAGACGATCAGTTTTGAATGCTAGTCTTTTGTTGTTAATAATAACACTTGGACAAGTCAAGCTCGTTATGCCTTGGCTATGCGAATTTAAGTCAATTGGGAGCGTCTTTCGTTTAATCACAGCACCATGAAGGTGAAAGTATGGCTTTTGCTCTTCTAATCCTCCGATAGATGGCAGCACCAGAGGATATACTCCCTCAATTTTGGCATTCATCTGAAGGGGGGGGTAAATTTCTCCAGACCATTGCACCCATGGTAACTGCTCAAGAATGCTAGTCTAGAGCATAGAAGCTGTTGCCCTGTCTGAGGTATTAGAGAGCTCTGTGTTTGGAAGCAGTTTCCAAACACAGAGCTGAATTGCAGCTTGTATAATTATAACTTCTCTTGCTGGAATTGCTTGTATCTTATTGAAATTGCTATGAATAAAGCACTTAATTTTTTTACACCAAAATCATTTCAAATGTTATTCTATTGTATTTCTCTAGCTGTTCTATCTCAAATTTTTCTGAATAATAA
>CM075856.1:7836649-8101649 GCA_037975125.1 Latrodectus hesperus | reverse complement strand
CAAAAGTCTTGTTGATTAGACTAAATTACTGTCCTCACAAAATTTGTTCATTATTTTCTAAAAGTTCATTATTCTGTAAAAAATTTTCATTATTTTGTAAAAATTAAAATAAAATTCTATACATTATTTTTCTTATAATAAAAAAGGAAAAATATTTTAATTTTTTTATTAATAGAAAAATAATATATTGATTATTTCAAGCGAAAACTATAGAAAATAGAATATTACTGAATATTATAAGCTGATAAAGAACAATTTCCCGTATTATGCATACTTTGAAAAACACAACTCTATAATAAATGCCTTATGTAACTCTGAAAATAGAAGAACTGTAAACACTAAAAAGAGAGCTAATAAGGATGAATAAGAAAAATTCTCATTGTATTCTCTTTTTTAATAAAAAAATCCAATACCCAAAATAGCGGCTTCACCCATGTTGCCACCAGTATAGATCTATAATGCATCACAAGGGATAGTATTGATAGTCTTCAAAGCAAGCTGTCTAAGGTATTCTGGGTGACGTATGTTTCTCCCCTTAGTCCTGCGTTAATGCCTGTTTGAGTGTTTCTGGGCAGAATGGGCGAAGTACGTCGGAAGTGTATTCCCCTGGTAGGGTTACCCAAGTCGCGAAGGCCATTCCAAAATACTCAGCTAAATGCAATGCAAGATTGTGGCAAAGTCAGACTTAAGCCTTTGGTACCTCTAGGTTCTTGACTTCTTGAAACTGCATTTTAAGCCCTTTTATCATGAAGTTTAATTTTAAGCCCTTTTATCGACGATTTGAAAATAAAGGGCCTACTGCATCGTTTATCAAGCCGGTTAAAAGCGTTCGGAGTGTTACTTGAGGCCTTCGTCCGAAAAATAAGCTACAGTTCACATCATTTCCGTCTTCCAGTGGCCAGAGCCAAATAATTATATTGCACTGTAATATCAATGGACTTTGTATATCGGAAACTTGATCTATTGTTGGATTTGGCAGATCATCATAAGGTGCAAATTATTGGAATTACGTTTAATTCAATTAATTGACGCTAAAGATAATATAATGTATTTGCATTATAAAGAATTTTATATCTCCACAAGCTGTAAAAAATCGTTCTTTATTTCTATAAAAGATTTTTATTATTTATAAGAGCACCACAAAATAAGGTTTTATGAAAGACAACTCATGAAGTGTGGCAAGCCCTAGTGAAATCTCAATTCTAAATTAAAAGTTTATTTAATGATGAGGAGCTTGTGGCTTAGCATATTTTTTTAAAAGGGTTCCAGGAATATGATATAAGAATGGCCGTTCAACTGGATCTATGATAAAATCAAATGAATTGTCAGTGTATAAAGAATGAAAACCGAAACAGTTCTCATACCATACATAATTACCATACAACACTACTCCATGAGTAAAGCTGTATAACATTTCATAGTGTAAAATGTGCATGGTATTATGTTAGTATTTCCTAGATCAATCTTCTAGTACTAGGCATAGACAGTAACGAAATTCATAATAGAAATTGTTGAATTACATTGCCAATAGATTCTATACCATGTTAGCTATTTAATATAATAATTTATAATGAAAGTAAGTTTCCTTAGATTTCTGAGAGGTTGAGCATTATTATGTATGCTCCTTTTGAAGCTTGTAAGATCTTTGAAACTTAATAGATGGTTTTATACAGAATTCGCCATAATAAATATTTCTTTGAAACTGCAGATATGATGAAGCAGATATTCCGTTTTGGCCTATTTTTACTATCGTCTTAATTCATTTTCATTTCCATAGCTTTCATAATAATGTTGAACACTGCAAATATTTAGGTCTAAAAATGTAATGGTCTGCCAGGGTAATAAGCCAACAGCACAACAAAACCAATAACACAATAATGTTGAACAATACCAAAATTTTGGTCTAAGAATGTAATTGTTTGCCAGGGCAATAAGCCCCAACATCTTTCTAGGCTGGTGTCAAATCTTTTACTTCGGAAAATACAGTTTGAAACTAAGTCCTGATGTGCAGAGCTCGATGATTTGTCCGAATTTCAGCTGTCATGATACGCGATGTAAGGTATTTAAAAGTCCATTAATTAAAATAAAGTACATTTTTATGGATTCATTCATGTGTTACAAATAAAGGAACCTTGAAAACTCCAGAGCATTCACGCTGGTAAATGTCTACATCGAAAGCAGAAGCGCAATATCCAATTCCAAATGTTCATTAGTTACAGGAGTTTTTCCTATATGAATTTACTAATTACTGGGTTTCCCTAAAATATTTTTTAAATACTATATCAGTCTTAACTATAATCAGTCATAATTTCCATAAATACAGAAAAACAATATATTTTCAACATTCTGAAGGCAATTCCTTTCGCGCGTTGGTATATACATATCTCTTCAAATTGAAGAACTTTGTAAAAAATTAATTTTTTAATTAAATTAATATTACACATTATAGCTATATAACTTAATTAGAATATTCATACTGTGTATTACAAAAAAAACATTTATGAATATAAGCAGTTAAAAATTGGTAAAGTTGTCAAAATTATTTTCAAAACGTCCAACAAAGAAAACGAATCTAAAAAAAAAAACCGATGACTGATTCTGCAGTGAACTCAATAACAACAGGAAAAATAATCGGATAAATCAAAAATACATGTGTAAGAAATCACAAAATCTTTGTCATGTTTGGAAAAGGGGTCATGTTTGGAGACATACGGACGAATATCAAAACTATCACATATGAAATTAGCTGCATACAACAATAATTTAGGAATTGGAATCAATAAATCAAATTTACCATTTGAATCCAGAAAAAAAATTCGCGCAAATGAAATTGATTCTTTTGGAATAAAAATAAACAAGATTATTTCGCTCATCTATAGCTGTTGATGAATATTATAGTTTTCAGAGTGACTTAAAAGCACTCTAAGTAAGGAAAGTAAGGGAAAAATAATACTGAAGAAAACTTAAGTACTAAAATTCCATATGATAGAGTTTCATGTGGCCATCAAAAAATTACACTTACAAATATTAGAAAACAATCAACCTGTTCTGATATCTTGTAGAGGACAACATAACAGCAGAAAGCCTTTATGCTATAAACATAATTCTTTTTGTTTTCGCTTTCCATAAGAATTTTCCATACATAGTGGGAAATACTTACGTGTTACAAAGGATAAAACCCAACAAACGCAAAGCAGCTTTGGTGAGCCTTAATATGTCACAGTTTCAAGCAATTAAATGTACTTTTGAGTTTACCACATAATACTATGAAAATTCTCTTCACAGTTTTCAACAGTACTTAGAAATAATTTTTCGCCAGTATCTTTGTAAATCATCTTATGACTTATGATTCTACTTCTATGAAACGAGTTAGAACTGTTATAGATTCAAACTTGCTGAAAAAGTTGCCCAAAACTTAATTTTTCAACGCTTTTCTTGTCAAGTTCTATAATTTCAGGTTTTTATCGAGGAAACATTATGTGGTATGAAAATTAAATTCATTCGCGCAGTATTCACTTAATATTTAACCAGCAAATTTTGTTGGTTCTTCAAAACCCCTTTTTTTAGATTGACTATTATGAACTCAAATAACGTTATATCTATAAAATCTTGAACTGACGATATCAAAAGAGTTCAGTGGAGTTGATGAAAAATTATTAATCTGAAATGTTTAAGTAAAAATGTTTTAAGAATCAAATTAATCTGTTATGTTTCCTTAAGGTATATAAGGTTTTTATCTGTTTTGTTTCCTGATAATAACTTATTATTTTCCTACATTTGCCTCATAATAATCTGTTTTTATTTTATGTTTAAAAGATTTTTTACATCAACATAGTTTTTAATTCAAAAATAAAATGCATTCTCCATCAAAATAAATATACTGAAAATACTTGTAATAATTATTGAAATTAATAATGTACTACAATATGAATACCACAATCGCAAGGGTTAAAAAAATATGTAATACGGGAATTATTCTAAATCTTTCAAATTATAAAAATACATTAATGTTCATTTGCAATGAATAAAATTATGATTAAATCTTTTTTGAATAACAATTACTTCTAATAACCTGGAATTTATAACTTACGAATGCTAAATCTTGTCTGTTTCTGGAATCAATTTGAAAATCAATTGATTTTAGGCAGCACCAGAAAAAAGTTACAGAAATTTATATATATATATATATATATATATATATATATATATATATATATATATATATATATATATATATATATATATATATATTCCATAATCTTTACTATAATGTTCAATCAATGAGAATGTTTCCAATAGATCATTTAAAATTTTGTGTCAATTTCTGAAAAAAATACATAAAATTCTAATTGCAAATTTAAACTTTTAATTGCTTTTCCCATATAATTAACAAATGCTTTGATTATTAGTTTAACAAGAACCCATATTTTGCATTTGTATTGTCAATTAATTTATTTTGATAGAATTATAGATGACAGATATGTCATACTATATTTTCTAATAAAAATGGGAATTAAAAAACTCGAAAAAAATTTGAGTACATAAAATTTACCAAAATTCTCTAGTTCATAAAATTTTTTTTAAATCTTACTAAACATCCTTATTTATCTGTTTTTTTATGGCTTTAAGAATAACATTTACACACAACGCTACAACAATGCCTACTGCGAAATGAGATCTACATATAACCTAAATATAAAATTGTTGGTCGTTAATATTTTGATAAAAAAATTAATAATAAACTTTCCAATAGAATGAATTGTAAAATTAATCTTTAAAGTTTTTAGTAAAAGAAAAATTATACTTTTCTACATAAAGAAGCATTTCTTATAAACCGGAAAATTCTCTCTTGATTACAGCGGAAGCCAACTGTCAAGGCTTCTTCTGCAAATACGAAAGGAAATGCATTTCCTCCAGTGCAGTACTTGACGGTGAGAGAGATTGTGAAGACCGCAGTGATGAAACTGATTGTGAAGGTGATGAATGTGAATATTTTACATGCGACGGAGATAAAAACATTCTTTCGAAATTTAAGTGTGATGGAGTTCGTGATTGCAATGACGGTACTGACGAGAGTGCTTGTGGTAAGATCTCATTTTTCCTACATGAAATGTACTTTAATTAAACATAATCTATTTTCTAATAACAACAATAAATGACGCATTCATAATGTATAATCTCTGGAAACGCAATCTGTTTAGTGATAGGCACAAAATATTTGTAATAAAAAACACAGGTGCAGTATAATCCATGACGCCAAATTCTAAGATTGGCGAATTTTTGGTGGATTTTCTTATGTATCTGGCAACCTGGTTTTTATTACGTCATACATATGGAGACCAATAAGAATTATGCAGAAAATTCTATTTTGGTAACCCTAGTATTTACGTCATCGCGCATGTCACAATACGTCATTTTGGCAAGATTTTTCCATCGCCGAAAAAGCTCAGGATCTGGAGTCATGGATTATAAGCCACCTGTGCCCAATAAAATTTTAATTCGAAATATATAAATATCACTTTGTTGGTTGATACGTTGTAATCTAATACCAAAATTTTAGAAATGAAGCTGGGATGCCGATGAAAAAGAGAGCAAAAAAAATTTACTTCTTATTTAAATTTTATAATGTAATGTTTTAATGTAAAAAAAAGTAGATGTAGCCAATACAGTATATATATAATGCTATAATTCTATTTAAACCATTTGAAATTTTGAATACTAATATCGAAAATTTGTATTGAAATTCAAAAGTTCAAATGGTTTGATTGATACTTTAAATGAGGAATTAAAAATGAAGACATTTTAATTAAAGTTATAAAACTTATCATCATACTAACAACAAAAATTCGGGAAGGTCAAAAGATGTAACGTAAGTAAAACAAACCCATACAGTATTCTGATGTTGGCATGAAATCAATCATGTCAAAATAAAAGCTATCGCAAAAATAAGTTAATTTTCGAATTTATGTCTGATTATTACATCGGTATGCAGGTTGTGAATAAAAACTTGTTGTCTTCAATAAATACTTTTGAATTTAAATTTTATACCAATCACTATTTTACTTTCATACGAGAGTAAGGCACTTTTGACACAAGAATTTGGCAAAGGGTTTAATAGGAAAATGGGGTAAAATCTTAGAAAATCCCACACCCTTGGTGACAAACTTAAAAAAAACGCCAAGCCAGAACGAAATTCCTGAAATATTTTGGTTTACCATATCTAGAGTATCAAAGAAGAGAGTTATCAAGTGTAGCAAAAGCCACAGTTATCGTCAACAAAAATTATTCACGCCAAGGGTAAAAAAATTTTAAATTTTAATTTAAAAAAATACTAAAAAAAGGAAATAAATAAAAATAAAAAAAACCAGAGTTCTATTACAAAAGAATTGCAAAATGGAAAAATGTTCACTGTAAGTACTTTATGCCAACAGATATTATTTCGAGGACTAACAAAAGCTATATTTTCAGTAAACTGAACTATTTTGCATATCACTACTGTTTTTTTTTTATTTGTTTGCAATAATATGATTAGCATTTGCTCATTTCTTAGAAAGTCTCTGTTAGGATCCAACCGGAAAATGGTCTTTGTTGTGGCATCTATGTGGAGTCATTGAATTTCAAATTTTAAATGTACTTTTTTAAGATAGATTCGCAAAAATACAACAGCGCCAAATGTTCCTAAAATTTACTGCTAAATTAGTTTTCAAAATATTATCACATTATTTATTTCTAACAATCATAAATAATTTAGTTTATTTATTATTTTCTGAGCAGGATAAAATATAATATTAGGGAAAAATTAATATACAAACTAACCAAAAAAGATGTTACCATTTTTGCTTTATCATTGAATGCGGATAGCCAAATTAGTGCATCACGAGATTTAAAAACCTATGGGTAGACAGTAAGAATATCAGTCATAAAAGTACGTCAATCTCACATTTTTAGTAATTGTAACTTGAACATTTTCATTAGCGAAGTCAAATGAAAATAATCAAGAAGCTTGTTTGGTGTTGCTTGATTTATGACTTCAAATTAGCCTCATCACCAATATGTCAAGCAATCGCAGATAATGTTTCGAATGAATCTACAGCAAAGCATTGATTTTGAAAATTAAGATCGAAAGACTTAAGCCAGTAAAGCAAGGGCACAGGTGCCGTATAATCCAGGATACCAAATTCGATTGGTGATTTTTTGGCGAATTTTCTTATGTATCTGGCAACCTCATTTTTATTACGACATACATATGGAGAAGACCTATAAGAATTATGTAGAAAACTCTATTTTGTTAACCCTAGTATTTACGTCACAATATCCCACACGATACGTCATCTTGGCAATATTTCTTCATCGCCAAAAAAATTCAGTATTTGGAATCATGGATTATATAGCACCTATGCCAAAACAAGCTACTTTGTCACTGATCGCCAAACACTCAGTGATGTATTAAAAAATACTAAAAAAGTAAATAAATAAAAATAAAAAACCAGAGTTCTATTACAAAGGAAATGCAAAATGGAAAAATGTTCACTGTAAATACTTTATGCCGACAGATATTATTTCGAGGACTAACAAAAGCTATATTTTCAGTAAACTGAAATATTTTGCATATCACTACTGCTTTTTTTTTTTTTTTTTTTGGTTTGCAATAATATGATTAGCATTTGCTCATTTCTTAGAAAGTGAAACCTGCGCAAAAGACCAATTCAAGTGCAAAGACTTCAACTGCATAGCAAACTCACTTTTATGTGACGGTGATGAAGACTGCTCAGATGGCGATGATGAAGAGGGCTGCGAGGAGAAAGTTTGTGAGTACGATACAGAATTCAGGTGCAGCACTGGTCAATGCATCTCAAACTCTGATGTGTGCAATGGAGTTAAGAACTGCAATGATGGAACAGATGAAAGCAATTGCAGTAAGTCATTTTTTATATTAAAATTATATACATACATTGATATATTTAGATTATTTTCTTAACAAATAATTTGAAAATGTTTCTTAAAAAAACTAATATTCTCTCAGAAATTAATTTATAAGGAGACTTTCGATATTTAGTGAGGGAAAGAGTTGAAGCAGTTTATCATTAAACAAATTCAAACAGACTTTACTTTTTCAAGACATATTTCATTATTTAATTTTATATGCCTGCTTAGTTTGCTTTGACTGAAATTTCTTCTGGCTTATCATTAAGTCACGCATTTCAAAATGAATTTTGAAAAAATAAAGATTAATTCAAATTTAAATAGTTATCATTGGATATAAAATTAACAAAATTACTTTATTTACATGAAATCTTACTATAGTGCTTCACTTCGGCCGTAGACCAATCAGAATACTACTTTTCTGAGTGGTGTAAAGTCCGAATTTGCATTCATTTCTAGAGTAACGAAATATTTGAAAAAAATATGTACCAAACTAAAAACTAAATAGATCCGGTGAAGGCACAGCAGAAGTACACTAAATAAATACACAATTGAAAACGTAACAAATATTTAATAACAGAAAAAATTAACAAATACTTTTGGCTGATTAAATCGACCCGAGCTGAGAAACATAGTTCTCCTACAAAAGCGAGCAAAAACAAAAGTGAGACTAAAAAACTATATAACAAATACAAGTTGCAAAGAACGCCCTCTGGCGTTCAGACAGGACCAAGTGGGTTGCTGCGGATTGATATTTTCTACAATATTTTATGGTATATAGAAACTAAGACTTTCCTGAAAACATGACTAATAGATTTTCTAATTCCTGACTGTGGTTAAGGACTTTTATTAATAATTTATAGTTCATGGCAAACTGTTTTATTAAAACATTTAAACTAATGTACCTATTAAATTATTGATAATATGTTACAATAATTCCTATATATTTTCACCATAATCTTTTTCCTAATTTAAGCACCTGTTTCAGATAATTTCCTTTTCATGGACACATACTTTTATTGAATATTGATTGTACCTTTTGTTATTAAACAGATTAAACATTTAAGAAAGTGTTTTTTCATACTAAAAACATTAATTTTTAGTGTAATGATTTTTTTGTTCACAGATGTAATGTCTAAAAAGCACTGCAACAATTCGGCTTCTTTTAATTTGTTTCCCGTAATAGTGAATGCAGAATAATAATCACATTTTTTTTCTATATTTTTCTATTTTGAAATGAAACGAAAAATTATTTAAGATTGAATTCTATCTCTAAAACGCATAAATAAGGAACATAATGTACTGCGTTTTACACAGTTCGACATTTCGGTTACACTATTCGCATTGTATTTTTTTCCAAAAATTATAAAATTTTAAGTCAGTTAATGAAATTAGAAAATCAATTTTATTAAATGGTGTTATACATTTATATTAATAACGGAAGGTTATCAATCGTATTTATGATAAAATATTTGTGTATAAGTAATTCTGTATTCAATTGTTTACTAAATCATGCATAGCAAATTTGATTCGAAATAAATGAATTTTAATAAAAGTTCAATCAATCGAGTTTATATGTTTTATACACATAAATTTCTCATTACTACAAGATATTTTCAACATTATTTCTGATATAAAATAAATGGAATAATTTTCAATACATAAAATAACCCAAAATATTTTAGTATGGGGGATACTTTTATCACTCACTGATTTAATTCAGCGTTTATTAATTTAGTTAATAGAGTTAATGGTTAATGTTTTTAGTGAGTTATTAATTATAATAGCTATTAATTTATTTAATCAAGTTATTCATGGTTTAATTTTAATTATTTTCAAAGCGGCAATTTGTAAATTTGTTATTAGTAATTCGAGTAATTTTTTGAACAATGTGATACTTTGTTTTAAATAATCAATAATTAATTTCGTATACAAATCATTTTAAAAGTTAGATATTATTAGATTAAGATTTTAATTATCAATAAAAAATTTAGGTAATCTTCTAGCAAGAAATTACCTATCATCAAATCTAGTTGTAAATAAATTTTGGTTTTAAAAATAAACTAATGGAGATAAATAAAAATGTTAATTTTAAATATAGAATTTAGATATTCATATTACTGTAAGTTCCAATGTGGTGGACGAAAATTTATATCATTAAATGTTTTCTGTTAAGAAAAGTATGCTCATTCTTTAATTTGGCAACAAACTTATAATTTATATTAGACAAAATAAACTGGTTAAAATTAATGCTTTAAAACATTTACCATTTATTAAACTGATAAATGTGAAAAAAATTTTGTACTAAATAAAATTATAAAAATCATAAAAAAATTTTTATAATTAGGTATGGATAACACAAAAAATCTCAATATGTTTAAAGAACATAGTTGTTTTCAGTTGCTTGATGATGTAATTTAACAGAAGCAGTAAAAAAGGATTCTTGCGTATGATTGTTTTCTAAATAATGAGCAAATTTTCTCCTTTAATTTAGACAGAACAAATGCACAAAATATTAGCCATTTAATTGTACAACTCTTAGATTAAATCTTATATAGATTATCTACAACACACATGGGTTCCCAAACTTTTTTTTCTCGTGGACCACTTTCAAAGTTTTACTATCATCGGTAGACCCCCTGCTGCTAACAAAAAGTACCTAGGTACTAACAAAAACGACTTAAACAAAAAGGTACCTAGGTACCTAAAATTTAATCTTCCCTGGCATTTTGTTCTTTTGTATAGAAGTTTAGAATAATCTCTAGTATTTATAATTTTTACTACATAACTATCTACTGCATTCAGGTAGTAAAACAAATATAATATGATTGATAAATTACAATATACAATAAAAATATGTATAACAAATAGGCAGATACTTATTTTTTCCGGCACTGCAAACACTGACATCGATTCACTCACAGTCACACTTTTATGTTTAAAATCCCGGAAACAAATGAGTAACGTTTTGTTCTTGGCATTCGTATTTATACTAATGTAGATTGCAAACACAGCACAAATCGCATTTCATCCCTTTGCAGGTCTAAACAAGCATCCCGGGCGCACGGGCGGCACTTTGCAAGTCTCGACATGTGGTGTACATTTGTACTATTATCTATTGTTCTATTCAATTCTGTGTTTGAACTGAGTCTCGAATATTTTTGAGTATCTACTTCTGCGTACGTTGATAGGTAAAATTTTCCAAGCTAAAATTTTTGTTCGTTATTATGAAAACCAGAAAATTTTTCGTGGACCCCCACTTACAATTTGTGAACCCCTGTTTTCTTTTCACGTCTACGTGGACCCTCATGTGGTCTCCTATAGACCCCTGGGGGTCCACCTGCACCAATTTGGGAACCTGTGATCTACAACATTACCAACTGATAAGATTTTCTTTTTAAATCTTACATGCATTACTTACCGCAAATATTTTGTTCCATACGCAAACGAGAAAATCTGCAGTTTATTGATATACGTCAACTCAGCCAGCATTAAATACGCTGTATGAAATATTTATTTAAGACTAAAGTGCGCTATCTTGAGTAACTCTGGAGAAAACCGCATTTTGCTGCTGGCCTAAAATCCTAAAGTATTCAAACTGAATGGGTATTCGGAATTGTATTGTGTTGTTTAAATAACATCAGTTTCTAACCTCTTTCACCAATCAAGTCATCCTTTACAAGCCTTAGATTATTAATTCCCACTGATACGCTCAGCTAATAATGATGAATGACAGAGAACATAGAATCGTGGAAGGTTGTGCTTTGGAAGGAAAAATCAAAGTTTCTCTTTCACCATTCGCGGGGATATCCGGAAGAACGTTTCCTGCCAGAATGTATGGTGGTAAACTGTCAGAGTGGAAGGAGGTAGGCTTATACTTTGAAGATATTTCTCCTCAAAGTATCGAATATCATTGATTGCTATATTAGTAAGCACCGAGACTTACTACACAATTTTAAATGATGATTTGGTTCCTACATTGTAGGATACTACTTCAAAGAGAATGACATCAAGCTTCATTTTGGGAAGTGTACCATGGCTTGGTAAAGCATAAGAGTAATGTAAATTTTATTTTCTGATCCGCCCAATATAAGAATCCTTAAGTTATTGTACAATTGCGAGTTGTGAATCGGAGCGTCGAATCAAATGCTACTCCAAATATCCACAATTAATGGAAAATTGACTTATTTTCCCTAAATGGAGTAAAAGGTAGCTCTGTCGTAAGTGTCTAAATGTGAATATGTCTTAATAATCTAACTCCACCTCCTGTTGATCATAAAAAACTATATTTTGCCCTTTTCATCATTAACTATATTTTCCCTTTTTCATATTCATCAGTAAATATGGTAAAATATTTTTGTCTCTAAATTCATTTCATTCCTCCTGCCAATCTATTATTCTGTTTATAATACAAAACATTAAACAGCGCATAATCAAATAAAATTCTAACATATTAAAACTATAATTAAAAGGTTTTTGGGAACGATGATTGTGTTTTTTATTTTACTCTGTATAGATAGCTAAAATATCTCTTTAATTTGAAAAAATGAATCCATTAATTAATATTTCACATTTGAAATCCAACTTATATATCTTTCGTAATAATTTACTACAAGTCTTCAACCAATATGTTCTTTTTTCAACGGTGGGCACTTCGGTGACGGACCCTATGCCACAACAAGGCCAGAAACTGCTACTCATTTGTCGTTACCCAGCGGGAATCTGAGAACCAAATCACGAAGGCGAGTATCGTTGCCCGCGCCATACCACCACAAACCCGTTTATAGGGTGGGTCACATTCATACATCATCACAGAAGAAAGGACAGAGAAACACCGAGATAAATGAGAAAGGAAGTAACATCCATGCCCGAATCGGGATTCAAACCCGGGACCCACAGCTCAGGAGTTAGGAGCGCTAACCACTCAGCCATCGATCAGCTCAATCAATCAATATATATATATATATATATATATATATATGTGTGTGTGTGTGTGTGTGTGTGTGTGTGTATATATATATATATATATATATATATATATATATATATATATATATATATATATATATATATATATATATATATAACATAACATGAAACCATCAATATTACTATATAAAACTATGTTTTAATGCATTCTTCTAACTAAGTTAGATTATTTAACTGTCACGAATGATAATTTTTACATTTTTTATACAAAATCTTTCTTTATTTTTTTGCAAGAAAACACAAGAAATTAGTCATGTTGAAAATAAAACTAAAAATTTGTGTGAAAGTAAGCCTGAATTTATAACCTATAAAATAATAACATTTCGTAGATGCGTGTGTAATTACTAAAACGGAACTCACAAAATTCGCCATAAATAGAATATTAAAACTTATGAAGTAACATCATGAATACCATTTTTTAAATGTTGAAAATCGCTGAAATATAATTTTACCAGACCCATATAAATAAAAAATTTTTTAAGTATTTTCAAGTAATTATATATTGACGCATTTTAAATAATTTGAAATACATTATTTGATGTTTCAAGCATGAAGGAAAAATATAAATGTATTTATTTTACATTATTTTTTTAAATAAAGAATATTCACATCATAAATAGTGCATTATTTGTATTACTAGATTTCAGACCACTTATCAAACTAATAAGTATAAAAAAAATTAATTTAATTCCAATAAAACAAATATTGTATTTCTGACCCTGTTTAAAAAGCTTTTTAGATTCTCTTCTCATATCTTTACACTTCTAAATTTCATGAACACCTTATTATATAAAATTTTTGTCCCCCTCAAATTAAAAAAATTAAACCAATAACAATTAAAATATCATTATATTTTAGAGCCTTTAATTCAAATAAGGATTTGTAATCCAAATATTATAAAAGAAACGTCTTCCTCAATGTTATTCAGGTGTCGCGAATATAGCAATAATAAATTAACAATAGGATAAAGAATTTTATTATTTAGAAAAAAATTGGGATTAAATTATTTACTAATCATAGAATCAAATTTTTTTTATTTACCTATAAGTATTTGAATTTTGAAAATTATTTTCTGATAAATAATCATAACTATAGAGAATAATAATATATTTTCAAACATGTTGAAATATCAGTAAGGTCTTTATTGTGCTTTAGTTTTATATTTGTAACAATCTATACCATTTGTAGATACATGATTATTATTTCAGAATTTTAAGTATTTCAATATATAAATAAATTACCTTCAGTTCTTATTATGAATTTTGAAATATTGTTTTTCATAAATTTGAAGTCTAATGAACTCAGTATGACGTTTCAAACTATAAATTTGTTTCATGCATATGTCAAAACACAAATTTATTTTACACATAGCGATTAATATGTTTTCCCATTACTATCACTTCAAAAATAAAAAAAAATATGCTAATTAGGTTTTGTAACAACACAAGCATCAATTTAAGGTTTTTTTTATCTTATAAATAATTCTACCAATAAAACTTGCACTATTTACGAAAATCATCAGTAGCTGCATTTAAAAAATTTTTTGACTAATATGGAAATTTAAAATTCTTTTGGTTATTTTAGCGATAACAACTTGCAGAGGTTTCTATTGTGGAGATGGAATCTGCATTCCGTCAAGTCTCAGATGTGACAATGATGAAGATTGCGTGGGTGGCATTGACGAGAAAGATTGCTCTTTGTTTGTATTAAATAATTTAATTTATTCATTTATATTTATTTTTATAATTTATAAATGATATTACATTATATTTTTTACATTTAATTTACGTTATGCACACATACACAGGATTATTTACATTTTACATTACAGGATTATGAAAGTGTTAAATATTTTATTCTATACATATTAAAATATAATAATGTTTTATTAATAATCTATTAACATACCTGCTCAAAATAGAGTCTCTCTACACTTTTATAATATTTATTTAGTTTTTTAATGGTTTGTAAATATTTTAAACAATTCTAACATACATTTGTTACAGAAAGAACATTAATTATGATAAAAGTATTCTCATAATTTCTTGAAATATTCTGCTTTTAGTTGTAATTCCTTTTATATTAAAATCTGGCAAAATATATCATTAAAAAATGAAGTCATTTTCTATCTCTAACGTACATAAAATTTATTATAAACTTAACATATACATAGCAATTAAAACCAAATGTTGAACATATAAAAAAAATCTAATGTATTTAAAATATTATTAAGCAATAAAATGTAATATAAACTATTCAAAAATAACTTTTTAATGAATGATGTGGTTAATGTTTAGAAATTTATTAATTTATTTTTAAAAATATTTTACAGCTGACAACCTTTAATTTGCACTACCAAAAAGGAAGAAATTGTATAAATGAAGCGAAAATAATTAGCAACCATGAAGAAGGAAAAAATAGAGACTTTTTTGTTTGTTACGTGAAAGGAATGCTTTGTTTGAAACTTCCCAATACGAAGTCAAAAATTCAACATACTTATAGAAATATCAAATTATTGTACTGTGCTGCTTTAGATTCCTCTGTATATTTTTTAATTAAAAATAAAATCATTCTTGAACATGAAATTATAAAATTTTTCATCTTTCGCTGGGCACGCGCGAAAATGAATTAATTCTCTAAGGCTATATATTTGTTTTAACACATTTTACTAATCAGAATAGTTCTCCAACAATATTTTCCTCTTTCAACTGTTAAACGATTACAATTACTTCCACTTTCATTGCATTAAGCTGTGTTTAATTTTTATGTGTACTCACTAAAGGTTCCAAGTGATCCGTGTCTAATGATACTACCTTATGCGATGGGTAAGCATCTTCTTTCTTTCCTGTCTTATGATCCATAAGAATAAAGTGGACCCAACTGGATATATTATCTTCTAATTCTTATTTAAGTTTGAGAGAAAATGAAATAATAATTCTCAATGTTTATTCACAATGTATTGATTTTGTGCCCCTTTTCACGAGCATTTCTTATAATTTAAATCTGCATATTTTTAGTCACAACCACTGTGATTATCTCCATCAACAAATTTATGCAGAATTCAGTTTTTGTAATAATAGCCTTTACAACTTGAAATTTTTGATAATTTTCTTTGATCGTTTTTATTTCATTACCTTTACCTTGAGCAGATTTTAATCTTAATATAATATTATTAATCTTAATTTAATAGATTTTAATCTTAATAAGATATTAATTTTTAAAAGACAAATTGCTTTTACCGGGAATCTATTTAGCGCGTCCACATCAGTAATCTTTTTAATAGAATGAAATTAACACTATAACATTTTTGGAGAAATAAAACCCAATGAGCAGCATAAAAATTGAAAAAAATTACTTATTGCATATCTTTCCGAATGCGAAACAATTAGTGACAAGTTTAAATGGAATTCCTAATAGATAAACATGAAATATTTTTAATGCTTCTATAATAGCAAGACCTACAAGTTTGTAACTATAATTCTTATCGGTATGTGTCATTTGCTTACTCCTGAAATAGCTTGGCTGAAAATTTGTTTTATCCTTGAGGAAATTTTTTAGCGAAACGTCTTCACATCCTTTAAAGATGGATTTTGTAAACAATTCAGTTTCGAAATTAAAATTGCATATAATTAAAACAGGCTTCTCAACTGATGTTAACTTCAGTTGGTTAAGAAAATTTCTTTCTTTCGCGATAAACTTAAAAACTGTCGGTCCTTCTTTGAAAAATCACTCAATAGTCCAGAAATTATGGGAGATTTTAGAATAAATTTATGGAAAATTTAAGTCATCCCTAAGAAACTATGACTCAAAAACTATACTAAGAAGCTACGGATTCAAAATCCCGCATTTTTCTCATATGCAAAAAAATGTAAATTGACTATGTGTGATTTATGTCAAAAGAAACTTTATCAATCAAAGCTTGTTTCAATTTCCGACGTAAATTAATTTTGGGTTTTATTCTAAGAAATAACAGGTCATTTCCACCAAACGATAATTTAGTAAAAACAAAATTTTGTTAGCATGGCAAATCAAACAATTTCAGAATGTTCTCAGAATGGTCCATCCAATTAATTAGAAATTCATTCGAGTCTGCATTAAACTTAGAAACAGAACTTTTGATATAAGTATAATAATTAATATTGGAGCAGGATATACCATAAAATTTATTTCTAACATTATCACTTTGTATAGAACAATCAGTTGCGCTTTTATTTTTATTCAAGTCATTTGCATTGAAAAATCATTTTCATTTGTTTCGTTCAATTCTTCGATATCAAGTCATCATTATTGGAAACATCAGTATATTCATCCCACTAGCAGTTTGAGATAGAATTTCAAGGATGCATAATAGGGATAGAATTCTTTGCGAGTTCAAATTTGATTAGATGAAAAAATATGAATAAAATGTTCACCGTCATAAAAAGTTCATCAAAAGAAAATTTAATATTAATGTTTTTAAATTTACTTCGAAACGAACGAAATGAATCACTTTCTATATCAAAGTCAAATCCTTCGAAATTTTTAACTTGTTACGATTTAATTCTTCTCCATCATGATTAAAAATTAATTTAGTGAAACATTTTGATTTCGTCTTTTTGAAATTTTGTAATATAATGCTGATTTCTTTTATATAAATTAATACCATCTGGCCCTATGAAAAATGCTTACGTACCTCTGAAAGATATTTGATCATTCAAATTTTGATAGGATTTAAAAATTAATTTCAATAATTTTTACAAAAAATTTAGCAGATAAACTTAACTAGATTATAACCGTGAATTGTGGTGAAAATTCATATTATTATAATTGTTGATAAACTTCTCGTTCAGTTTCAAAATTTAGTCGCATCTATTAGAAGCAAGTTAGTCTATAATTACATAAAATCTTATTTGCAATATTTTTACAAACGCTTTAAAATTTTATTTGTATTTTTGAAGGTCATTATCTCATTCAACTCTGAAGATCATTCTCAGATCAGTTTAATTTAGAAGTGTCATGATAATAACTGAAAATATAATTAAGATAAATTTTCCTCATTCATTTTTGTGATGCGTCAAAATGTAAATAACAAAAATTTTAAATTCAAATATATTTATAATGACTTATTCCTGTAGATATAGAAAATTTGACTCTAAATTTATAAATATTTCAGTGAGCACATATAATCATATTTCTAAGATTTTTAATGATAATTTGCAATATTAAGCATTTTAATCATATAATAATTAAAAACTATATTTTATAATAGACTTTTTTGTCAAGTTGATCGAATTTTATTTGATAACAAATTTTCTAAAATGCGACAAGTTCTTAAGCTTTCTGCATTAAATTAATATAATAACAACGATTTGTGCACTAATTTTCCAATTTAAAAATTCCTATATTGTGTTTTTCAAAATTAACTAGAAAATAATCAATAAAAAGTCAAATATAGAAAAAAATGTAAATTTAACAGTTATAATATTTTAATTTACTAGCTCTTAAAATATTACGATCACTTAATTCATATCATACTTTAGTATTTTTTGCGAAAAAAATTTACCTAATAGTTTTTGTTTATTTTCGCATAATTTAAAAAAAAAATTACAAATACTTTTTTACTAGATCATTTCTTTTATAAAATTAGGAAATGGAAAAGCAAATGTATGTAATGTATAAAAGAAAAATTAAAATATATTTCTTGTCATTAAATTTAAATATATTGAGGAAAAAAATCATGGAATCTCTCTTAACAAATTATTTATTTACTAATCAAATAAGGAATATTTGATATTTTTCCATTATACCCAGCGTACTATAAACACTGTGAAGGGAAAGAAATAAAGCGTAAATTACTGTCGTGAATATTCTATTTCTTTAGTTTACATATTTAGAAACTACTAAAAAATAATACAAACATTTTATAAAATAAATAATTATCGAAATTTATTTATGCGCAATGTTTATTTCTGGCGAAAACTGCTTAACAATCGCATCGATTGCGCAGGCCCTAGCCCTGTCGATTGCGTATGTATATTGTAATAGCTCCTTTCTTTCAATGAAACAAAATAAAATTTTTCGATATTTAGTTTTTTTTTACTCTTGGTGATTTGTAATCGCAATTCTCCTTTTAACAGACAAAATTATTAAGCCATTTTTTGCACCAACTTGCTTTAGCTTTGTTTAACATTTGATTGGTCAAGCTGTGTTCATTTCTCTTCACTCAATTTTTGAAAAAAAACTATTGGAATATATTTAATTTAAAATAAAATTTTGAGCCTTAAATCACCATATCTTCACTGTATTATTTTCGATTCTCCGTAAGAAACATGCTATTTCTTTTGGATCATAAGCTAGGGTATAATGGAAAAGTACCGCATATTTCAATTAATTTTAGACTTTTTCATTTCATTCTGATGCATGCTAACAATTAATATGCAAAACTATTTATAAAAGATATAAAACCATATTTTTAGCAATGTGAATACATTTTGTTCCAACATTCCTAAATGACTGCGAAAACTGATGTTCGGATCGCATTAGTTTTTATGTAAAGTGACTGGCATCACTTCAAGCAGCGAGCTTTTCCGACCTAGTACCGGAACAAGGTCAGTTTTGCATTATTCTTGGGAAAAGAAAGACAAATAAAAAGAGAGTTAATGGCCCATGTTATTTACAGATTCTCACCGTTAAGACTAAAGTGACCATTTATGTTTCTAGTATGCCGAAGCAGAAATGTGGATTTGTTTGTTAGGAAGAAAATGAAAACTAGACACTACCATATGGTAGCATATATTTACCTTATTTCTTAAACACTCATTTGCGTAGCAACAAAATTTATGATTTCTTTTATAAAAGAATTAAAATAATTTGCTAAGCAACCAAGTGCATATATTTACTCCTTTTTTATCTCTTGCTATAAGCACTCTTTTCAAATTTATTCTAGAATTAATTTCAGCAATAAAATGTAAACTGAATTACAATTAAATGATACATTTATCAGAACTTTCACAGTTATTGTTGAGTTACTGATTTAATTATGAAGTTAAAATTTATTTTGTCAGTATAACTTTTGAGTTACTGACTAAATAAATTTTAACTTCATGATTTATATTTTATGTTTAGGTTGATATTAATTGTCTAAGTTATATATTTGATAATATATTTCAGAGAAAGACATACTCAAAGCTTAAGATCATAGTGACTTTTTAGAATATATTAAAAATATAATTTATAAATAGCTGTAATTTTTATAGTTGAAAAGTTATTATTAACTTATGCAATTATAATTTCATAATAGACGTTTGAGGAAAACAATTTATGCTTCGTTAAATTAAATATAATATATTCACAAAATCGTCATACCAAATATAATACAAGTTTTAATAATTTAAATGTTTAGCATTCAAATAAATATTTAATAGCTTTATCAATTTTAAAAACAAATACATATAACAGAATACAGTTGTTTTCATTCAAAATTCTAACTTTGCTTAAATTTTTAATTAAGTCTTTTCCTAAATAGGCAGAAATAATGTATCTATTTACACAGATAATTTAAAACGAGTCATACTTCGTAATTATGAATAACATTCAATATTTTATAAAATGTAAATGCTTTTGAAGCATTAAATGAAATTTAACTGAATCAGAACATCAATTTTTTAACACAACATTTTTTTAAAAAAAGCGGTTACGTCTTAGATAAAACAAAATTACCGAATAAGTAATTAAATTAAATTGAAAATTTCATACTTATATAATATAAATGCCAACAACAGCTATATTATATTTTTAATAAAAATTTTATTGTTCTTGTTTAAAAAAATATCAAAATTTTCGATCATATGCTCAGGGATAAAAAAGGGCAATGTCGTTGTCACTGTAAAGTACTCGACGCATCAGAAAACTAAAATAGAGCTAGTTTTTGATTGAAAATTGGATGTCTAGCTATCTATTGGTCTATGGCATTAACCACCAGAATGAAATCCGTTCCATTGTCGCAATATACTATAGACACTACAACTTCAAACCATACATAGTCTAGAGGCCATCAAAAAATGAGTATGCGCAAAATTCAGCAAGACGCATGTGCACTTCTTTATAGACTGCACATGTAAACATTTTACTATCCGACTTTTTTGTTTTTCTTTAATTGAGCAAAGACTTGTAATGGTTATTCTGTTATCTGGAACACAATTGTGTTTTTTTTCTTACTTTTTTCTACCATTTAAAATCGAATATTCTTTTTCAGTAAACTTAAGAGAAACTGTAAATCACTATGACAATTCCTTTTGGGGTCATATAGAAAAATATTACTGGGAATTTTGTATTTTGATGGAATTGCATTATTCACAAATAAATATTTGAACACTTATGCAAATGAGAATATATGCGGTCCTGTGTTCTACGTCATGCATTCTGTACTTAAAAATCGAAACAATAATCAATATTGCAAGGGAGTCACTTGCAAGGGATTCCAAAAAATTTAGAACTATCCGACTTTGATAAAAGCGTAATTGTCGGATATCATAAAAATGGCTGATCTTTAAAGACCGTTTCAGGATATTTAGTGAGTTATATATTCCAAAATCCACTATCAGATAATGGGTTTTGACCAAGCACACAAACGAATCTATGATAACACGAGTGCTGTCCAAGGAAACTCGGAAAAATCGCACCAAACCGATGCCATACATACGCCAGGAGCTACAACAAGAGTTTGGGACTGTTGCTTCAATAAGTACCATTCCCAATCCCAAACAATCATGCAAATTCATAGGATATCCTAGAGATATCTCTAGATTTATCTGGATATGGCTTTGTATGTCTCTTACATATCCATACGATATATCCAAATATCTACTCTACTGGCCATTAAAATTGCTACATCAGGAAAGCGGCACACCACACACGTTAAATTTGCATGACAGGTAGAACGTGCTGTGATATGCAAATGATTAGATTTTCAGCGCATTCATACAAAGCAGGCGACAGTAGCGACATCTACAATGTGTATAAAACCAGAGATTTGACAGCAGTTTTCTCATACTCAATTGCCGTTTCAACGTTGTTTTCGGCAAAGAAAGTTGTTGTAATGCCTCGTGTAAGAAGAAGAAATGCCTATCAGCACGTGTCTGACTTTGATCGAAGAAGGATTATAGCATACCGGGATTGCGGTTTATCGTACCGCAATATTGTTGCTCGCGTCGGTCGAGACCCCATGACTGTTAGCAGAATATGGAATCGATGGGTTCAGGACAATCATACGGAATATCATGTAGGATCTCATCGACCTCCCCCATCACTAACAGCAGAAAAGACAGACATCTTATCCGCATGGTCACAAGGGAGCGTACAGCCACGTTACGAACCCTGATTCGAGAAATGGAGTCATTTGCAAGGCAACAAGTTTCTGCTCGAACAGTTCAATGACGTTTGCAGCAGCATGGATTGTCTGCATGGGGACCATGGCTTCGGCTACCTTTGACGCTGCGTCACAGACAGGAGCGCCTTCAATGGTGTGATCAGCGACGAACCTGGACGCGGGAATGGCATCACGTCATCTTTACAGATGAATCTCGGTTCTTTATACAGGACCATGAGGGCCGCATCCGTGTTTGGAGGCATCGTGGAGAACGCGCATTGCCAGCTTGCATTGGTCATCGCCATACTGGCCCATATGCTGGAGTGATGGTATGGGGCGCCATTGGATACACCTCTTGATCACCTCTTGTTCGCATTACCTGCACTTTGAACAGCAACCGTTACATTTCCGATGTGTTAAGGCCCATGGCTCTACCCTATCTTCGAGGCCTCTCTAATGATTTGTTTCAACAGGATAATGCACAACCGCATGTTACCCGTACTCTTCTGAACTTCCTTGATACAGAAGAGGTTCGACTGTTACCCTGGGCAGCAGTTTCTCCTGATTTGTCACCAATTGAGAACGTGTGGTCAATGGTTGCCGAGTGACTGTTTAGCTCAACTAAAATGAAGCATTATAACTTTCACTCTGATAGAAGGATGTCTCAAAGAAAGATTTAAATATGTACTTACGGACACACACACACACACACACTCACCATCCACTACGCCATCACTCACCATCCACTACTGTCGATGAACTGTGGCATAGTGTTGAAGCTGCATGGACTGAGATCCCTGTACATGCCATACAATCTCTGTTTGACTCCATGCCTAGGCGGATAAAATCTGTTATTGCAGCCAGAGGTGGCTGCTCTGGGTACTGATTTCTCAAGATCTATACATCCTAATTTCCTGTAAATCTAATCACTTGTTCTTTCCACTATAATGTATGTGTCCAATAAATATCGTTCTGTTATTTGCATTCCTTCTTGTGTGGCAATTTTAATGGCCAGTAGTGTACATTATATCCACCAGTTATCCAAAGAGTCGCAGCAAATGGATATCCGGTGGATATTTGGATATTGTGACGTCTGATAGATATTTCTTAGACATTTACTGATTTTGAAGAGACCTCCCAGTTTTTATTTTGTGCAGATAATAAAAATAGATATTTTGTATTTTAATCTCAATTTACAACACATGCAGTGTATGCATATTTTTTTTTTAATTTATTTCTACGTTTCAATTAACTTCTGTTCCTTAGAACTAAAACTAAGTATTGAAAATATTAGTTTTTAAAGTAAAATCTTTAATTATACACATTTTTAAAAATACCACACAGTAAAATGGCTTGTAAATTTGCTTAATATTAGTACATTTGCTTGGTTTCCATAGTCTTACTGATGCTTATAAGCCATTGATTACAAAATCTAACCGGGGAACTTCGCTGAAAGGGTGCGAAGCACATAGAAATTGGAACATACATTTTTGGAAACAGGTTCTCTAGTAATAAATGCAGGTCAGGTTCTACAGTGGCATGGTAGACCAGGGTTTGTCACATGTCTGGAGAACGCCCTTTCCCGAAGGCATTGGGTAGAGCCGAGGCCGTCGCGATGACCCCGGTAGAGCCCGGTAGTAATTTTTCAGAATTTTTTGCTACCGAACGTTAGACATAAGCCATAAGATTATTTCGTTGTGCCATTAAATAATGAAAACGGCAAGATTTAAGCCATTAACAGTCGAAATTATTTTATGATGCTTACGGTTTGCTACTTTTCCTTTAAAATCGCCCTTTTGGCACAGTCTGGGTTCGCTTATTTTGATAAAGAAACTTACGTGTTAAAAAGTAATATCACTATTCTGAGGATAAATAATGTTTTTAATTACTGGAAAAGCTTATTTAAAATGTAATTAAGTTTAAAGCTGTGTGTTTGTCACTTTATTTAAATCTGAATTAGAGTCTGTACACAATTTTGTAATGTTTTTAAAATTTTGTATTTTTCCGCCACCAAACAATTTAATAAAAATAAAATAAAAAATGGCGCTCTAAAATGCAGAATTTTAAAATTTATTTAATATTATATGTTAAGTATGTATTATTATATAGTGTAAATATATATTATTTACTAGTTAGTTTTAATATATACTTATAATAGGTAAAAAAATGTATTTTTTATTATTTTTGTTAGTTATTATGCGTATGAAAACTGTTGTTACATATTCATTATACAGTTTAACGTAATTTAATTATAAAAAAGTTTCTCTACTAGTCCTTTTCTTTATAACACTATGTTAGCTTTAACGTAGGATATTATGTCGTAAATTATTATAATAATATAATAAATTACTTACAATATACAAAGTTTTTTTGTATTAGTATAATACAATTTTATTCAGTTATTAAAACATTATATTAAGAATAGTTTCTGTACATTGCAATCTTTTTTAAAGTTTATAACAGGAGAAAACATTACTTTTAGTAAGAAATATTATTAGGAAAGTTATCCCCTTAATTTTATTATTCTTAAATTGAAAAACAATATAAAAATATTTTTATTGCTACGGCCCTAAAATGCAGAACTTTAAAATTTATTTTAGATTCTATTACATGTTAAATATGTATTACTCTCAAATTATGTGTTGTAAGTATAGATTACTTACTAGTTAGTAACGATATATATTTACAATATGTAAGAAATGTTATTTTTATTATTTTTGTTAGTTATTATGCATGCGAAAACTGTTGTTATATATTACTCTAATAGTTTAACATAATTTAATAAAAAAATTTTTCCCTACTGCCCTTTTCTTTATGATACTGTATGTAAATATGTATTATTTATGTAATTTATAACATAGGTTTATATATAGTAAGTATGTGTTATTGCTTATTAGTAATAAAATACTAATATATTTACTATAATGTGAATTGCTTACATTGTACAAAAAAGGTTTGTTTCTGGTATTATTATCTTGCATCAGTAAATCACAATTTCATTAAATTATTAGAAAATCCAGAAGAGTTTCTGTGCATCACAATCCTTTTTAAAACTTAATACGGGAGAAAATATTACTTTAGTGAAGAATATTGTTCCACAGAATTTATCCAAACTTTTATTATTCTTTATAAATTGAAAAACAATATAAAACTATTTTTTATATTGTTATTTTTATTGTTACAGCAGACCTCCCTCACATAATAAAAATCTTAAATTAAATTTTCAAATACCGTCAAAATTAAAAACAGCTTAAAATGTAAGAATAGTGTTAAAATAATAAATAAAAAATATCTTTCACACAAAATGAACAATTTATTTTACAAAATGCATTAAATATAAGCACATTTACATTAATTTTTGACAGTTAACAAATTATAATAGTACAATATTCAATTATTATGAAATTTAAAAAATATTCTTAAAGCAATTTATTAACAAGTTTAAAAAAAACACTTTTATTATTTTTTAAAATTATTTATTGAAGATATACTTCAAAGATAATTCTAATAAATTTAATTAAATTTAGAATAATTATCTTCTAAATTATGTTAAATAACAACTTCAATAAATCATTTTAAAAAAATTAATAGCTATTTCATTTTTAAAAACACGTTTATGCTTTAAGAATATTTTTTTTATAAATTTTGTTACAAATGCCTTCTTCACCCTTTTCCTCGAATTATTATGAAGGATTTTATAAATTTTACTTTTATATTACAGCATATTGGTATTATAATATTCTTTGATTTTGCAATAACAGCATTAATAAAATTATCTGTCATTTGCTGTTCTCCACTCAAAATTTTCTTTTTCCTCTTTTGAATTTCATCTTCGGTTAATAGTGCAAGTTTAAATATACCAGATGATGGTTTACAAAGTCCTCCCATGTCTAAATACCGAATAAGATATGTTACATTGCTGGGTATATCAGGGCAAAAAAGATCATTTACATTTTGGATATAAAATTTGTATTCGCTGCTGATATTTTGCTTTAAAACACAGTTCAAAGCAGCACCAGCTATATAAAACACATCATTTTGTTGTTTAATACTTAGGCTTGAATCAAATTGTTGTTATATGTTGGGAATACAGGTTCCTGGATATTTAGGGATTTTTTATTAGGTTATTTGAGACATTCAATAAATGGCTGTCATTTTCCGATGTATAATTAGCTGTTTTTATTTCTGTAATAAACTGTGAAACACAAACTAATTTCATAGAACGTTTGGATTGTAATGCTGATGGTTTATTACCAGCTTTTCTCCGGATTTGTGAGAACACATTTTCAAACGCGTCTTGTGTGATTCTTCCTGGAAGAAAAAACTGATAACCTACATCAAAACAGTGCTGCGCAAGTTTGATAACATTGAGTGATGACATAATTATTCCAGTCTTAATAGGTTTCCAACCTTTTCCAATTTCCGTATGCTGAACAATTTCTATCAAATTTAACGACATTTTAAATTTTTTTGAGCATTTATTTTTGTAATGGCAGATTTCCTGTTTCGTTATAACATGAATTCATACCATTGACAAAATAAAAGTATCCACCAAGCTGATGTCAAACCTTCCCGTGGAATTATTTTTAATGAAACAGCTGCTTCTAAAGCAGCGGCAGTTGTTGTTGATAGAAGTTGCACAGCTAATGAAACTTTCCTTTTCTAAAACTGATTAGGATTCAAAGAATCTCTATTTAGGTCGTGTAAGAAGCGCAAGCCAGAAGAATTAGAAATTTCTCCAAAAAAGAGACTTTTTACATACTCTACAGACACTCTTTGGACTGGAAGATCTTCTTCAAATGTTACATCAACAGGTACTGTGATCATATTTGATAAAAATGCATTTCGCAAACTCTTTATTAAATGTGGCACATCTGTTAATAAGTATAATATGTTGTTTGAAAAATGGATTCTTTCATTTCTGGAAACAGATATTCCATATGAATTCCACATAGATTTATTGCTACTTCCCATGTCACTGACAAAAGGTACTACTTTTAAGCCTCTATCATATACTGCAGCTATCACCCTATCAACCAGTTCTTTCATCTGTGGTCCGGAAGTACTGTGACTAGTTATTTCGTGAGCCACTACCTGTTTCCAAAGTGATTTCAGTCCCCGAAAGAAAACAACCAATTAATATCTTCTTCTAAGAGATTTATCACCCAAAGTAATCTCACCGACAAAGGATTTATTTGTAGTGTCAAAATCAAGAACACCAGAAATTTCAATTTCGTCTATGCTTAGACAACATTCTTTATCATTGTCATGCATGGAACTAACTTTTACATTTAAAGCTCTAATAAAATCCTCAAGTAATCCGAAATCAGTATGAAGACCCTGAATACGACGGTTCAAAGTGCTAAAACTAGGTAATGGATATCCAGTTTTCCTGAGAAAACAATACCCATGTTTTCCTAAAGCAAACCGCATTTTCAATGCCTCCACCACTGAATTGTCTTTCGAAGATTGAATAGATTTTAAGGACATCTTGATTTTATCAATCTGTTCTGAGGACAAGAATTTCTGAATACAATTCAACAGGCATTGATACACTTTTTCTAAAGTCATGTGCTTATTTAATAATTCCTCATATTGAGCAGATTTATCCTCTAAATCCTTTTGCAGTAGCTCAATTGTTTTTGCGTTTCCCTGAAAATGGAAAAAATAATTAAGTGGAAAAATGTTTAAAAGTTAATGTTGTTAACGTTCTAAACAAAAAACTGGTATAAATTAATATTAATATACTTACTGTGACATTTATATAAGATGAGTTTTTAGTTTCCCACACCTAGAGAAAAATAATTCAAAATTTGAATTTATATCTTTAATGTGCAAATTTCATCTGTCTCATCAAACTAATAATAAAGGAATAATAATAAGTAATGAGAGACTTATTGTTAACCATTACTTATTACTACATACTATATACATAAGCATAACATTAAGCATTTAAGCAATGTGTGGCTCTCAATTTCAAATGCAATTCCAACAAAATTCATCTCTCAATAGTATTTAAGGAACCCAATTGTATAAATAAAGTAATGAATTGAACTACTAACAAATTACGTGGAATTCTGTTTTGGAAGACCAACACCTTTCTCTCTCAAAGAAACATCTATTAAAAGTACAGGACTGGGTTCATCAAAAATAGTTTGTACAGCATTCCTTTTCAGTTTAACATTATTACCATCATCTAACACTTCAAATTAATCCTTTGTGAAGTCATCCTATGTAAATGTTGAAATTCGTTAAACGAACAAGAGTCCATGAATCGCAAAAAGAATATTTAATGAAGCATGTTACAAAGAAAGAAATTATACATATGCTAAACTAAGAGAACAGAACATGGTGTATTTATAGATTTTGGACAGCTTGAACACAACCACCAATCAGAAGGCAGCGCAGCAGATGATTGGTGTAAAATTTGCGAACGTCTCAGAAGCCTACGGCTTCACAGACGAAAAGAGACTGACTTTGTGTCTCTTTGCGATTACTTGTATTATATTATTTACAACACCTGCCCTTAATCACAAAGAAATATGCATAATAAAATCATACAAATCAACAAAAATAAGCATACATTAAGAAATTAGAAGCGTTCAAACCATCCAATATTTACATTAGCATGATACAATCTAATACAATTTTAATCCACATAATGGTAAAAGTTCCCTTAATTTAAACTTTGATAAAGATTTTATAAACATATCAGCAATTTGTAGGTTAGATGAAGTATATTAAACTTTTATATCATGACAATTCAAGGAATGTCAAATAAATTTTAATTTAATGTCTATATGTTTTAATCGACCTTTGTTGTTTTCATTTGTTACACACTTATTACAACTTTTATTATCTTCAAAAATCATGATTTCTTTAATATCAGTTAATTCCAAAATAATGTTTTTCAATCACAATGCATCTTGAATGGTTTTAAGTAAAGCAATAATTTCTGCTTCTGTGGAAGATAAAGCAATAAAATTTTGTTTTCGGCAAGACCAAGATATTGGACAATTATTAAACATAATTATGTTACCAGAAATGGATTTTTTGTCATTTGAGTTTGCACCACAGTTAGCATCTGCATAGACATTTAAGCATGAATTTTTATCCATACACTTTTTATATTCCAGTGTTAAAGTTGAAGTAACTTTCAGATATCTCAAAATTCTTTTCAATGCATTCCAAGCATTATCAGTAGGGTGTTCTTGAAGTTGACTCAAACAGTTAACAGCATAAAAGATATCAGGACGAGATGTTTATGCTAAATAAATTAAAGATCCTATTATTTTTCTCTAGGGTCCACCAAAAGCACTTCCTTTCTAAAAATCATCTACTGTTGCTCCTACTTCCATGGGAGTAGAGATTATTTTAGCATCAAACATTTTTAATTTGTTTAATAAATTCAAAATATATGTTTCTTGATTTAGATACAGTCCATTAGGTGTAAATGTTATTTTAATTCCTAAAAATTCAGAAATTATCCCAGATTTAGACATTTCAAATTCTTTTGATAATAATCCAATTATATATTTTGATTTCACCATCATCAGTACCCTCAATTAATAAATCGTCCACAAAAAGTGTCATTAGAATTCTTTTACCTTTAGACTGACGAATAAAAATGCACTGTTCACTATTTAATGGCTTAGACTTTAATTTGAGAATGAAATTTTAAAATTTTACATACCATTGACGAGGTGATTGCTAAAGTCTGTACAAGCTTTTCTTTAACCGGCACTTTCTGCCACTATTATCATCATATCCGTCTGTTGAACCATGTAAATAATTTCTTTTAATTCCATTGAGAAATGCAGTTTTAACATCCAGTGAATAAACTTTTAAATTTTCTTGAAAAATAATAGTAAACACTATACGTAATGCAGGAATAATGATAACTGATGAAAATGTTTTAACATAATCCATTCCTTCTCTTTGCATAAAACCACGAGCAACAAATCGAGCCTTATATTTTCCATCTCGTTTTTCTCGTAGAACCCATTTGCATGAAATTGCTCGTTTACCATGTGGTAATTCTTCAAGGTACCAAACTTCGTTCTTTTCCATGGGCTGCATTTCTTCATCCATTGCTTTCTTCCAAAGATTCTGTTCTTCCTCTGGCAGTGAAGATAAATCTGTAAGTGATAATTAATCTTCAAAAATTACCATTGCTTCATAAACTTCTGGTTCAGGATATTTAACTGGTGGTTTCTTTTGCCTTTGCAGTCTTTCCAAAATTCCTTCTGTAATTATTGTTTCAGTAATATTTTCTTCACCACCAATTTCTTCAACATCATCTTCATTTCCCGAAATAATGGAATCCACATTCAGAATATTTTTATCTTCTAAATCTATTTTTCTTCCTTCGTTAAATACCACGTTCCTTGATATCACTATTCTCTATGTATCTGGATCCATTAAGCGATATCCCAAAGTCGAATATAACACAAATGTCATCCTGCTTGACTTCTTATCTAATTTCTTCCTTTGAGAGGGAGGAACTAATGTATGTACATCGTATCCAAATACTCGAATGTTTTGAAGATCGGTTTTTTTTTACCATATTTTAATTTATAAGGAGTACAATTTTCTATGAAACTACTTGGAATTCTGCTTCTTAGGTATGCAGCAGTTAAAATTGCAAATCCCCAAAATTCCATGCTAAGTTTTGCTTCAAATATCAAAGCTCACCCTTTTTCTAATAATGTGCGATTGGCACGCTCAGCAACACCATTTAAAGGTGCTGTGTAAGGAGGAACTGGATCTATTGTAACACCAAATTTAGTAGCACATTTGATGAGTTCACCACAATTATATTCTTTTGCATTGTCGCACCTAATTTTCCGTACTGAAGGAGTTGCTTTTAAAAAAGCACATTCATTCACAACATCTCTTTTTCTTTTCAGCAAACGAACTTCCATAAAAAGTGAATAGTCATTAATTCATGTCATAAAATAACGCTCACCTGTAGTAATAGGCGGATCAATAGGACCACAAACATCTGTGTAAATCAATGTCATAGGTTCGGATGTCCTTCGTCTAGGACCTTTTCCTATAGGAGAAGCACTTTGTTTGGCAAAAGTACACACTTACAAAATTTAACAAAGGTAGGCAATCCAAGCTCTTTTAAGGCTTTTTTAGAGGAATGTCCAAGTCGTCTGTGTCATAAATCAAAGTCATTTTCTTTCGCACTAAGGGAAATTTCACAATTTGGAACAAAGTCACAAATATATAGTCCGCTATCATCACGATAGCCCAAACAAATGTTTTCTTTCTCATTTCTGATGAACACTTTTTTATTTCTAAAAATAACACTGTATCCAACTAATTCAATATTCTTTACAGAAATTAATTCTCCATTGAGTTCACGAACAAAAAGTACATTTTCTAAAGTTATGTCAATTCCATTAGATGTTTTGCCTTTTACACATCCAATACTTTTCACTTCCAGTACAGTGGAGTGAAATGCACTTCAAATAGTTCCTGATTACGGATTAATGAATGAATACCAGTCTTTCTGAGAGCACATATGGGATGTTACCCCTGAATCAATTATGAACTTTTTCGAACTTCTAAAATTCAAATTTGCAGCAGCAAAAGATAGAGCAGAAGAATATTTTTCATCAGTCTTAGATTCAAATTTGAATTTACATTCCTTTTTAAAATGACTAACACCACCGCAATTATAGCATGTTTTCTTTTTACAGAATTTAGCAGTATGTTCTTTCTGTTTACAATGAAAACGTGTGAGTTCTTTTTTAATAGAAAAAGCCGCACTATCCACAGTTGGTTTCATAAAACGAATACTTGTTTTATTTCTCAAATCAATCAAAAGAGCTTCAGAGTCTATCAAACGCTGAGTTACAAAATCTAATGATAAATTCTCACTCGGTTGATTCTCTAAATCAACCTTAACATTTTCGAATTCTGGAGGGAGAGACATCAAAATATAGAAGACAGTATCAATAACACTTATCTCCGCTACAGACATTCGTAAATCGGGGTCAAGTTTTGATACTTCATCTATATGCTGGCGCATTGCAGCATTTCTGTTTTTCTTAAGTGTAGCAAGAGTCTTGCTACAAGACGTTTTCTAGTTAGTATTTGGTTTACTACTCCTTTGCTTTCATAAACAGCATGAAGTTTCACCCATAATTCCTTCGCCGTACTTTTTCCGCTCATTGATACGAGCATTTGATCACTTAAGAATGACATGAGTAATGCATATGCTTTCTTTTCTTTAACGACTTCTGCTTCCTTATTCACATCGGGCTCCTTACTTAAATATGTTTTCAGTTCTTTCGCAAACAATACAGCTTCCACTCTTCGCCGCCAGACTGGAAAGTTGTTTCCATCAAATGGATTTACTCCAAACAAATCATGCGGCGAAGCCATTGCTTATTGATAAATTTATTCTATCAAGCAATAAATTAAAACTAGAAACTGCTTTTAATTTATAACATTGGAAACCACGCTCTGCTGTTAAAATTCATTAATCAAACAAAAGTCCATGAATCGCAAAAAGAATATTTAATGAAGCAAGTTACAAAGAAAGAAATTATACATATGCTAAACTAAGAGAACAGAACATGGTGTATTTATAGATTTTGGATAGCTTGAACACAACTACCAATCAGAAGGCAGCGCAGCAGATGATTGGTGTAAAATTTGCGGACGTCTCAGAAGACTACAGCTTTACAGACAAAAAGAGACTGACTTTGTGTTTCTTTGCGATTACTTGTATTATATTATTTACAACAGTAAATAAATAACAATTTATATTTACTTATAAGTATTAACTTATTAAAAAAATGAATAGAATTAGAGTAAGTATTAGGTAGTTTTCATTTAGATCTAAAAAGCAAAAAATAGTTATACAACTACAGCCAGGAGGATTAAAGATCATTATAAAATATTCAAATGTAACCAAGAAAGAATTAATTCAGTTCCTTTCTAAACATTATTTCATGTATATAAATGACTGAAATGAATACACTTTGCTTATGTTAGAAAAGGTACTAAAAGCTAAGACTTCTATTTTTAATATTGAATAAGATGTTTTATGATTTCCAGCAAGAAAAATTATCTAATGCAATTTTTATAACAGTACAATTACAAACATTTAATTTATTTAATACTGTCATTTTATCTGGTAAGGTAGCAATAAATATAAATGTGTTAATTTTATTTTATGAAATATTTATGTGTATTTAGAAGCAAAATATTTTAGATTTAAAACTAAAAAATTGGTGATTTAGTCTCCATTTATAAAATTTCTCATACGAATAAAAATTACACATTTTTAATTAAATAAATGATAACATATATTTAGGTTGAAATATATTTAAAATATTGTCATCTCAAAGATTAAAAACAGGAATTTTAATTGCATTTACATATAATATTGTACATTTTAATCTAGCAATAGTTATTTATTATTAAAATAATTTTTAATGTGTAAATTATTTGTATGCACCATGCTGGTTAATAATAATATTTATCTTTTACTGTAATAATTTTTAAGCTATTTCTAAAAATAAAAGTGACTTTAATAAGTGAACTTACCTCACAAAGAACTGACTCCTTTGTAGGAGTCCATTTGTCTCTTCGGCAATTTCTCAGCCATATTTTTCGCCTTTCGTTATCTTTTGGAATGGTAAAAACTCCTCTTTTTTTTGGAATGAGAAGAATTCGTACAATTTGGATCAGCACAACCACCCATTTTTATAAAAAATGAAGTAAAATGTCCAATTGTTAAAAGAAAATAAATGTATCAAATGTAAATTAACGAAAGTAAGAATGTTGCGTCATACGAAGTTTTATGGAAACCATAATGTTTGTGACAGGTCGGGAAGTCCATGCATCAGCTCCCCTTTACAGGAGCCTTAATTTTTTTTATTAGAAAACCTGAAATAAATTTTAAGCATTCATTGGACAAAGAGTGCAAATTGCCTCAACTTGAATTGTGACGTCACGTAATATTTAGTCGGCTATTAGGGGCTTTATATTTTCTGTTTCAGTTCCTTACCTAAAACATTTCAATGATTTTACTGGTTTATCATATTTTTATTATTAATTGAAATTAATTGGATAGCTTAAAATAAAATATCCTGCTATTTAGCTCAAATTGACTCTCGAAAAGTAATATTTTAAGGTTCTTTTAATATTTCCTATTAATCAGCCTCTTTTAAAAATTAATATTTGGCAACATTTCGTGCACACATAAATTAATGAAACAGACAGCCGGAACTCACATGTGATGCGGTTCAAGTTTCACAACGGCTTAGTTTCACTTTTGTTATTCAGGAATGACGTTTGGTTTCTGTCTACGCCTTGTTGATAACTAATTATTCTATCGGTAATGACCTAAAAATCTAAAGAATTTCGCAAATTTTTAAACCTGATTGATTTTTGAACTAGTTTTCCTTGTAAAGTGAACACAAAATTCTGTTGTATTTTTGTCATTTATTGCAATGAGTGAAAAAGTGTTCTGTGGAATTGAAGGGTAAGTATTCTTTATATTTTTTATTTTATTAAATTTCTAAATATGAACAAATGTGTAAGAATTATTATTTTCATAGGGGTGCTTCTGTTTCTAAATTGGTTCTTGTTGATGGAAATGGAGTTATTAAATGTGCACTTGAAGGGCCAGCCAGTAATTTTTGGGTAACTTAAGTGTTTCCTTTTTGAATCAATATTGAATTATGGTAATCTTAAGGTGCATCTTATTCTCATCTAATTAGTTTCCTAAATATCTATAAAATATTTACTTAATTCTAGCTGCTTTAAAATAACATCTTTTTGTTTTCTGGAAATGTTTCACTTCAGATTCTTTTTCCTTTTCTTTGTTTTTAATTGAAAAATTTCATTTGAAAATCAAATTGCAGTTAATACATAATATGGTGTCTATGATTTTTAAATATTATGGTAATTGATTGAAGACTGACATTTAAAATTTTTTTTATGAATAATAAAAAAAATTGATTAATAATTTGTAAATTTTGATAATATTTGATTTCAAATATATTTTAAAGATTATAATTTAGTAATATTTTTATAATTAATCATCATAAAATTTGAAATATATTTGGAGAATTTAGTCATTTATATCTGATTATTTTATAGTATACAATCTAGTTGTGTACATTTACATTATTTATTTGAGAATATTTTTTTATCAATATTGATAGAGCAATAATAAACACTCTTTTACAGCTTTATATAGGTACAAGACAATGTATATTAATTTCCAACATATATTTTATCAATATATTTAAAAGGATTTCATTTTGATATACTTGTATCAAATTTACTTGTGAACTTCTGTGGTTAGTTTGATTCTCACTTTATTGAATGATTTTAAAACAATCAAGAAAATAAGCTAAATGCACATTTTAAAAATGCAAGATGAAAAATAAAATTGTGTAAATGCTTTATTTTGTAAAATATTACATGTACATATATTTATAGTAAAAATTTCAATAAATTGGTTGCATAACAGTGTATATTATACACTGTTATGCAACCATATTATTATACATATGTTTATATGTCTCATAGCCCACTCAAATCGCTAATTATTGATTTAGGTAATATATCTTCACCTATTTTTTTTATGAATGTTGTACTCATTTCAAGCATCTAGATTATATTATTTCTGAATTATTTTTTAATTAACCCTCCCATGTGAAAAGTAACTGAGCATAAGCCAAACCAATCTAATTTCTTAATCAAATACTAGTACTTTTTTTTTTATCTGCCCATAATCTCTTACCAAAGTGAGTAACAAACTATTTTTCCATTAATAAGAACAAATAATTTGATACAGTAACACATAATAATTAATACTAAGATAATGATAAAAAATACTTTTCATTTTAGTTGTGCTCGCATAGGTTTGTCTTTTCATAAGAAATTTTATGATATTGCAAGCTGATAAAGGAAGAGTACCAGAATATTTTTCCAGATACGATTGTGTTTATGTTATTAAGATTGTGAATAAAAAAATTATTTCAGTTTTAAATTTAATTCATGGTAGAAGTGTTTATTTTATTATATTTTAGTTCAATAATTGTCTGCATAAATTATATTTTTGTTATACAAATGGCTATTTGTATTGTAAATTTCAGAATTATTCTAAATAAAATGTAAATTAAAAACTATTAATTTATCATTAATGAAAAGATATTTTGATGTTTAAAAATGTCCTTATTCTTTTCATAAACATAGGGGTCAATGTGTGTGGATTTTAAATGTCTTTGACAATTTAATTGGAAACAAAGAACTGCATACATAGTTACTAAATTTTGTAGCTTAGGTTAGGCATTTTTTGTATATACCCTTTTGGTGTGCATGAGAGAAGGCAAACAAAAGTAGAGAACATTTATATATGAGGATTATGTCTCCAAACTGGAACAGGAGAGTGGGCTGCTTTCTTTCCCAAAAATCTATTGCTGTCAGAAATTCCAACTTTTCCCTCCAGTGTTACATCCATGCCTTATTTAAGATTATTCCAGTTTTTTCCATCTTTCCATTAATCATCCCATTACCAATTTTAACTCTGTGAAGCACAAATATTAGACTGACTCTCCTTCATATTGGTCACACGCATTTCCCCCTCAAACATTTGTTCTTAAGTGAACATCTTTGTGAAATGTGTGATGAACCTTATACACACTACATCATGTTTCAATTGTGTGTCTAGATTTTGATGATTATTGCTTCATATTTTTAATAGTATTTTATCCCTTAAAGATTTTGTGAGAGAAACACCCTATCGTTATCTCTTTGCCTTTTTATAAGCAATAGGTCTTATACATTTTATTTGATTTTTAATATTGCATGCAATTTACCTAAAAAAAAAATGTGTCTATATGTATATATATATATATATATATATATATATATATATATATATATATATATATGTGTGTGTATATAAGTATTTGTATGCTTTTATATTTATGTATGTGTATGTAATTATACAAAATTTTATTTTTATAAGTTATATTTTACAATTATTATATTGTTAAAGTATTTTAATGGTGTTTGAGTTTGAAAAATGTTCTTAATATTAAACTTATGTTTGGTGCAGCTTGTCCTACTTGGGATCTTGCACCATATAACAAAATTAACTATTTAAGATTTGAGCCAGAGTCCACTTGGTTTGAGCCGAGGGTCATAACTGCCACACATGCTGGGTGATGCTTTTTCTATTAAATCTTAGATGCTTATTTAAAACCTTCCTTAATGTTTTAATTCATATATAGAAAGATTATTTAGCAATGTAGTAACAATGATATATATGATATGATAATAAAACTATAAAATGCTCTAATTAAATATAATTTTTTTTTTATTTTCAATGAAATTATGTTTGGAAAAGACATTTAAACTCTTGAATTATGTAATTCAAACTAATAAATACCATTTTTTATTTAAAAATATTTTTGGTTTCAATATAAATTTAAAAAATAGTGAAGAATATTAAATCAGGTTCCAATTATATTTTCTGTATCATTACAATAACTTCATATATCAGAAAAATTTTATCTACGATGAATGTTTATACAATTTCAAATCATAATCATGTAATGATTAATATTTTCCAATTTATAGCTTGTTGGTCTTGAAGAATGCCATAAAAGACTTGCTGATATGATTGAACAAGCAAAAGAAACTGCATGCCTCAAAAAGGAACTTATATTAGATGGTTTGGTAATGACATTTTCTTGGTAATCTATACAAGTTTGTATTTATGTTTGTAAAATAATAAAACTGTTCAAAAAATAGGAATTCATAAAATAGAAAAACAAGTATTGAATTATTAAAATCTGTGTTTTTTATATAAGAAATTCAGTTTCAAAAATAAGAGAGCCATACTTTTAAACAATACTTTAATTTTATTGATTAAAAATCAGACAAAGTAATCATCTTTTTTTTTCTGCTTAAAACTACTTTTAAAGTACGTTTTTATGCTTTCTTCATTGTAGAAAAGCATTTGATTTTTTTTTTCAAAAAAGTGCTTTTGTTTTGCTAGTCCTTATTTTGCCCTTATTTGCTTATTTTGCAGATGTCCTTTGTGCTACATAATTTTCTTCTTGTTTGATATCTGAAATTTTAATTTCATCATCTGATGTTTCTTCCATACATATCACATCTGAAAAAAACCCTGAAAGGCAATTTCTTTCAGGCAGTTAAAAAATAATTCCTTGTCAGAGTTTATGTATGAATGACTCATCTTTTCAAAAGTCATCAAATAAATTTTCTTGACTTTTTTAAGTTGTTTTTAAACAAAGCCTGTGTGTTGAAATACTCTTAATAAAGTACTCTATGGTATTTGCACTTGATAAATTCCACACAAATTTATTCAAGACATTGTTTTTCAAGCCTAAGCAATGCATCGATCCACAATTAGAACTTTATGATTCATTGATAAAAAGCATTGAACCAAGTCTCAACCATATAGGAATATTTTAACTAACAATTAAAAACTAAACTTAATTCTCAGTTACATTAGGCTAATAAACTGCACATTAAGAAACATTAATATCAATAAAAGTATCTGTTTTGTTTTATTCAAATTAGTAAAGTTGAAAAAGAATGTCTAACAAAGATTATGGAGATTTTAGCTTCAAATTTGAGTTGAGGTATGTTATCGTGCTAATAAATGTCTTTGGTACTGAGTGAAATGAAACTGTATCACTGACATTTAAACTTTACCATTTTAACTTATATTTATAATAAAGTTATATTTGTTGAATTTAAATTGTATGTATCCTTTTCCTTATAATTTAAATATTGAAGTGACTTTTTTTATATAATGTACCTGTTAAGTGTATCAAAGCATAATTTTTGTTTTTGGCGATAAGTAAATTTTCTGGTTAATATTTATAAAATCTTATAAATTGTTATAACAGGATTTTCATCCATCTTAAACATTAACTCAAAGTATTTTCTCTGGATTATATTCCAAGCAATTGTCTGTTATCCATTATATAGTTATAGTTTGATGTAAAGTTATGAAAAGAAATTTTGACTTAGAGTAGTTGTGTGATTTCTGTACGTAAAGTAATAAATGCTTTACTTAATTATTTATATTTCAAAAATCTGCCCCATCCCATGCATATTTTAATATTTGAAAATGGTATTGTACACACTAATCTTATATAAAATTTATTCATAAAAGGTTACTGTAGTCAACACTTCCTGAATTTTTGCAATTTCAGTGACTTCTCTGATTAGTAATGAAAAAAATTTCTTAATAGATCTATTGCTTATTAATTAGAATTTAATACTGATTGTTAAAATGATTCCCCCTTGATTTGACTTTAAATTTTATATTTATTAATAATTATTACTTTTGTTATGTTTATTGTAGGGACTTTGTATGAGTGGTTGTGAAGATGATGCTGGAAATAGAGAATTTGAGAAAAATTTTTTGAACAAATTTCCTAATGTGACTAAAAGTTGTACAGTTGCCAGTGATACAATTGGCCCAATTTATACAGCTAGTCCCAAAGGTAATTTTTCTAAATCATATATATCTAATGCAGTATGTTGCTAATATTTGTTTTAATATTAAAAGTTAATTTTCATTATTTTCATTCAATTACAAATAAATGAATCATATGTTTAACAAATGTAATCATAAATATAAAATATAATTTGCAGTAGTCATTTGTATTCACAAAAAAGTCCGTATTCTTGATTCTATTAAAATCAATTCTTAATGTGGTGGTTTGTGTTGGTCATTTAAGAACTTTTGGAAATTCAACGTTTTATTTTTGATAAATCTTTGGAATGTTTGTTTTATTACAGTTTAAAGGAGTTTTAAGACCTCAAATTGTAAATTAAACCAATTAAGCTGTAGGAACAAGTCCTTGTGTGACCATGTGGGGAAAAGCTAAACCAATTATACAATAAACTCATAACTCATCAATCTAATTTGTTTTTTAATCATTTTCCACATTTAACATTCACTGTTTTTTTTAATTAATTATAATAAATATATAATTTTAGAATTTAATTTTTAAATCTATTATGCATAGCAAGTTTAAAGTTAGCCCTCAGCTTTATTTTTATTAAATTAAAAAATGCAGTTTACTTTCATTTAGGATATTAATAGCAAATAGATAAGATTTTAAAGGAAACTATTCTATTCTAATTCCCTTTTTATAGTAATCTAATAGATTAAGATGGGAGTTAAATTATAATTTAAGTTTATGTAAATTACAAATTATTTAAACTACAATTGTCTGCAATACTTTTAGTGGATGTAATCTGCTTATATTTCCTGAAATGAAGAACCAAATGTACATGACTAATTAAAATCAAAATTTTTATAGATAGTTAAGCAATTTTTATGTTATTAAATTTTTATATTTTGGTTTAGAAAAGTAATCAATCACACTTATTATGGTGAAAAATGTGTTGTGACATTGTATGGTTGTAAATGAGGGGACCAAGATTCATTATCAACTATTGTAAACTATGTTCTACTTCCATTTTTGCTGTATGCATTTTATTGGTGGATATTGAAAACATTCTGGTTTTTCCTCAAATAACATGAATATGGCCTATCTCAATAGAGTTTTCTTAAAAGGCATCGTGCATTAGATATACATTCACCTTACAAATGTCCTCAGAGCTAAGTTCTCTACAATAGTTTCAAGAACAATACTTTTTTTAAATTAAATATAAACCCATAAATGTATTTTAATGTATAAAGCATTATATCCATTACTTTGTAAAAATATATATTTAAAATCACATTAATATTTGTTTATTTTCATAGATCTTGTAAATATATGAATTGGATTTTAAAGGAGATTTTTAAATCCACTTCATGTGTTTTAACCCAGGGTTTGTTATTCAAAGACACCAAACTGTTAAAATATTGCTAAAGTTAAAAGAAAATTATAACTTCACTTATTTTTTTGTATCAATATAATTATTGCTCTTCAGATTTGTGTATTTAATAGTATTATATTTTTCATTATTTTTTTGAGTTCATACTCGATTTTTATAGAGCTTAAAATACATTTTGCAGTTTACTTTATAAGAAGTGTTAACAAAACTAGAGTTTGGAAATTATTTTCTACAGCATATTAATTTTAAATTATTGCTTTAAAGGTGGGATAGTTCTCATTGCTGGAACTGGTTCAAATTCCTTATTAATAAATCCAGATGGTACAACAGGACGTTGTGGGGGATGGGGACATTTGATAGGAGATGAAGCTTCTGGTAAGTTTTCTTTAAGTTTGATTTATTTTTAAATGAAAATTATTTAAGATGATAAAGACTAGCAATAAGTCAACATTTTTTATTGAAAGATGTAAGAAAATGTTTAATAGGGCATATTTACTAAGGAAAGTATTTAGATTTTTCTGAATGAGCTGGCAGTTGAATATTTAATGTTCTGGCTTTCATTTCAACAGTTTGTGGGTTTGATTTCCGTTTTGGGTATGGATATATGTTGTAGTTTGACATTCACTTTAAACTTTAGGTCATTGTTATTTAAAATGGTATAGAGAGAAAAGTTTCTACTTTAAATAAGCATGTTCTACTAGCTATACTAATCTTTAAAGTACATTATGTTAAGTCAAATATTATGTAAACCAATTACTATTATATTCTCAAGTTCTGAATATGTTACTATAAAAGTGATAAATCGGTGATTATGAATAATCACCAGTTATTATACATAATCTTCATCAAACGGTAAAAACGGATCGGAATTTATCACACTTCTCATTACATATATATTAATGACTTATATTTGAGTCAACCACAATTTAATCACTAAATTATAAAAATAGTTATGGTTAGTTAAAAAATAAAATGAAATTCCATTTAAATTTTATGATGTGCAAAAGTAAATTCAGATTAAAAGTAAATTCTGATTTTTTGTTAATACCTTTAAAAGTATGGTCATTACTTTCCTTATTTTTTGTCACATAAATACATTTTATTGCTTATAACCATTAGCTGAGACAAACCATAGATAATTTTTTAATTAAATTATCTGAAATTAAGAAGTAACTTATCTTTCAAAAACAAATGTATTATTCTACAGTTACTGAAAATTTTCAGATATTTTGCAATATAAATGAGCATTTCTTTTGCTGAGCAAAAATTCAGACACTTTAAATGTTTTTTTTTTAAGTAATAAAGTCATTATTTTATTTTGATAGCAATGTGGATTTCTTTAAAAGCAGTTAAATATGTCTTTGATGACGAAGATAATTTGGCAAAATCTCCTTATGATATTGCAAAAGTGAAAGAATTAATGCTTCAGCATTTCAAAGTAAGCATATATTATAAAATTACCATAAGAATTATGCTAGTTTTTTAATCAACATTTCTTTAAATTTGTTTTAATTTCTAGAAATTTTCATAAAACTAGATTTAAATTAAATATCTAAAGTTTATTTAACCTGCTAATTAACTTTACCAGTAAAATGAAATATACTTGAACACTGAGTAAAGTAGTTATATGTAATGTATTCTCTCAATATTTTTTAATTTTGTAAATGAGAAATATTTTATCATTTTTTTTCTGCTGAGTTTTCTAGATTCTTTGTTGATAGTAGCGATTGAAATTGGATTATGAAATGTTTCCTAGTTGATTCTTTATATTTTGATATTGTTCTCAGATAACTCAAGTTTATAATATTGAATAAATTATATTTTACGGTATAACCTTGAGTCTAAAAATGAAAGCACATTAGAGCAAAATGTGAATTTTATACTTTGGATTTGCTTTAGAATAGAAAAATTATTTTTGAAAGTAGAATAAGAAAAAATTTATTAAAAATTTAAAAGTATTTATGTTGACTTTTCTTATAATTTATATTACATTATATGTGAAATCATTGATTTTATACAAATTACACTTGATAGATTTTCATATTTCGATTATTAGTATCAGTGTTGTGTAATACAAGAACCTCTTTTCCTCTCTGTATATATTCCTGAATATTTTATCATATTGGTACAATTGATCTAATTACTTAGAAAAAATTATTGTAATTTGAAGTGATGTTGAAGTATATTGAGCATTGATAAAACATAAAATAAATTGGGCATTTCATATGTACTTGCTTTATAAAAATTTAAGTATGATCTATTTTGCCTTCAAATATAACCTTTTAATTGAACTCTAATTTTTTACTTAATTTTTAGATTAATGATAAATTTGGAATACTGGAGCACTGTTACACTAATTTCAACAAATCCAAATTTGCTGGACTTTGTGCTAAATTAGCTAAAGGTAATATCAATTTTATAACATTATTCTATTAAAGTAGGGTATTTTGCAGCATTTTTTGAACTGAGTCATAATTTTTGATTTAGTATAAGTTTATTTTATCATTATATAAATCATAATGGATATTATGGTATCACTGCTAACATTTGAATTCATATTTACATTTTATTGTACTATAAGTTGCTATGCATTTAGTTACTTAGTTATAGTGACCTTTAATTTCTAAAAGCTAATTAGTTTTGAGCTATGACTTACTAACAAGATTAACATCTGAATTCCATTTGTTTTGCAAATGAGTAGTCATTGTTTACAATGTTGACATACAAGTAATAACATATGATTTTAAATGGGGAAACTATAATTTGATTCGCCCAAGGAAAAAACATACCAGTTATTAAGATGAGCAATTTTTTACAATTGAAAGGAAGACAAAGTTTAAGAAAAAGTAAAGTGCAAATAAGTTGAATTTAAACAAAAATATAAAAAATGTCTACATCCATTTTAATTATTTAATTAAAGAAACGTTTTATCATTGAATGAGTATTTTTTGTTGATACATCATTTTGTAACAAAATAATGAAATATCAGAACGAGAAATGTTCTTCATATTGAATTTTATGTTAAGTGCTGCAGCTAAAGTATCAACACTAAATCTTGATTTCTCATTTGTTCAAAAACCATTACCAATTGAAGAAAATTATTTCAACTGCTACATTAGTTCCAGGGCAGTAATATAAATTCATCAAGAATAGCTTATTTTCATATGGAATGTGTTCATGTTTAAAATGGTTAAAAATTTCCACCCATCTTTAATTTGTATTTCAATATGTTGATTTTCCTATTGTTGTAATTTATCACTGTTTAGAAGATTGAAATGTACATTTAATTTCTTCAAACAGATTTTTATTGATTTTAATACAATTTTCAATATCTGCCCAGTTTATTTATGATGAAGCCAAAAAACACCATTTAAAACTGTTATTTATTTTAATATTTGTTTCTGACCATTCTTCGACATATTGGAAACATATTTCATAAAAATTTTTGTGCTTTTTTGGTACTTTTCCGTTATGCCTGAATTTGATTACTCTAAGTTTGACAGTTTCCTTTTTATTGTTAAAGGAATAAATTTTCTTAAATGGTGATTTATATTGAAGGACAAAATCGTTCAAAATGATGCAAACTGCTGTAGCTGAAATATGTTTACATTCAATCATTTGAATCGTTTTGTGGAAAACAGATGTCTGATTATGGACAAAATGTATTAAACACGCCAACAATTCACTATTGAAAAAAGGTTCTAGAATTTTTGGACATTTGTCTTAACTTAAAAAATATGAATGCAGAGATTCAAATAATTGCTAAACATGCTCTATAGCAGGTGTTAAAGCAAGTCATCTAACTTTTGAATATCCTGAAAGTTTCTTGTATTCAACATTTGTATCTTCACAAAATTTTTTAAAGTAGTCTCATGAACTGTAAAACAACTAAAATACAAATAAATTTTCATTATTATTTCTTCTACATCATTTGGCATAGCAGATGACAATATGTCTAATGCATTTGATAAAATATATGCATTACAACTTATGCCTTGTATTTTCTTTTGGAGTAAATCTTGTACTCCTTTGCTACTTCACCCACCAAAATTATTGTTTTTATTATTATTAGTGCAACAACTTTATATTTCAAATTGTTTTCATTTATTATTCTGTACTGGTGATTCGCAAAAATTTTAGCAGTTTAGCCCTTAATGGACTTTAAATTAAAATGTTTCATGTGAATGCCCTTGTTAACATTATAATATCTTACTAGTACTGGATACAATTTTGTTTCGCAAGAATTTGATGCATCAGATAAAATTTTTATAAATTATGTATTTTTCAAGTCTTCTGCAAGTATATTATCGCAGTAATTTTTGAATACTGATTTAATTATAGCTTGACATTTCATTCTGGCACATCAAAATTAAGGATCGAGAAAGATTATCAATAATTTCGTTTTTTGTTCAATCGACACTATAAAAACTTTGATTATAAATTACTGTATGGAATGAAAATGCTCCCTCCATTACAGCTGTTTTTCTTCTGTGTAGTAATTAGAAACTATAAAAATTTTTTTTTACATTACTACTGCAAGCTTATGCATCTAACGATTGCTTATGTTTGTTGGTATTTAAATGCTAAGTTATGGCTGCTTTGCCTTCAATTGCAATACAAAAGTCACCTCTCTAAATATTACAGGTAACAGTGGTGTCCTTCTTTAACATGAGAAATGGAAATTTCTTCTTCAATTGATCATTGAAATGGCTATTCCTCTTTGATCTTTCCATCCTTTAAATAAAATTAAAATATGAAGCTACATAAACAATGTAAGCACATTATAAATAAATTTTTAATAACAAAAACTTTAGCAAATCTTTATTTAAGTTTCAAATTCTACTTAGTAAAGCACTTACCAGACTATAATAATTATAAAGTGAAAGAGATTTGTATTTGCATCAGATGTAAATGTGAACTATATTATAGATACATAAATATAAACAAAGTAAAGTGCGCAAAAGTGTGAGGGTGTAAGACAAGTGTGGCTATGCGAAATTTTGATGTGCGTTGTATGCATTTTATAATCATGTTTTTTCGAACTGGATCATCGCATGACGATTAAAGCTTAACATTTCGATATGGCATCTTTAAATAATACAGAGATAAACAGATTAGTTATAAAATAGTGAAAAGGATAGATCCTACCAAAGGAAGACGATTGTCACCTTACAATTAGCTTAAAAATATATTTATTTCTTTGAATATTTTGAAATTTGTATGCACTTGTGTTACTATTTTGTTTTTTGACTTCAGAAATAATTTTTGAATAAAATTTGCCAGCATTACCTATATTTAATTAAGATATATTTATAATAAAGTTTTGTCTTTTATATCAACTTTCACATTGAATGTATATCTTCATTGTTTTTTTGGAACCCAATAAACTGTTACTTTCAATTGATGTAGAGCTCTTGTGCAGAAAGATCATTGAGCAATAAACAAAACAAACTGTATGCAATAATATTAATATTCATTAACTTCTGCATCACTGTTTTTATTATATAGCTAACATCATTCATCAACAAATTTGCATTTGTTTCAGCATAGCATTTCTCTGGAATTAGAAGTTTACAAACTTTATTTCCATATTTAACAAGTACATTAATTATTTATTAAGAATTGTAAGATATTTTAAAATATGCAATTGTAACATAAAATTGAATATAATTTGTATTGATCTTATTTTTCAGGTTTCCTTTAAAATCAATCTAAAAATATAGAATTAATGTTTCTTTAGTATCTACTTGAACTATTTGCTTATTGAAATTATATGAACCATATTCCCATATCATTTTACAAAATAAGTTAAATTATTTTTTAGAGTTCATAAAATACAATCTCAAATGAATTCATTTTATTATAATTATACAAATGCTTCAAATTAAAACAATTACAATTATTCAAATGAATTATTCTAAGCAAACAATTCACCAGAGTACCACCTTGTTATATGCATACTTATTTCTTTAGCTTATGAATGAAATTATATAAAAGATTACATTTCCTGTATATTAGACGAGTGTGATTATTTAACATTGATTATAAATTGTTTATTTATCAAAAAAGGAACATCTTTAAAATATGTGTGATGTACTGAAATATATGCATATATAATCTGCATATTTATAAACTATGTTATAAACCAACTATTATTAAAGTTGATAAATCATCTCTCATACTGTACATAATAATTTTTCTCGATATTATGTGATATTAAAAATAATTCAAATAGCATTTTGTAAAATTAAACTCGTAATAGATTATGAAAGTTTTCTCTCAGTTCTGAAATATGGTGCTGAAGTATTTTCAATAATTAAAGTATGTTTGAAGGATACTTGTTGATGATCTCTGACAATGAAAACTGCATCATTATAAACATAAGTATAAAACTTAATCAATGAAAAAAGAACGAAGACTAAAAATTGCTGTAGAAATAAAAATTGAAATAACTTAAGAAGTTTATATTTTCATAAAATTGGAAATTTCCTCTGCATGTTTCAATTATTCTACTTAAATGAATATTAAAACATATTTTATCCACTTTTTTATAGCTGCTAATGAAGAAAAAGATCCTCTTTGTTGTCATTTATTTTATGAAGCAGGGAAAGTTTTAGCTAACATGGTAATCGCACTCAAACCAAAAGTTCACAAAGTTAGTATATATTGTGTTCTCAAATTGTGTAATATTTGGATCTTTTCATTTAACTTTATATATTTTGCTTATTAAAAGCAATTTGAAATTTAAAACTATCATGTGTTTTTATCATGAAGTTTGAAATTTATCATGTGAATTTCTGTTTCATTTCTAAAAATAATATACATTTTAAGATCTTTCACTACAATGTATATCATTTTAAAGTATTGTAGTTTTTTTTGCCTGTATATATTAACTGGTTTTAAATTCCCCCAAGTACACATTTAATTCCTATATATTGCTTGTAATTCCTAAGCTAAGTACCTAATTATTATATATTACTTGTTAAAAAAATTTTTGTGCTTAATTATTGTGTGATTTAAATTGTATTCAATAACTGACTATATCAAGGACTGATTTAATAACTAGTTTTGGGCTCGGAGGAAAAAATATTTGTTATTCAAATTTAAAATGTTGTGTGCTATTGTATTTTAACCCTTTAAGCAGTTTGCCTGTACGGTGTACAGGCATCAATATATTCTCCTTTCCTTTTTTGGTTTGCCTGCATTTTTCATTATTGAAAGATAATGTCCATGTAAATGAAATGCTTTCATCGGGTTTTCTATGTCTCGGGAAAGCGGGAACTTTTCTTTGAAATTTTTGTTCAACTGTATGACGTGCTTGTGAATCTTATGGAAATTGTACCATACACAAAAACTTCTGAACTGTTTGGAAAATTGTAAACTTCAAAACTCACAGTAAGTATGAGAGAAATTTTTGCAGAACTTGTAAATCATTCCTTACTGCATGCAGAATGTACTTTAAAAAAGCAAACATTTAGAAGGTTTTGTATCCAAAATTGTAAAATAAAAAATGTTGTAAAAGCATTAAAAGTGGAAAAAAAATCTTAATATTCTTATTCTATTAAGTATGGTACTTAATTATATGCAATAAAAAATATGCCTTTTTTGGAAGCATTTCTGGTAAAATAATTGACCGCTTAAAGGGTTAAAATTTGTTTATTTATATTAGTTTATATTTTATACAAAAAGAATTGAACAAGTTTATTCTACCAGTATATTCATTGGATGTTGATTGCAAAAAATAAAAGAACTCCAATTAAAGAAATCACTTTTGACTGGAGTTTTAATTTGAACATGGAAAAAGTTATACAATTAAAGCAAGGAATGAACATTAAAAATAATTTAATTAACAGCTACTTAACAATGTTTTGTAAGGGAATTCTCAAGTGTAGATTAGCTAAAAATATTAAATAAGATGAATAATCTAGTCAAAGTTATTAAATACTTTAAGTTGGAATTCTTTTTATCTGAGTTCTGATGCATTTTTGAGTAGTGATGCATTAGGATAGGTGAAAATGTATTCACTGTAAGGAAAAAAAAAAATTCAAAAATCGAAAAAATAAATAGTAAATTATTTTATTTTTTAAAAATTACATTGTAGAAATGGAGAAAAAAGTGTTATTATGATTAACATTCTTATCTTACAGTAATATATGGAACTATGTATATATGGAAGTGGAATGTTACATTGTGTAAATTAACTATATCAACAATTTTACTAAATACATTAAATAATAAGCAAGTTTACTTAGGGAGTTTAAAACCACTATTATATTTTAAATAAATTGCAAGCATTGTAATAAAAATTTTTTTAATTTAGCTAGAGAACATCTTATAAGCTTTATTCCATTCAGTGCAACCATTCACCTTTGAATTTTGGACAAACCAAAAATAAATATTCATATTCAAATAAAGTTATGTTCATTTTCTATATATATAAACAAGTCAGATATTAAATAATAAAGAAATGCATTTTTATTATATACAATTAAATTATATATAAGCAAAAATTAATTTTCTTTTTCATGTGTGAATTTTCTATTTCAAAAATTTATTTTGTTGTGAAATTTGATTTTGAGTTAGAAATTAGGCAAGCATTTTTATAGCACTTTTGAATCAAGCTGTTCTGAAAAGATGACCAATATTCACATTTTGATGATTAATAAAAAAATTATTTATGGAATTTTTAACAAATGTGTACAATTTTTCTAATATTAAGATTACTAATTCAGATTAACTTAATACTTTTTTAAACAATAATTGATTATTAAAGACTTGCAGAAATTTTTTATAAACTAGGTAGCTATAGAATTAGTCATCAGTTTATAAAAATTTAAATTGTAGTATACAAATATTTGTATTGTAGTGTATACATAATGTAGTATACAAATATTTATATACATAAAGAATACTTGGCAAATTGTATGTTTTAATGACTTCAAAATTTGGTTAAATGTAAAAATGTTTTTAAAAGATATTCTTAGTTAATAAATATGGATCAATTTTAACTTAAAAATTTCCTACTGGTTGTTTGTTAAAATGTTTTACATTCTAGATAAAATTTACAAATGAATAAAATGAAAGTAACTTTACAACTGAATTTTATATTATGAACTAAAAATATAAAATATTTGCATACATTCTTTAGAAAATGTTACACATAAAATAGATGCCACTTTTTTTTTTAATTTCGCACATTTGAATAGATATATTAGTTTACTTTCAAATTTTAATTTTGGTATAGAAAATATAGTTTTTAATTTTAGAGTATTTGAAACATTTTATTGTATAAATTGTACCAATGTATGAAAATGCATTTAGTCAAACAGGAGTAACCAGTATATTTTGTTTACCTAATATAGGGAAAAATAAATAGCCATGTTATTTCATTCATTTCAGGAATTGCTAGAATGTGAAGGTGGCTTACCTATAGTTTGTGTTGGATCAGTATTTAAAAGTTGGAAATTATTAGAAAAAGGTACAAAGATGATTTAATTACCTTTTTATATTTCAAAGATTTTTCATCAGTAATTACATATTCTTACATTTTATTTTAGGATTTACTGAGAGGGTAGAAGGAAAATATAGTAAATGTACGTTAATGTCTTTGAATTGTTCATCGGCAATTGGAGCTGCATTTTTAGGTGCCAAATCTACTGGTTTCAAATTATCTATAAATCATGAAAAGAACTCCACAATTTTATACCAATTTTTATCTAAAATAGTTTAAATCCGAACCTGCTCTTGATCAGTTGTAACATTCAGTATTTATATTTGTTCCTATTACTCAAAATATCCTAGTTTTCCAAATTGATAGAAATTTCTTTTCATCCATTTTTGTAATAAATTCAAACACTTCTCAGAACATTTTAATTATAATTTTACTAGTGATTTATAAGAAAATTTTTTATATTTCATGCAAGAAATCTTTATATTTTGTTTTTAAAATAAAATCATTGTGTTAAATTAATGGAGTTATCATTTTATAATATACTCTACAAAATAAAAATTTTTTGTAAAAAAATTCCTTTCATTTTTTAAAATTTTCTCCTAGGAAAAATAGTAAATTATGTTTGTCGTTTATTTTTAAAAAATTTATCAGTGATAAGTTAATTGCTAATGACAGATCTGACTCAGTCACAATACCATGTTAATTATCTTAATGCACAATAAATTACAAGGGCTCAGGTGTAATTTCTGTGAATGTTGAGGAAATGTCGTTACTGGCTATCCTAAAAGAGGCATGCAAATCATGCACAAATTTACATGCAGTGTTTTGCAGCAATGAGATGCAAATCGGTAACATAGCAGAATAAGTGCACTTTATGCATTAGTATAAACACATATTGGATTCTAGTAATTAGAAAAAACAATAGAAAAACACTAAGATCTTTTGTGAATTTGATTTTAAACTTTAGTGAGGAATTAAAAACTTAAATGAGAAATAGAAAAATCAAAGTTTTTATTTTTTAAGTTGAAAAAATAAGCTTGTAAATATGTGAAAAAACTTACTGCTAATCTCTTTGCAAATTTTAAATATAAATACATAAATAATTTTTTGAATACAATTTTTTTCTTTTTAACTCAAAGTTTTTGTTAATTTATAATACATAGTACAGCTGTTAATTTATAATAAAACTGAAAATTTCTAAAAATCTGCCAAGCTTATATTTTACTCTTTTTAAATCACTAAATAAGAGAAAAATATATATTAGAGCAAATTTAAACAAGGAAACATCTTAATGTTGATGTAAGCAAGGCATTAGTCTTAACAAATTATTTAATCATCTTCGCCGATTTAAACTAACTATAAAGTAAATGTTTTATCTTTTTCATTTTGCGTTTTCTTCTGTTCTATTTTCAACATGTTAATGGTTTAAATCAATGGAAAACGGCTTCTCAAACAGATGCTTTGGTTTTGATATAAATCTTATTAATAAAATGAACTTCAACAGTATTCTCAGACATTTGATAAGGCACAGGTGCTATATAATCCAGGATGCCAAATTCTGAGATTGCCAGATACATAAGAAAAATCTCCAACCCTGTTTTTTATTGGTTGTACACATACACCTATAAAAATTATGCAGAAAATTCTATTTTGGTAATCTAAGTATTTACCTCATAGCGCACGTCACACGTCATCTTGGCAACATTTCTTCACCGCTACAAAAATTCAGAATTTAGAATCGTGGGTTATACGGCCCCTGCACCTTTGATGGCAAACTTCGCCTTGTTTGAAGGCAGGCAGAAAATTTGTTGATCGGATTTACACTGCCATCTTTATGTGTGACGTAGATTCTGGTGTCATGGATATTTTAAACCAATGAGAATCGGGCACATGTCATATAATCCAGGATGCCAAATTTGATTGCATCCTAGCACAGTCCACACCCTTGGTGTGAATGATTTTGGTTGGTGATAATTGTAGCTCGTGGTAATCTTGGTAACCCTACTTCAATTCAATAGATATATGGACCTTAATATTTCTGGAATTTTTTCTAGCTAGGCGTATTTTTTCAGTTTATCGCCAAGAGTGTGGACTCTCTTAGGATTTTACCCGAAATTTTAAGATTGGTGATTTTTTTGACGGATTTTCTTATTAATTTTGCAACTTGGTTTTTATTACATCAGAGATGGAGACTTATAAAAATTATGCTGTATTATATATCAGCTGTGCTGAGAATTGTAATAAACTAGTGTAATAATCATTTCAACTGGAATGAAAGAAACAACCACTTTATGGTTAATTACATCATAGCCAATTTTAGATTTTAAAATTAATATTTCTTTTTACAAAAAAAAAAATTGCTGCCTGAGAAATAAAAAGAAACTATCAATATAAGTGGTGCTGATATTGATATGAGTTGAGGAATATAAAATTTACAGAACCATTTTTAAAATATAAATATATTAAAATGCATTGTAAAGTCCAAGAACTTTTATCCACAAAACAGTAGCAGTGTCACATTTGAGAAAATGTATATAATTTTTTTAAGACATATGACACATTGTGAAACTACAAAATACCTATTTAAATAATAGAAAGTTATATCGCTTTTACATTTTACGCAAGTTACATTTTATGAGGGCTAATTTGTCAGGAGCTTAAAATTTAAAGAATGGTATATTGTTACAACTCAAAAATGTGGGCAAGGAAAGACATTTGTCTTTCACTGCTACTAATTTTTTTTTATTCTAAGTATTGAACAATTTGCAGATAAAAATTTTCTAGTTCAACTTCATGCTAATAATTTTTATAACAAACAAAAAAAAAAAAATCAGTGATGGATAAAATACTGCATAAAAACATCTAAAATATTTGCACTATATCAATTTTGGTCAATTATGTATTACTTATATTCACATTCTAGTGGTTTTAATCTTGTTTTGTGAAGTAATTGTAAATTATTTCCATCATAAGATTAAAATTCTTAGTTTGATTTTTATTCTTACATGTGCTATATAATGTAGATTTTATAGCAATATAGTTTTTTAAGAAAATATAGCACATAAAAGATTAGACAAAAAATAAATTGAATATATTTATGTAAGGGAAAAAAGTGCTCACAGTTAATTTCAATCGCTGATTTCTTATTGAGAATTTTTTTAAACCACACTAACAATGATGTTGTAATAATAAATGATTGTCACAATAATTCATACAAATAGAAAACAAATTAGTTATTGATTATTTTTTATTTCTAGAACTCTGATTTTACAAGACAACATCAAGAAATAAATAATATTTTAAAAAGTGATTTTTTTTATAGATCATATCTTTTTATTACATTCATTTCCTAATTGGTAACAACTTGAGACGATTACTTTTTTAGATGCATAATACATAGATAAAAGATACATATATATATTAGCACATCAAATAGAAACATGTAAGTATAGAAAAATTCTTTGGTGCAATTGCAAATTTACCATTTTTATATTTTCTGTAGTTCATTCATAACATTGTCACTGAGTAAAATTATTTAAGTTATTTGACTAGAGCTTACAATATCTTAATTAAATAATTAGTTGATTCATAAATTTATAGTAATTTAGATTAAAATTTTATAAATATGTCAAATCTTTTACAATATTATGTAGCACAGTTAATAAAGTTATGCATTATATCACAAAAATAATGTCATAAAATAAGTAGATAACATTTCACCATGTTGAAAGGCAATTCTGGAATAGGTGAATATTTGCCATACTTACTTTAAATTGATTAAAAATAAATCAGTTTTGCCCCCAATTAAAAGTATTTTATGCAATTAATTATTAATAGATATTTTATATAAATTTTATTAGCATTACTTCAGTGAACAATTTCAATATTTTGAACTCTATCCTTTTTCTGTAATAATGCAAACATAATAGAAATTGAATGTAGAAACTTTTTTACTAAAGTAATAAAAATTTATTGCAAACAAGTTAATAATTTCTAATTACATTTTGATTACAAAAACTTAAAACTAATTAATAAATTTAACTTAAAGGAAAATTAAGTTTTTAGTGGTGTTACACAATTTTTAAATACATAATGATTTGAACAAAATCAATTCACATGCAAGGAAAGTATTCAATCATTCCTAATGATTTTAAAAAAAAATGCACTTAAGTATAATAAAGATGCATTTTTTTGCATATTATATTGATTTTCAACAAACTTAAAACTTGCTAAAGTTTTATGTGAAAATTGAAGATTCTTAAAATGATCGATTTATCACACTTTGTTCACAGATAATTGCAAATTCAACAATTTCTAAGAACTCTCATATTGGATAGAACTTTCCAAAAACTAACAATCAGAATTAACTTTGAGCAAGTACTTTTCTGTGTGGATGTATTTTTCATTCATTTTCTCACCTTGTTGCTAAATATAATTTTCAGACAGTAAATTAAAAAACTTCAGAGATCTTGAAGTGATTTATGTTCTATAGTTAGTGACCTCTTGTAGTAAGAGGTTACAAATTATCAGGAACTAAATATTATTTCAGTTCTAGTCTAATGAAAAAGTTTTAATATTAAGTAATAATAGTTCGATAAAACTCGAACTATAGTCCATTTTTTGCATGGTAGCTCATTCTGATGGCTTTGTTTTGTCAAGTTCACATACACAAAGTACTGTCATGCATTGTTTTAAAAAGTAAACAAGATTTGAACTTACTAACTCATTTGTTATTTGTCAGCCACAGTAAAGTTTATCACTTCACTCCTTTATAAATCCATATTTCTGCATGATTAACCACATCAAAAGCACTGTCTAATAATACAGTTATGTTTACCTCAATAAATGGAGGCATGAGTTGAGGAAATCCTGAGAAAATTCAGAATGTTAACCTCTTCAAAAACTTCAAAGCTTATGCTTTGAAAATGTTTTACACTGCAACATGCCCAAAGTTGTCATTACCATCATCATTCATCAAACCAACAGAATACTTTTTAAGCGCATCAAGAGGTTGTAGTGGCCTTTTGGGCCAAACTTTAGGTTTTTTCAAATTTGTTGCATCTTTCCATAGTTTTTCCATTTTTACAATGTATGGATAGATGTTCTGTTCAATCCATTCTGCTACAGTATACTCATCGTACACTTCCCGTAGAGCATCTCTGGCTGTGCGAACTAATGAAGTAAGAGGATAGTAGATTGAGGAATAATCAGTAAGTCCTTCATCAACACGCATCGGACTGGTTATGTTATGACGAACATTATAATCTGTCATCCATGCTTTATGAATTGTTACATCGTAAAGGTAGTCATCTACTCGTTTCACAGCTTCACTATGATGTTGAGTCATTCGAAATACAGCTGAACCAGGAAAGAAGCAAGATGAAGCTCGCTGCCACAGATGAGGATCACTTTCAAAATCAACTTGACCTCGCTGATGAACTGTGCATTGAAGTACATTCTGGAATTTATTGAACAGAGACTGACTGAAATAACCTTGTGTTACAGTAAGAAGATCAATCACCAAAGATGGAATTCCAGCAGGTAAAAGTTCACATAATGTAGCTAAGTGATCATAACGTTGCCAACCAGTTATAATTATTCCTCTGAAGTTACCAAATTTTTTATGTTGTTCTGCCATAACTTCAAGCCATGCTTCATTATTTTCCAAATGCATTTTTACATTAGGAACAGTAAGTGTTTCACCAAACGCTCCTTTAAAAGCACTTGCTGCCCACACAAAAGGGAATACTTCACTGTAAGACATCCACACATTGTAAGGAACAAATCGATATACATCTTTCACATATGTCCACACCATTGGCTCCACCAGAGTTCCCAGTTGGAATTCCTTCAATTTCTCAGTGGGCATCTGACGTAACATATCATCCCAGATTATGGGTATAACCTAAGGAAATTAATAAAAATATTAGAATAATATTAGTTATATAATAAATTTAAAGAGTGCACAGAATTACTTTTGTATCTATACTTCTTCTATATAATGGTTATGTATTCCTGACAGTAAAACCAAATTCCATCAAGGTAAAAAAATATTTAAGAATAAATAATTATTTCATTACAGTTTTTTTTACAGCTTATTAACTATCGACTAAAGTTAAAAAGGAATCTAATAACAAAAAACTTATTTTAGCCAATGTCGTATCTGTATGATAACTATCTCAAGTGACTAGAATTTATTTTGGATAATGGACATTAAGGTCAAAAAACATAATGTAACACATTTTATCAGAATATTCAAATTTAAGAGTCAAAAGGTCATTCATTAAAATGAAAGACAAAAAAAGTTAAAATTGTTCTCTGCCTGTAAGCTGCATTATTAAAATAGTAACAATTTTCACTTTATTCATTCCACACAAGCTAATATTTTAAAAAGAGAAAAGGTCTGGCGATTATCTAATTATTAATGATTTCTCTCAATGAAAATATTAATGTTATAGATGCATGAGGGAATGCAAACTAACATGAAATGGAAGTGAACATTGAACCAGAAATCCAGGATGAAGTAACTTGACAACTAAATATGATTTGTTAATCAAAATGGAAAAATTATTCAAAATTATTAAACTTTATTTTTTGGAATTTTAATAAATCTCCACTGTCAACATTGCAGACTGAATTGATTTAAAATGTAAAATCTTGTTTCATTATTTATGATTTTTTCATAAAATAAATAAAAAAAAAACTATAAGTTAATATCAATGTATACATAACAAATTGATTTTAAACTTAATGAAATTAATATAAAATGAAAAAATATAGATACAAGTAGTGAAAGTTTCTAATGTTCACAAGTTTATTTATGAAAGCTACCACACACTTTGAATGAGAAGGATAATTCACACATGCAATTTCAAATAATTAATTCAATACAACTATTTAAAAGTCATCTGGTGTTTGACTAAGAGTGTGCATGAAAACAGCAACAAAGAAATTTTTGAGTATAAATTAATAAATAATTTCATTTTGATAACTTAAATCGTAATGCAATTATTTTACAATGTAGACTAAAGATAATAGTTTAAGAAATTTTATTAATGTTTGATAGAATAAATAGGAATATAGACGTTACAATTAAAAATATGCAAATATTCTAATTCTTTCAGATTAAAGTAGCAAAATAAAGCTATTTTGTCAAATGCTTTAAAGTCTAATCAGTGAAATATTTTTCCAATGTAAGTTACAATAGGTGGAAAATGGGTTCAATATTTTGCAAAGTTTTCTGTGAATGAATAATATTAAATATTCATAAATTTTTAAGACCAAATATTATGCAATATACATAAATATTTATCTTTAATGTGATACCTTAAAAACTTTTCCACGCAGAAGTAAAAAACTTAAAAAGCATTGACAATTTGTAATAGGGATGAGTTTTATTTTCTTACCTTATGCTTTTCTCTTACATAACGTGCCACTTTAGCTACATGAGACAAAAACAAGTTATCACGATCCACTCTCATGCATTTACTACAGTAGCCAAGGTGGTAGACTTCATCACATCCAACATGCAACCATCTTATGTTAGGATGCATAGCCATAACTTGGTCAATGATATTTTCCACTAAGTTAAAAGATTCATTTCTTGATGGACAAATTGCTTGAGGGAAATCATCCACTTCTCGTAAATCTCTAAATTCCTTTAATTTCAGAGCAAATTCTAAATGGCCAAAGGTTTGCACAAGTGGTATAACTTCAAAATGATGAGTTTTGGCTAAGTTCAAGATAGTTTGGATGTCTTCCCTTGAATATGCATTCTTTGCTGAAACTGGAGCTAAAGGGCCAGAAAATGGAAACATATCTTCATATTCAATGAGGATAGCATTGGCACCTGCTTCTTTTAAAACAGGAAACAATTGCTTAAAATAATTTACTTTTGGTGGGGCGCCTTTTAAGTCAAAATGAACAACACGCAAAGGTGGAATATAATATGTATTTGCATTGTTTCCATTATTATTGCCTTTCCATGTTTTGCCTTGCTGTGAATCTTGCCAGTCATTTGCATTTTGGTTAGGAACTGCTTTTCCTTCACTGTACGACTGGTGATTATTATCTGGTGCTCCAACATAATTAATAGCTCGAGGATCTCCACCAATCTGCTGTTGGTACCTAAAAATAAACAATATAATGTCTAAAAATTCAAATTTTAAGAATTTACAATTCTTTACTGTTATTATTAATTAAGAATAAAAAGATCTGGATTTAGGGAAATAAATGGAATTTAAGGAAATGAATAATGTTTAAAGACCGTTTACTTAATGGAAGTAATATATGGTATTTTCAATTAACAAAAGCAATTATTTTTAAAATTGAAGTTGTGGACATAATTATGGTGTCTAACTTAAAATAATAAAATATAGTTTATTAAAACATGCCTTCATCTAATTTTTCGTAATATCATATGGCCTGTTTATGGAGTTGCAATATATATAGCATATAAAGTTGTTTGTATTTAATAATAAAACAGAGAAAAATTTTAAATATACAAGGCAATTTAATTATGCTGAATAAATAAATTTAAAAATACAATAAACTTTTTTAAAGTTGAGAAATTAAATAAGTAAAATTAAAAATATCACACATTTATACCATATGCATTTTCTTATAATTGAGATATTTGATTTATTCAACACAATTAATACACAAATATAGGTGAAGTTGAATACTTAAGTCATTAATCTCTAAGTTTCTTAGAGATTAATAAAAGCACTTAGATATCCTGATAGTTGTTTACTGGACGAATTTAGTTAGCTAATGAAAAAATATTTCATAAAAAATTAAGAATATGACATATTTTCAATACTAATAGAGGAAGGGGGGAAATAATTTTTATGTATTTTTTATATTACAGACATTATAATATTTAATGTGTTTTAATGATACTATTTATGTTATCTAAAATTTATTGAAAGTAAATGGAATAGTTATGCATAGTAATTTGAAGTATCATATTATAATGCAATTGATTATAAAATTAGAAACAATTTAATCAAAAAAGCTTAAAAAAACCAAAATATTTCTTATTACATCTTGCTAAATTTCTCTTACTAAGACATGGTAGTGTTAAAACAAACTAAATATTGCAAGATATTATCACACACTGATTTAAATAATGTTTTGCTTAACAATCAACAGTTCTAATTGAAATTATACATGCTAAATTAAAATTGATAAAAATAGTAGAATAGATAAAAACAAACCTGGGTGGTTTTCCACTCATGTCTACTAAATGTCCAGGTTTGATCACACCCATACCATATGAATTCTGGTCTTGCCTCTGGTTAAGTGCAGATAAGTTCCTTCTTGGTATCAAAGTTTTGTGGCTTCCACCTACTCCAACCATACCCAGTGGGAATTCTTCCCTGTCTCGTTGCTCAGAAAGACCATTACTCACTAAATGACCATTATTTCCATTAGAACCAAACTGTAAACAAACGACAAACACTGACGTGACCATAACACAACCTAAAAGAAGACTTTTTCGACGCCACATCGATAGCAACACATGTTGCGGGCAATGACGAGCAGCTTGAATCAACATTGTCTTAAGTTTTCAAACTGTCACAAAGCCTAAAATAAAAGTAGAATATGAGAAATAATAGATACAATAAAATAGTGTAATCACACATTCAGATTTCATGACAGCAGTATTTAATATCATGAATTATTATTTTTTTAAATATTTGCTTCAAATTGAAGGGAAAAGGCTATTAGTAATACAATAGTAATTTCATTTTGTTCCCAGAAAACTTGTTTATTTTGTATCTATGATTTTTCCACATATTATGCAAAAAAAAGGAAAAAATAGTGTATAAATTTAAATATGTAAGTTTTATGTAAAATACTACTTTCAAAAAAGGAATTTTATAATGTTATATAATTATACTATTGTAATAAACTATTACAAAAAATGTAGGCAAGAAACAAATCATAAAAAGCTTTACTTTTCATTTTCGTGCTGCAATGGATACCCAGCCACTGTGGTATCGCCGGAAATGAGGCAGCTGATAAATTGGCAAAGGCTGGCTCAAATCTACAACAGCCTTCTCCAGCCTTGGAGTACCATACTGTTAAAAGGCTTATTAAGTCAAATATAGCCTCCTATCGTAGAAATATTTACAAGATGTGCATAAAGGAGAAAGCATGGGCTTCCTTACTAACAAAGCCTATTCCATGTAACCTCCACAGAGCTGTGGGAGTGGCAAATTTTCGCCTTAAAACTGGGCATGATTATCTGCAAAAACACCTTCACCGTTTGGGTTTGAGGGACTCTCCAATCTGCCCTTTTTGCGGACTAGAGGATATGACTGGTGACCACCTTTTCACTTGCCCTGGACTTTCGGACGTCGCAGATAGAAATTCTGCGGAAGATGACTTTTCATTCACCTCAAGATAGTATTGGGCTGCCCGACAGAGACTGATGGTTGAAAAACCAAGGTCGGGCGTAGGATAAAAAAAAAAAAACTTTTCATTTTACACGCGTGTGAAAAAATTGAATTTCAGTAAAACAAAATATTGAAAAGGTTCAACATTGCAATGAAATCCAAATTAATAGAATAAAAGTGTCAGTATGAACTATAGACATTTAGTTTTATCAAAATTCGTTAACTTAGAATTTCAGGAATGAATACATACTAACAATATGATTATAAAATTAAATTAAACCAAGATAGAAACGATTTCTTGCAACATGTTTCACAAATTTATTCTAAATGACTGAAGTAGAACAAAGTTATCCATGCTTTGTATTATTCTGCAGTATCATGATTTAAAATTTTTTGCTTAATCACCTTGAAATGGAAATTACTATTTAGCAATCCGTAAGTCATTTCTTGATTTTTATATTTAAAAATAGCTTGAAAAAAACATGTGTCCCAGAAATAAATAAAAAAATGAATAAAATAAAAAGAAAGCTGCATTCAGTTATATTTATACATAGCATTTTTGACTCTTAAATATTATGGTATTTATATAATCTTTAAACAGCAAAATGTTATTAACTTAAAATTGGTAGGAGGGAATAAACAATAAATTGTTAAAAATATAAAATGGAATATTTATTTAAAAAAATATGAATTGATGTTCTGTTATTGAAAATAAAATTTTTAAATTATACTGACACAGTATATGAAATAGTTGAAAATATTTTAGAAGTTATTTAAAAAATGTTAAGGGGCTAAGAAATAAATGTAAAAAGAATTGAGACCACATTTAAGTTGAGCATCATCTTTACAAAACCATATTTATATTTTGGATTATTTTATGATTGAATTAATAAAAAAAATAAATAATAGCAAAGATGAATAATAAAACAAAATATTTCATTAAAATTTTTTAAAGCAGCTTCAAAAGCATTTCTCTTTAAAAAACTTACATTATTTAAAATATTTTAGGAATAATTCTTTTATCAATTTATTAGATATCTTATTTAATAAAATATAAAAGATTACTTATTTCATTACTTTATTAAATAGATAGAGAACATAAAAAAACAATAATTAGGAAGGCTTTAATTGGAGTTTTAGTATTAAATTGCACTTTTTTCTAACACTAATTCACTGAGTAATAAAATATGCATTGTAGTTAATCAGGGTCAAGTTTTAAATATTCTTCACTTTCATTAATTCAATGGATTAAATGAAATTCTCATTTGTTACAGTTAAAAATTAAATTGAATTTATAATCCCTGTTTGTAAAATAATTTTAAATAAATATTTCTATTATTTCTATGTAAAAATTCATTTTCATTAAAGATCATTATGTTCAATTAAAAAGTTTGGAACCTAAAATGTAAAATATTTTAGAAACTGGGCCTTTTTGTTATCCAGGCACATTTTTTTATTGCCCAAAATATGCTAAAGTAAATAAAACATACTGTTAATGAAAATTTTTTTGATATAATATTGTTAATTAATATTATAATTTGATACACATAATAATTAATAGTAATAATAAAAAAAATTAATAAAAATAATAAGAATATTTTTACAGGAAATGTCAAAACAGGAAAGCGCCGTAATTGGTTGAAAAAAATTTATTCTTAAACTCGAAATATTCATTCAAAATAAAATCATTTAAAAATAAAAAATACTACAATGAAAATATTTTAATGGAAGAACTTATTGAAAAATTTCTAAATGTTGGACAATTTACATGAAAATACTAAGTCGTATGAAAAATATATTTTTGCCATTAGGTTCTAATTATTATTTTGAAATAAATTTTACTCTTCTTTGATAAAATCATAATTACAACTATAAAGGAATTAAAAATGATTTACAAATGTCATCCATGTAGTAAAATTATAATCAAGTTAAATATATGTAAGTGATTGAAATTGCATCATAAATACTTAAAACATAAAAGAATTCACATTGGCAAATAGTATCTTTAATTGAAACAAATAAAATTTAATTCTTTTCCAATTAATAATTAAATTTCTAGTATACGTGAGATTACAAAAGGTTTTTTCATTCTACAAAGATTTACTAAAATTGCAATCATAGTCATGAAAAAATTTTTATAAGGGGCTTAAAAAAATTTTTTTTTAGGGTAGACAAGAAATTTAGGCTGAAACATCACATTAAGACGTTTTTATAGTTTAGCATCTTAAGAGTTTTAAGATACCCACAAATAATGGAAAAAAGCATTGAAATCGTTATATATTCATTATTTTTTCAACAGATTCTAAATTAAAAAGTTGAGTAATCTAAGATATTTAAAAATTCATTAAAAAATATTTCCTTGATAGTTTCAAATTTCTAAGAAAAATTTTGGTTATAACTCAAACAAATCTTGTTTCATAAGCAACATGAAAATGATCGTTGATTTATAAACTAAAGTACTTCATTTAACTTATTTCATGAAATTTTTCTGTGAAATTCTTTGTTATTTCATGTTATTTGATATTTTTAATTTCAAGGAAATCAAGCCCATTGCTAAATTTATTGAAATGCAATCTTACAGAGCGTCTGATTAAAGTTTTTTTATATTTTCATTTGAAATATTTCTTCAATCTCCAATATTTGTTATTTAAAAAAATATGAGCTATTTTATCAAATAGAATAACCCAATATAAAGATTAGTTAGATTTATCTAATGAAAACCAAACAATTAAAAAATGATAAACACAAAAATTGGTTTTCAAGACTTGTACACTTTTGTTATGCATAAAATGCATATTAGCTAATTGAGCTGTAAATAATTTCATATAAATTTTTATCTAAGCGAGCATCTAACATAAGCAATATTAAGTAGTATATATATATATATATATAGGCATATATATAACTATTTATTAATATACAAAATGTCTTTGCTTAAAGTAAACATAGTTTTCAATACACAAACACTAGAACTAGACAGAAGACAATTATCTAACACAGATTATAAAAGCAAATTTCTCCAAACTTTATTATTATTACCCATAAATTAAATTGTACATCAACTATGGGCAAATGAAAATGAGTAAAACTTCTGGAATTGTGATTTGTACATAGGAAAGAAAATTATGGAGGTGTCACTAAAGTTTTTCCTTTTTTAGAGCAGAAAATCCCTAAAAAATGAAAAAATTATTATTCCTAAACTTTTTGAATTAACTAATAAATATTTTAAAATGTATGTGTTTTACAGATGATTTATTTTATTGTTTTGTGCAATAATTATTTTAAGTGTGGGAAATGGTATTGTGTTTCCTCTCAGTTACTTATTCACGAAGACGTTGAATTGTTTTGTCTTATTTACTTATTTAATTTTCTTTTCAGAAACTAAAATTATAAACATCATTTTGTCAATTACAACTCAACCGGGAGAAGATTTCAAGTTATTTTAACTATTCATTTTTTTACATTATATTACAATTCAAACATTAACAAATGCTTTTTTAATACATTTTGTTTGCAAACAAAATTTGAAAACGTTACTGGAAGTTTAATATACTTTTCTAAGCTTGTAAATTCAAGATATTGCTACTATTTGTAGATGTAGGAAAAGTTAATTCTTCGACAGTCACTAATGATGAAAATATTTGCTAATAATGTTCAATAAATATTTGCTAAAAATTCTGTCTTCACATTAGCTTTTGAAGTACTTAAAGTTGAACTTTTTTAATTTCACTTTCTTCAAAAGTAAATTTTAAGCTTAAAAACTGAGACAAAAACACTTTTTTTTTTAAAAGCAATTTTATTTAAAAATTTTATTTTAACTATTTTTTAAACTATTTTTTTCTATTCTTGAAATTCTATCATATATATTGAATTAGTACCACTTTTAATTTAGATAAAATTTGCATTACATTTAAAATTTAAATAAAATCAGTTGCCCTACAACCAAAGAAACCTTTCATTAACCTCTCTTAAAAAAAGGATAAGCTAGTTTTTTTGACCGGAATAGATTTTAATTAGATCACATAAAGGAGCCAAACATGATAAATAAATATGATGATTAAACAGTTCATTTGAATGAAATAAATGTATAAAAGGGGAAACATTTACATCCTGAAAATAAATTTGTTGAAATTGTAGTCATGCAAATTTGTTTAATGCATTTACTTTATAATATAAAAAAAAAAAAAAATCACCGCTACACTTGAACAAAATATCACGCGCGCGGTCCAAACGAAACGTATTTCCCTTTCAAAATTAGTAGCCATGCATCACACTTTCGTTCACGGCCAATCAAAGAAGCAGCTGGCAGAACGATGGATGACAACTTCTAAATTAGGAGACTGAGAAAAAAAATGTCAAGACACGCCCACTCACAAGCAATTAAATAGCAACAAAGGGAAGTCACTATAATTTGCTTGGAGATGAGAGGCGTGATAACCGGAAGTACAATTCCTGAAAACCAAGTTTATTTACCAAAAAGGAAGAATAAGCTTCCATATCTGGATACGATATAGGCGAATGATCAAGGCTAAAATAGCCTCCGCAGTGAACGCAATTAACGCCACCACACGCAATGGAGGTCGTATTTCTTAGTGATTTGCATTCAGCAAACATTAGCGATTAATATGGAATAACTACGAAAAGAATGACAGTATCTGTTATTATTTTTCCGAAATTTAGTGTTATCTTAAGATTGCATGGAAAGCCATTTTAAATGCATAAAATATTTCTCATAAAAGTTAAAAGTACCGAGAGATGTATTTATAAAATATTTTATAATTGATACCTGTGAAAAATGGGATTCATTTTGGGGGGGGAGGAGGAGGATTCGTATAAAGTTTTTTTTTTTTCTGCTTCCTTTTAAATTCATTTAATGAGCATTCTTTTATATCGATTTGATAAGGATTTCTCTCTCAGAATTTCTTTTATATCTTAATTTAATTAAGATTTTGTATATTGCAAATAAGATAATTAAATAATTATTTCAAATAAAAAGTCTGATATTCGTTGTTTATTTGAAAATTTGAACACTGCATAAAATACGCGTGAAAATATGAAATATGACTCCATAGTAAAAATAGGGTTAAATTGTGAAAAATAAACTATTTTATGTTATCAAAACATTAATTTTTATTTTGTTCATTTGCAATTTGTTTCCATAAGTACGTTGAAGCATTAATTTTTTTTTTATTTTATCCCTAAATTTAAACTAAATGACTTGTTTTTCCAATCCAAATAACTTTTTATGTAGAACTGCAATTAACACTGAGGGCTAAGTGGCTTAGAATTCAATTTAAAATAAGTCTTAGTCTAAATTGGTTGGGATGTAATTCGCATTAAATTCTAAAACACTATACACAATTAAGAATGAGATTGCATTTGAACCCACATTATAATAATTATTCAAATGCAAAGTTATCTTTGAGTGTGTGTTTATCATCTTTAATTATGAGGTTACAAACCATGTATTTTCAGAGGTAAAGGATATTGTCTTTGATTATCTTTGGATGTATTCTAAATTGTTGCGAATAGGCGGAAAAATTAAAGTACACATTATAAAATGCAGTACAAAAGAATATTTTTATATATGAATAGATTTTAAACAGTTTTGCTTCCTTATTTTTTTTACTCCCAAATGCATGATCCAAACAGAAGACAGAATCAATAATAAGAGTGATATTTCTCATGTGTCTTCATGTTCCACACATGATATCAAAAATGTTCATGTAAGAAAAGTTATCTTTACCGATTGTAAACCTCATGATTTCCTGCTCAAGAGAAAAGCCAGTATTTGAAACATAAACAGTTATCGTTAGCAATTCAGTTCATGAGTAAAGCGTCCATTATTGGATCTGAATAGAAATGAGTATGTTTCAATTCACCCATAGATTTGCAAATGCTTTTAATCCTCTTCAAAGCTGTTTTATAAGAGCAATACATTGTTACGAGGGAGCTAGTAAACTATATTACTGACAACATCAACATCAAAAACGTTACACAAAAATTATATTAACTTACAGGATGAACATGATCATTGAGAAAATAACGTTTTTTTTCAATTGGTTTTTCCCACACAATTTCAAAATTTAATAAAATCATTCTAAGAAACGGGGATTTATTGTAAATCGAAGCAAAGACATTTGTCTGAAATTCTATAAATTTATCAAATCATATTTTGTTCTTAAAATTACTTACATCGATTGGTACTTATTTTTAAAAAAAGAAATTATTACTAGTATTTAAAACTAGCACTCTTTTTGCGAAATTTTACTTATACTGTATTAGAGTAGATAGTACATTATGTGAAAGTGTGAAATAAAAAAAAGAAAAAGAAAAAAGAATGTTTATTATAATAAATACTAGTTGTGTGAAAAAGCACAGATAATATCAAGATATATTTTGGTAGGATGAAGAAGGGAAAAAAGAATTGATCGTGACAGCGCTTCGGGATAGGAAGTAAAGCGGATCATCCTTGCGTAAAGGACATTACTCATCTGTCCTGCAAATAGGCGTAGCGAAAACATCCCTCCCCACTTTCACCCTTCCGTATTCATTACATCAGCTCAGATATCAACCAAGCAAGGGAAAAAATAAGTCACTTTTTTCCTTCGAAGAAAGGCAAGAATCACTCGTCGAATGTTTCTGAATTCAGATTTGCGAAGAGAGTGATGCGAAACCTCTTATTTTTTTAGATTTTATTGAAAGTGTTGATCCGAGATACAAGATCAGTGATAGAAACAAGCAGATGCAGAATATCCAGAGGAGAGAGAGAGAGAAAAAAAGATTCATTGGAGCGAGACGGAACAAAATGAAGCGCTTCTTCAAAAGTTTAATTTTACGATTTGTCAGATTCAAAGGAACTCTTTTATTGAATTCTAGAACAACTAAAATGAAAACTTTTTTTTTTTAGTTTCAAAAACAGCTAACGTCACTTCTTGTTACTTATTTTTAATAAAGCCCTTTATAATCAATTGTTCAAGCATGCGTCAGAGAAAGGATAAGCAAACTTCCGTAGGCGAAGTCATTATCATTCGAATCGACCACATCTTCTATCAATTATGAACTGTTCATTTACATTTAAAGTAACTTTTTTTTTTTCATAAAATCAAATTCTGCACGCACACATATATTCATAATAATACATTATAGAATTCACGGATTTTATTAACATATCGAATTGAAATAACAATAATCTAGTCTGGTACACATAATTGATACAAATATGAGTAAAATAAGATAGTTACTAATTATTAGATTAATATTTAACAAGATAATTAAAACAAATCTATTATTTTATTGAGGACTTTCCTTTCTTAAACAAGAATTTTCTGAGTTTGCTGAATATCACAAAAGTTAATAAGAAAAACTACGACAGTCTGATATATGAACGTTTCGACACATAAAAATCCTGCTTCATTCTGTGTTTACATGATCATTTTAAAAGTTAATCATTCATTATTTATAGTTCATTCCACCGAATTATCAGGCACCTTTTCTATCATCGGCCATTTATTATTTTCATTCGATAAAATAAAAAATATGAAATTCATTGATCATACTATTATAAGAGTTGGATTATCTGGTCGCATAAGGTTAAGTACATGGTCAATCACAAAATGGTCTCCAACACTTAACCTTTTCAGATATTAAGTTATTGTTTTTGATTATCTGGGATTAGTAAAACTAGTGATAACGCTTTCACTAGCCCATTCAAGGTCATCGAGAAAGGATACGATGATTGCCTTAGTCACTTGTTAATCCGAACAAAAAAATTGCTTATTTCCATCTGTTCTGCGCATGCGCGACAACGATTGGATGTGAAACGGAAAGTCTCCTAAATGTATGCGTTATAGTTTAAGGGTATAAAGGGGTAGAAATATCTCTACTCTTTTTTTCCTTAAAAAAATCTCTTATTTTTTTAAATTTTATACTGTTTAGTTTAAATTCTAATGATGTATTTTGCTGAAGTATTCTATTTATGTTTTTCTTCCATGATGGAGGCAGGAAAAGAACACGCAAGCACTGTAACGGATTTTAATAAGTTTTTATGCGGTTTTTCAATGAAATATTTTTCGGAAGTCGATACTCCATTTTATACATTTATACGTCTTCGTTTGCAAGCAACTTTGAAACTTCACCTTCATTTACATCTGTTTCACGCATTTTTAATTTGAATTACTTCAAAAGATAAGTTTATAATTAGGAAAAACTAAACACTCTATAATAACTTGTAACTAAAGATGTAAAAGGTATTTGTCTGGTCAAGGTTTTCCTTAAAATTGCTACATGCGTTATATAAGTAAATTTTCTTTCAATTACAATCTAAAAGCATTTATTAAGCATAGAAATTTATAACTTACTAGTAGATGTCAATTTTAATCCTTCAATCATAGCCTCAATCAATCATCAAACTGCCTGAAGATAGAAATAAACTCAGTGTATCGCTTAATATTTAATTAAAAATGTTCCTTCCTTAGTTCTAATTTTGACATTATATCCATTCTAATTCAGCAATACAGGTGAAATAATTTGTTTTCATAGCACATCAAAATAACTTTATTTCACATTTAAACCATCATATATATCTAGGCAACATAAAATTTATTGAATGTTAAGTTTTCCAACTGAAAAAATATAGGTCAGAATTCAGAATATCACATTCGATTGATCGATCACCATGTCTTGGTATATCCAATCATGGTGGCTAGAGAACGCAATTTCATTTCTGCTTTTTGCAAGAACATCAGTCGTGGTGTGAGCTTGAGAGTCTTCCGGGTTTCCATTCCATGAAATGTGAATATAGTTCATTAGTGACAAAAATGTTTCTCAAAAGTAATAAAGAGGGGAAATTATTAAAAATCCAACAATAGCCTTTGGTTGCTCAATACAGGATCTCAAATCAGCGACACATGGAACAAGTTTTTATGGTCCACAATAATTGAAAGTATTAAACAAAAAAATTAAAAACCATTCGAGACACATATTCGTAGAAAATACGACATCGAAATTTAATATTATCAGAGCAAAATATTTTTTGAACAATTATATAAGTTTAAGGGGCATAAAAATAAGATTTAAAAATTTTATTTTCCAGCTATGAGTCTTTAAGCGGAAGATGAAAGAAAAATCATTCTTTTAATGGTTTCAAGTTTCTTTAATATTGCCACATACTCTAAAAAGCAGTGACTGCTATAAATTAATCAAAGATTCTCTTTGATAAAAGTGTAAAATAAAAAGCTTGAAAAGAAATATGGATACTTTGGAAGACATTATTTTCAACAGTGAGTTGCTAGCAACAGTAAATAACTATTTTCCAGTGTTGCCATTAAAAGGGAACAAAAATCTTTTACGTTAGCAATGAATGCCACAAAATGACGATTAATGAGTGTTAGTTTGTGTCACCTGCAACTAATGGTTGATTCTGCTTCCTGGCGATGAAATAATAAAAGTGGAATGTCGCCAAAAATCATTGCAAGAGTGACGATTCTTTATTTGTTAGAAGGAAATACTTTTTTTTCTTATCATCCCAAGCAAATGATGCGAACGAAAATATATTTTGCTTAAGGAATAAAAGGCAATTCAAAATGGTCGTGGAATTTAAGGAGTGTAGTTTATAATTGCTCGAGTAAACTTGCTCAGACCATGTAATGAGAAAAGCAAATGGGAATTCAGTGGGCATGAATATTAAGCAGACTTTGCGAACAATTAGACTTTTGGCAGACTAGGGGATTTGACTGAGAATTTATTTTCATTGAACGTTTTTACTTTTACTTTTTTCTAGGAATAATTCTTAATTTTCCAACAAGATAAAGAATCAAAAACAGTTAAGAGATCGTAACTTTCCGAAATTTAAAATCGGAAATGAGCTTAAAACTATGTTTTCACTCTCATTTTTTTTTTTCCAAAAAATCTTTGAGTGTAAGTATATTCAAATAATTAGACTTTTTCTAGAAATTTTCCATTATTTTCACCCGTTTTTCACAGAACGCCATTTTTGTGTTAGTTTATCAATATTGTTCCAGTTAAGAGCCATCAAATATTTCTATTTTAGATATGTGTAATACTATTGACATTTACTTTTACACTTGAAGCACATATAACTATTTTTCAAACAGTTTCATTTAAATCGCCTTTTTTGAATGATGTAATTTTTACAAATAATACGCTATATTTAAAAATTTCGCATTGATTGATTGATTGATTCATAGTTATATTATTCACATGTTTTTTATATCATATAATGAAAACAAATAAATACATAAGACATTTTTTATTTACGTACGTCGACCTAAAATGCAAATTAAATTAGGGATTATAATTAATGTTTAAAACTGAAAGTGAGCTTTAAGCACACTAAAACAAATGTATATGTCTACAGTAAACTATTGATATTTAAATAATAAGTGTGAAAAAATTGCACATCAATCACTTATAAATTAGAGAAAGTTGGCGTTTAATTTATAGTTCTTAATTTCTAATTTAGCACAAGCAGATACACATACAAAATCTTTATTTCATGTTTTTATCCTAGTTTCGTATAAATACAGAAATATGAATACATCTTCAATTTCCAACAAGGCGGCAATTGAATATCATCTACAAAAAAGCAATATAAATTAAATATGGAAAAGAAATAGCTTTTAGCTATCATAAATCATCTTTAAGGCGTAAAAATAAAATGTCTTTGAATAAATCATTACTTTATTTATTATGAAAATCGCTCGTTAGAAACAAATTTTGTATTCTATATTTTCAGCAATCTCCCTTTTTAGCCATACAAATATAAAAATTCTCTTAAAAACTGGTTTTTATAACTATACCTTTTAATTTCAATATTTTGAGTTCTGGACAGGGAATATTTACTTTTCATGTTTTATTTATATGCAAGACATTTTGCGATTTTAATTTAAAAAACAAAATTACAAAGTAAATTCATCACTTTTGACAACATTTCAATTATTTTACTTTTAGTAGGCGTATTTTGATTTCCCAAATAATTCTTTTTTTTTCATATAAAAATTATTTAGAATATTTTCCTTAACTTGTTGCTTTTGTTAGAATACTTACAAATTTTAATCTTATTACGATTGTACTGAAAGTTCGTATATATAGACTATATACAACGTACTGTAACTGAGTTTATGAAATCAAAATATTTTTTACTTATAAAAGTGTCATCAAGATTTCTAATAAGTAATCAGAATTAGTTTGTCACTCAACGGTCATTTTTTTAAATACGAAGGTTAATTAGACCGGGACTTACAGTTTAAAGTGGATTTCTAACTACAAATATGAGTTACCAAGGTGGGATTCGAATCCAGGAATTGTTGAACCAAAGACCAGAGAACTAACAATTCGTATGCAAACTTGGCAATATGGTTTAAAGATAAAAGAAAATTAAAAAAATTAAATTAAATTAAAATACAATATTTTTATAAAAAATTAAAGTTATATTGACAACTCCTTTTCAGAACATAAAAACTGATTTTCCAATTTTTCATTTTCTGCCTTTCTAAGAGTTATCAATAGCTAAAAAATTTTTCAAATGCTATTCAAAGTAAAATTTTGTGTTTAGTAGTTTGTACAAGTAAAGCACAAGAAGAAAAAAAAAGGGGGGGGGCAGCGGAGCGTGGTTGGTTAGGGCTTCGTGCTCATTATCGGAAGGTAGTGAGTTCGAATTCCAGCGGTACGAAGATCTGTCGAGTTCGCTAAGGTGGCTGATGCACGTTAAAAGTGGGAGTGGTCGCAATGTCCTCCAAGTGAAATGATACCTCTGAGAGTGGCAGGCCAAGTATTCGGGATTTCCGCTTGGTTTCTGCTTCAATATCACGAAGACTCTACCCGGCTATTTCTGTCTAAGTGGTAAAGCCGAGGTCAGGGAAGCATGCTGGCGCAACAACAAATTATATATATATATATATATATATATATATATATATATATATATATATATATATATATATATATATAATCTGTAATATTTACAATATATGAAGATTAATTTTTCTATTTTCGGGAATTTTCGCGGCTCACACAACAAATTAATTCTGCGCTATATATATATTTCTCCAGTATTTAACAAAATGTTATTGTTACAAGGTACACAATGCAACCTCAAGCAGATACTTTGGCATTCCAAGAGTTCGTTCCAAGTTTATTGAAATAACTCCCAACATAGAAATGAGGATAATCAACAACTACTACAAAATTTTTTGGGAGAAAATGAGACAATGCATACATCGAATGGAAATTAAGACGTCATCGACAACACAGAATGGTGGCTTGAAATTAATTTGCGAGGGGGAAAAAAGTGTCACAACAGGCGATGATTGCGATATAGCATTTTTATCGCATCTTTTGTTCGCAGGCTACAATTCCAATACACGCGAGAGCGATTTCATATCGCCAAAATACTCTTTCCAAGGAAATACATGCTATCGGGGTCGTTCGGAATGAGATAAGCGAATTTATACGAACAGTTAAAAGATAAAAATTTATTATTATTCCCCAAGAGACAGTATGAGCTTGGGTGGGTAATCGAAAGAAAGATTGAATCGGAGGCAACTTCGGGAGACTCGAAGCAATCTTTGCTGTTTGCGTTAGAGTGTGGACAAATTTTTGCCGGCGGAAAGCAATTTTCAGGAAATTACTTTCTCCTCTCTCTGCGATTTCTTCTTATCAATTTATTCAAAGGTTTTTTCATTTATGCTAATGAATTGCCCATAAAGAGCTGCAATTCCTTTTCTGCTCAATATGAAATATATTTTTTACAAGTACACTATTTTTTTTTTTAAAGAAACTAATGGCATATCGAAACTTAAGAATGAATATTTCCTGCATAAGGATTTTTTTTTCGCTTAAGAAGAATTATTAGCTATTATTTTGATATTTAATAAAAGACAGACATATACAGAAGGGAAACTGATTAAAAAAAACCAGAAGTGGCTGCATTTCTCCTCGCAACCAGGTTATTATAGTGAAATCCAAAAATTAAGAATTAAATGGAAAGTCAACAAAATAAGTATTTTATACAAAACAGTTTGAAAAACAAAATCTGAGAAAGTTTACTGGAACAAGCCTAATTATGTAAATAAGTTGAAGGAGGAAACTATTTACATTAATTTGAAAAACAGGTTGCAGTAGTAATTAGCTGATTAATGTGTCTCTATGGTGGCACACACACACATTTGAATATGAGGGACCAACAGCTAAAAATAATTTTGAGCCACAGTAAATAATGCGTCCGATCTTCAATCGAACTTTAAGAACTTTGGAACGGAGATGCCAGCTCAGTGTTGATGTAGTGATTAATTTTGTTCCCTAAAGTCCCAGTTGACATCTTTAAGGAATAAGGAAGGATAGGATAGATGGATGGTAATTAAATATGATTAAAAATGTAGCAGAAATAATTTGACTATTCGTAACACAATGTAGAATTAATGTGGTACGTCTGACAACAGAAATAACTAAGTATTTAAAACAATTAAGACATTATGTTAGTCCATTAATATTTAAGTAATCAAACCGAAAAAAGCCTCAAAATCAGAGGAACATTATAATTATTTTTTGTATTTGGGGGAAAAAAAGCAGTAGTAAATTTTATGAAACTGATTTTATAATGAATGAAGCAAATTGTTTGGCATTTTATATTAATCATGTATAAGAAAAGACTTCATAAATATGTTGAAAATAATCGCATTTAGTTTTGTATATTCATCAATGATTGATGTGGAATAAATGCATATATATATATATATATATATATATATATATATATATATATATATATATATATATGAAATATGCACAAAAAGTTGAAATATATTATATGCATTTGTGCGCTTTTCAATATTTAAAAAATTAGGAAAATGAAGAATGAAAGTTTTGAACTAATGGCACCCGATTCACCTGTTTCAAAACGAAGATTTATAAAAAAAATTGGTCAATAACAATATAAAATAAACTGGAAAAAATTTATTTGGAATAATTTTTACGAATCATAAAATTTTTTATGGACACCCCTCTTTCAGTTTAAATTCTTTCCCTGAAAAAAAATTTCACTATTTCGAAGTCAATCCAAGTCATAAAATTGAAATTATGTATCTGTTAACGGCAATGTTATCACTTGAGATATTTATTTTTGAGGTTATTGTACTCAACCTAAAGCAGATGAAATAAATTAAAAATGCAATGATGAAACTGCCAATTTCACAAGCTATGCTACCTACAATACATTCAATGACTCTTCAGTGAACAGGAAAACTTGAAAGTTTCTTCGAAAAGTTTTTTGGCTATTTCATTAAAAATGACTACATAACAACTGATTTTTTCGGGATAAGTGCCTTCTCTGAAGAATAATGATAGAAAAATAAAAAAGACAGCTCAAACCAAATTAACTAGCTCTTTTTTATTGCACAGAAATGAAAATAATTATACAAGTGCATACAATATAATAATTATGTATGAACTTAATTATTTTTATAAATTGGTTTTTGTAAGGGCAGTTAGTTATGAGAAGTAAATATCGCAACTCTTTTGCGCTTGTTATATGTACTTAAAGTCCATAGAAAAAAATTCCATTTTCTCTATACAAATACAAACAAAGTCCGTCAGAGCTTATAGCTATAATTAACAATATCTCAAGATAATATCACCAATTACATACCGATTTTGTATTTCTTTTTCAGCTTACTCTTGTTTTTGCACGGAAAACTTATTTCAAAGCACTGTGACGCGTGACATTATCCGATAAAATAGGATCATCCTTTAATATATGCATATCAATCCATTAAGATTTGCGAAATTTCTAGGAGAAGAACGGATACCAAAAATATTCTGCTCACAAGATTCCCGTCACTAAAACATTTAGGATAGAATTAAGAAATGTGAATAATTGTCGATGGAATTCACTTTTTTAAAACAGTATTTTTTAGGGTAAATTTATGTAGTAGCTTGCTGCTTTTTCTTGATAATCAAGCAACCGATTTACATAGCGAGAGGTAACAGCAATTAACAATGCATTGCATACTCAATTTATATATTTTTAGAATTTTCGATAAATCTTAAGTCTTATGTATCAGTTTCACTGCACAATAATAATTATCAAGCAGTATTTTAATATAATTACACAATTTTTGTGCGGTATTTTTCTGGAGACTTTCTTATGCAGTGCATGAATTTCAATGGTGACAAAGGCATGACAAAATTCACTCACTTCATATGACTTCAAAGACACATGCCGAGAACGCTTGGCGATTTTTTTTAATGATACACCCGCCGCTTAAACTCTGTTAAATTTGAATCTAATAGGTTACAATCAATTTTGAACTGATATTCATATCTCCATTTGTTTTCAATTTGTCGCCATTTAGTCTCTAATGTTGTCCATGATAAGCATTTCAATGGAACTAATTTTTAAAAACGTTACTTTGTTCTATTAAAATATAAAACGGTAACTAAATTTGAGGTACGTGATTATTCTGGCAAATATTTTGCCAAATGTTGATGATAAAGTATAAAGTACTTCATTTTTTCCTATTATTTCTCGTAAAAGAAATCTGACGAAAAATTTCTCTTGCCTCAATAAAGCTCTTTTATTTTCATATTTCATTTCCAATTTATAAAAATTATTCACATCATTCAAATAAAGAATTTGAAAAAGTATAACTATTCAGCGTTTTATTTATTATTGAATGGCATAAAAAATAATGTACACAATCTACGCTTGGTATTTGTCACATGACACTACCAATTGTAAAAGCGCCGTCTGGTGATAAATTGAGGTCATTATGTTTTTTTTTTATCAGAGTACATATATATACTACGAGCTTTTTCTGTAATGTTTTAAGTTCATTTGTCATCAAAAGTATCCCAATGCACAGTTTGTCCTTGTTTGATACCGTACACTTACTTCACTTTCTACGATTTTTACCAGATTTCTAGATTTTACAAACTTTTAGATTTACTTTATGAGCTAAAAAATAAATTAATCAATTTTTTAAACCTAGATATATATTCTCATTTTAAAAATTTTCTTCATTTCTAGAATGAGCCATCAAATTTTTGAAAAGCATTTTCATGTGTGATCCAATTATTTATCGTGTTTCAAAGAACTTTCTCACTATTTGTACATCTTTCACATATTTTCTAAGATCCACTTTTTTTTGGTTAGTCTCAACGGCACAATGTTTTTTCTCCAATATTGTAAAAAAATATTTACTACTAATATTTACAAAATTTTTTACTTTTCTTTTGGATTTCTTTGATGTAGTCCCTATCTATATATAGAGCTAAAATAAATTTGACGGTATTCAACTTCCAAGAAATTTCCTTCGTTCTAAATGAAATGGTATTTTTTTTGAAGTTATAACTACAAAATAAGTTTTTTTTTTACAACTGAATAACTAAATTTTATTTTCTGCAATAATTCAGTATGTAGTTACCACATTAAAATTTGAGAACTACTATCTTTATTTCATTGTGATAATTTTAAAAAATTTACATTAATTCATGTCATAAAATGTTCATAAAACCAAATAAAATTTGTCATTGAAAAAAGGGAGTAAATATAATTTTATCCTAAGTTAAGAAACACTCTTTTCTTAGTTTCGTTGATATTTTTATTAAAATCTCAACTTAATTTTAAAACTTTTAATTTGAATGTAAAGAATATACCTTAAATTTTAATTGTAACTTTTTAATTATATTACTTTCTTTTATTATTTTGAATAGAACAAGTTTATAAAACATCCCAACAAAATATTTTTAGAAATCTTGTCAATCTTTTAATCACCAAATACTTTAATAGATTATTTTTGAACACTTAAATTTTTTACTAAAAAGTTATACCATATTACAAATACAAGTAACAAAAATTTTCTCAGAAACGTTCTTAAAGCGAAAAAAAGTTCCCATAAAAAGCTAAAATAAAACTACTCCATATTAATGGGTAAAAAATTAATTCCTTATGGCAAAAACAGTTGAAAAATGATGATAAAAATTATAACTGAACAAAAGGCCAATAAATGGCAACCATCGAAGAAACCAAACTGAATAGAAATTAATGCTTCCTTGACGGCTGGCTTCTGAAGGCGGATCTTTTCCCACTCTGACGTCATTAGCTATGAGACTGTTACCATGGTGACGAAGCTTCATCCACTGCGTCCTTGGGTTAAATGCAAAGGCTATCGCAAGTCAGTTATTTACGTGTTAGCGGGCAATAACTGTTTCAACAAAAAGAGTGCACAAATACTCATAGCATTCATATACAACGCAAAAATTAATTCATTTATTGGCTCTTTTTAATAAAATATCATCATCATATTTCATCAATATTTTACACATTCAAAATATTTGTAGAGTAATTTATTCATTAATGATTAATTGATTGATAAAACATCAATGTAATTGTACAATGGCTTAATTTAGTTGTTAGAAAAAAATCAATGCTTGATTTAAATGTTTGAAAAGAACATTGGATTTATCGCCTCAACGTGACGTAGTGGTAGGATAGAGCTCTTCAGAGTGGAGGGTCCCGGATTCAATCCCAGCCACTGTTGAGCAACGTGAGATGGGTGTTGCGCTTCTATCTTTGATTGCACATCTATCAGAGACGGCACCTGTGGGTTTTCTAGGTATACTTCCATACGGTACGGAAAAAACGTCACATGGTGGAAAAAAAAAAAACGATTGATTGATAATACGTATCATTGTTAATGATTAAATATAGGCGAGCAATTCTTAAATTGATTCATTGATTTAATCTTAAAAATAAGTCAGAGATAAACGGTACAAAATTTTCTTCATGGTTAAAATTTTTAGTACTAAATCATTTGCTTAGTTTTAATTAGCCTTGATACAACATTAATTCTAAAAAGAATTAAATTTTCATAAATTATGTTACTATAAATCTTTACTTACATTTTGATTTTTCTATATTACAGGCGTTTTGGGTTTCTATAGCTATTACACACACCCCAACGGATAAATTATTTAATTTTAAAATTTTAATATGAACCTAACTAATTTCTCCCAATAAATGTATTATTTCACTGAATATCTTAATTTTTTTTTCAATATTTATAAATATTTATATTTAATATTTATAAAATATAACAGACATAAACGTACATTTTTATTCTTTTACTAGTCAGTTGAGGGAGTGGTTTGGTTTGTTTGTCGCTCAACGGTCATTTTTTGCACACGAAGGCTAATTAGACCGGGACTTACGGCTTAAAGTGGATTCCGAACCACTACAAACATTCATGCCCAAGGTGGGATTCGAACCCACGAACTGTTGAACCGAAGGCAAGAGCGCTAACCATTCGGCTGCCAGCTCGGCCAGTTGAGGGAGAATGTCAAATGCTTTCTTATCCTCAGTACACACCAGGTACCTTTGTTTTTGATCCACTAACCACTGTGTTCCAAAAATATATTCTATACATAACTTATAGCCAATAATGGAGGATTTATTAAATACTTATTTCAGCATTATCTCTAAACCTTACAAAAAGTTACACATTTCAATTCTATATATATATATATATATATATTCCGTCCAAATTTTTTTACTTTCTTAATCAACACACACATTAGAACCATGAAAATAAATTTACCTAATTTATTTGTTTGTAATTTATCAAAAAATAGTAAAAGAGACAAACGCGATAGATATTTTTTAGCCTTAATTTGCCCAATACATAAACATCTTTTAAGAATAGTAATATTAAATGAAAATATTAATTTTCGCTTTTTTAAACTTATTGAATCTTTCAATAGCGTTTTAAAATAAAAATATTTTTCGTAGTATTTGATTTTTTTTTTAACAAATATTTCTCGAACATTGAAAATAACATTTCTCAAGCAAATAAAAGAAAGAAAAAAAAACTTGTAGCTTTAACTTTACATTTAAAACTAAAGAAAAAAATGTGTCAAACTAAATAAAGCCTACTAGGATTTGAAAAATAAATTCAATAAACATAGAGTAGTATTTCTCAAAATCGTATTAGATAAAATATAGTTTAGAGAAAAACTTTATCGTAATCTCAATACAACTCAAGACCGATTTCCCAAAAGGCATGCTTCCATTGCCTTAAACACAGGAACTAAATCCATAATTCGGGAACTTCCCCTTCGATGCAGCAAACAAAGGCCAAAAAGGAAACCAAATCGATCAAAAGATGAAACCGTCGAGAACAGGCACTCCACTGACTTTCAGCAGAATAAGAGCACAGCTTTCTTTTTAAGCACTATGGACACCTGGGATGACGTGAGTTCATATCCTTTTATTTTCGATAAGTTATTTGAAAGCTTTTGGTAAGGGCTATGAAAGACAGTCTACTTACCGCGACAATGAAATTTGATAACACTTTGAATCACAACGCAACTGGAATTGAGAGTTCCATAGACATTCTGCCCACTGTTGTCAGAAAAAGAAAATAAATACGATTTGAGTATTATTCTTAATTTGAAACAGAAATAATTACTTGAGGAAAAAAAATGAAAAGTTTCTTTTTGTTAAATATATTAACATAATGATACATATAGAAGTTGTTAAAATATAATATAAATCACCAAAATAAAAGAATAATAACTGTGATAAAAAGCCATGAGGGTCCTTTTTTTTCTAGTGATGGTGTTAGTAGCACCAAAATGGAATACTAATTTGAATGAATTAAAAACTCCCTATAGAAATTATAATGAAAAAAAAATCGGAGCAAATATTTTTAAATTTGACATTATAGTTTAGTAGGTCAAGCGATTTTTACAAAGCGGTTTTCAGAAAATTATCATTAGTGAGAATTGGAACATTACAGAATTTAAATGAAATAAGAATAATGAAATGCAAGTTTGCAAGCGATTTTAATTACATTTTAAAACGATATAAAAAGGTGTGTCCATCATTTTCAGACGATAAATTAAATCACATTACGTTTCCAACAGCAGTTTTTATTAGATAAATTTAAAGTCATGACGATAAGAATTATATATATATATATATATATACATATATATATATATATATATATATATATATATATATATATATATATATATATATATATATATATATATATATATATATATTAAATGAATTATTATTTATTGTTTTTTACTACAAACATAGATTTTAACACCGTTTTATTTTACTTCAAATAGAAGGAATAAATAACTTTTAATTTTATTTCACTTAATAATTTGCATAAATTGCCTTTATACTTTTATTTAAATTTTACTTACTAATGAAATTTTTTAGTGATGTAATTTTAAAAAACAGAAAATATCAAATGTTATAAAAATTAGGTCAAGTACTTTTTATTTTATGTCTACTTCAAAGAATAGCTATAATTATAAAAAATCTACTTATAAGTAAAAATGGGATGACAAAGTAATCGAAAATTTGATAAATATCGGACCGCAGGGTGGGGAGGGGAAACTACATGTTTATCTTTGATGAAAATTTGGCATCCATCCAGTGAAGAACTATCAATTTTTAATATGCCAGAGATAAACGCATCTTTAAGTAGAAAAAATCCTAAGCATTTATCAAGAGTTTTGATGAAATACGATGAATTGCATTGATCATTTCCTTTCAGGAAACTATATAGTGTTTAAGCAATTAGTTATAAATTTATTTAATCTATCATCTAATTTCGATTAGTTTCTGAAAATTTATGCAGTTTATGTTAGTATCAACGCTTAATATCAATTCAGCAATACAGATGATCTTCGAAAAAAATTAAAACGTCATTTGTGTTTTTTTTATAGGAAATAATAAATGCTCAACTTAATTTACAAAATTAAATCTTCATTATTTTATTAACAAATTATAAGGAAGAGTTAGAGAAAAATTGTAAAGGGGCAAAGTTAAATCTGAATAGTTTGAAAGCTTGAATGGTCGATAGATAATATGGTAATCTAGTAAAAATTGAATAAGCGGAATTTCGCTCTCTTCCCACTGATTTATTTTAGCTTTAAGCGGATAAACAGTAAAAATTTTTAAAAAAACTCATTCTTTTTCTTTTTACACTACATTATAATGCGATGTGCATCCTAAAAATGAGATTCCGCGGCTCAGCAATGTCTTTCAGTATACAAATAATTCATAAGCAATATGATTGTAGATAAACTCGGTCAGTATATTAACACAAAAAAAGATTACAACAGATGAACCTTTGTTAAGTGATCAGTATTAGATAACGTTTAACAATCTAAGACTAACAGCTAAAGACTTTTAAAAGCCTTTATAACATTTAGTGCATAGTGGTTTGGTTTGTTGGTCCTGCAACTTTCTTTTTATTATGGGGTTTAATTAAAGCGCAACCTATAGTTAAAATGGGTTATAAACTTTATAAACATCCAAGCAATACTAAAAAAGAAACCTATGTGGGATTCGAAGCATCAACTGGTGAACCGAATGTTAGAGCGCTAACCATTCGGCAGCCACAAGTATTTTATAATGAATAGCTTAATAGCAAAAGTTGTAGACAGGCTTTTCACTGCCCTGCATAGAAAATGCAACACAAAGAAGCAATGGCCAGAAATGCAGATTTTAGGTTAGCACTTTACCGAATTATGCAAATGATGTAAAATGCGCAGCTCTCCAGCACACGTAAGATAAACTTTAACGTGAGAAATCAGCTGAGTGGGCAATATTCGTGCCATTATTGCAGTTTGGATAATAATCGTTTAAATCGCAAAGGACACTTGTAATTGCAGAGAATTCCAGACCCTCGTCCAAAGAGTCAGTTCTCGCAGACAGACGAGTTTACGAGGAACATGGTAATCGGATTGAGAAGGGCAGATTGGTCCTTACGGCAAATCGCAGCTGACAGACACCTGGATGCGTCCACAATACAGTCAGTGGATCGATACGTCAGACGGGAGGAGGCGGTGGCACCGCAAAGCACGTCTACCAAAATTCTACAGCATCTGGAAAACACCCTGGATGCTCTCATATCCAGCATAGCCATTTATTACCGTCGATTGATTGCAAGTGACCTGCGCTCACGGCGTCTGTTAAGACTGCCATAGTATAGACGTCGACTTCTGGAATGGTACCGGATTAGAGAGATGTGGACAAGGAATGGCACAGCATCATCTTCTCATATGAATTACGCTTCTATTTCTTCAGTGACTGTCGCCGCGTACGAATGTGGCATTGATGTGGAGATAGGTCCATTCCTGCAGCTATTGTGCAACGCCACACCACGATTCCAGGTCACCTTTAGTTCGTATTTACGACACTATAACAGCCCAAATTTAAGTGGATAAAGTGCTGCGGCCAGTAACACTCCCCTAACTTCATCCAATACCCAATGTCCTTTATCAGTAAGATAACGCCCGAACCCATATTGCTCACATCCGCCAATATGCTCTGCAATGTGTACTACTTTCCTGGCCACAATGCTAGCAAGATCCTTCACCAGTCAAACACGTTTGGGATATGATTGGGCGTCATTTGCAGACCCTGACCCACACACACTGCCTCCTTCAGAAAACGTATTTTGGCAAATGGTTGACAGGGAATGAAGAGCAATTCTTGAGAACGCCATCCGTACTCTCATTGACTCTGTGCCTAGGCCTGTTGCTTCGTGTATAACCCTCCACGGTGGTCCTAGAACTTACTTACCTGAGCCTGTTTTCGTTCTGTATTATGCATATCATTTCGAAATACACATCACTTATTGTTCATTGCTGTCTCTCTCTGTTTGTCGAGTTTCGTCACTTGCTGACAACTAATTGGTATTGCATTCTCAGTGTCAGGCAATGAATGTATTTACCGCGTATATTACAGTCTTCCAAAATAAATTTTCGAGGGTTGCATTCACGAGTCACAAAAAAGGAAACCTGGAAGACAATCAGCAGCCTCTTTAGCAGATGTGCATACAGAAAGCAGAAACCGCAACATCCATCTCTCTTGACTGTGATTTAACAAACCTTTTAGACAAGTAGAGCGATCTCTCCACTGGACCACGGTGATATCATTCTAACATCGCTTCATATGACATCATACTCAATAGTACACACTTCATTTTGTTAACTGAAAATAGACATCGTTATGTATCGTTTGTGGTAATTTCCCCATGTTTTCAAGAGTAACATTTTAAACTTAAGAAATATCAATGGCAGACAACAGTTAAAATAAGCAAATAAGTATTTTTTTCCCCATTTGTTTTGTAGTGGCATCATTTTGAAGGGGAAAAAATGTTTTGTGAATCAAGATTTATACACGATATTTTTAATCAGCATGAATCATATTTATCTTATAATAAAACTTAGATTGATAATTTATTAAATTTCTTTAGAATTTTGACTATGAAGTTTTAAACTCTACAATCAAAAAAGATAAAGAAGCACTCACAAAATTTAAGAGATTTAATACAATTGAAATAAAGTGATTTTGAAACTTGATATATAACTAACTATCATTTCTTAGTTGAACAAAAAAAATAAATAGTACTAATATTGGCAATAAATAGTTCACTAGTGAAAAAATCATTAATGCTAAATCAAAGACAATAATCACAAGAATAAAAATATGTAATATAATTAATACTAAATGATATATTTGCATATTAATTAAAATAAGATTCCGAAATCTAAAATCTGAACAAAACATCACAAGTCAGGTTTCATTTTAACTTCTAAAAAGTTTATTATTATTCCACATAAACATCGCATCACATTAAAATAAAAGAATACCATCATGTATTAACAAAATTAATTTTTTTAATGTAAGTTAAATTTAGAGGAAATTTTATGTTTTAATTACCTTAAAATAAATAAACTGCTGTACTGACAAAGAAATATAATTTAAGATATATGTTTTAAAGAATAAAGTCAATCATTTTCATTTTTCTTTCCACAATTTGACAGTACTTTGTTTTGATAAAAAAAAACTTAAAATTATTAAACGAAAAACTTATGTTCAAATGTTAAAAAAAGAAAATTGCTTACACTTTAATAAAGCCGAAACAATACGTTAAAAACCGTAGTTTAATAAAATCAAACATGTTCTAAGTCGGCCATTTTATTACGCCGTATCTTTTTTAACTGTAACCAGTCTAGAAATCATATTGCATAAATATTATGACCTTGAGCAACCAAACCATTCAACTCCATTAATTAAGGAGCCGGCTTTACAAAAGATTCTTCCACATATGCCTGAAATGATTAAAATCCGCAAGTTAATTACAAAGAAATCGATATTAGTTTCCACAGCAAGAAGTAATGTTTTTTTTTCTTCATTGATCAAAAAGCATTTAATTTGAGATGGCATCGAGCTTTCTACAAAGTTATTAATATTCTAAGTGAAGAGAAAATAAAAAAATCTTTTTCATTAGAGGAGGAATGAGAAGTTCCTCGTTTCCATTTAATGCTTGAGCACACTGGCTGATTATTCCTTCACACGCTCGTGAACCTTGTCGGGAAGTGTCAAACATAACAACAGCGACCGTGACCTTCTTCCGAAAATGAAACGGCGATAACTTGGGTGGGTAAATTAAAAAATGTTTATGTAATAATGCATCGAAAATATGATTAAAAAAAGACAACGCAAATGATTTCATATTCTCTACGTGGTTTAAAAAACAAGTTACACACAAATAAAAATCTTTAATTAAATAAAAACTGTTTTGTTGTAAAAATATTTTGGAAATAAAGTAATATTTAATCTTTCTTGCACTGATTTGAAGCGTATACAAGTTATTCTGTAATTAAAAAAATATAAGAAAACATTTGCTTATACGAAAACTATTTTATTAACAACCAAAGCTCATTAATGTTTTTCAAAAACATGATACAGTATAACTGAGGATTTATATATCAGCCATAACACATTTTGAAATCGACAAAACAGTTCAAACTTACTTTTTAAAACACAGGGATTTACAATTCAAAGAATTAAAAAGATACACCAGGATATTTCCTCTTTCAATTTAATGGAACTGACACTCCCCAACATAACGCATTTTATAATTTGCAGCATACAATTAAGTTTATACACTTTTTCTTACTTTTCATCTTCAAAAATTTCATTTAAATATTAGTTCAATTCATTCTGTTTTCTATACAAAGAAACTGACCTAATAATTAAATAAAAAAATTAATTTTAATACTTTGAACACTGTTAAAAAATAAGTTTTACCTTTTATATATAGTACTATAAATAATATTTTACTCATTAATTATTTTATTAGAGAGAGAGAGAGAGAAGATATCAGAACTAATAGTTTAATATATTTTACAGAGCTATATATACTACTGGCCACCCAAATTGCAACACCAGGAAAGACAACAGATATCAACAAATATTTTCTAGATAGCATGTTGTATAAAATGATTAAATTTATAGATTTCTGTTAAGTATAGTTCCTGCCAATATTAATAGCCAGAGTAGCCGTCACTGTTGGAGATCACTGCTGCCACAAGCTTCGGCACTGATTTAATAAGACTTTGGATGTATTCCTAGGGTACAGCAGACCAAGCAGCTTCCACACGTTGCCAAAGTTGATCTGGTGTGACAGCTAAGAATGTAATCTGGGTGAATCGTTGAGAAACCATGGACCACGTGTTTTCTATCGGCGAAAGATCCGGAGAACAAGCCGGCCAGGGAAGCAATTCAACTAAGCGATTGACGAAGAACCCGTGGACATTGCGGGCCACGTGTGGTCGCGCATTAACCCTGTTGAATTATGGCTGTGGGCAAGCCCTGGAGGTAAGAAAGGACAATAAACTACAATACTTCGGAGATGTAGAGATGATTGCATATAACCGGCAATGTGTACTTGAGGAATGCGAGAGTAATATCCAATACCACTCCATACCATAATACCGGGTGCAGAACCTGTGAGGCGGTGCATAACAATTGTTCAGCATCCTCTCTCCAGGTATCTCCAGACTCGAATGCGACCATGGTGGTATTACAGACAGAAGCGTAACTTAACATTAAAGACAATAAATTTCATTCTATTCTACCGTCCACATCCTTCTTTCATTGCATCATTGGCGACGTCTGTTGTTCTGCTTCAAGGGTAGACAATGGACGTCTTGTGGACTGACCACTCTGCTGTAAACGGCGTCAAATGTGATACACACAGACACTGGATAATGCGTTACAGACTGAATGTGCTGTGCTATGGTTCGTGATGTGATTGAGCGATCCGTTACTGCCACGCGCACAATCTGCCTGTCATCACGTGAAGTGGTACACTGACGTGGATGCGATCGAACACGTCAGTCCGTCATACTCTCCTGCATCCAACGAACACATATTCGCATTACAGTTGTTTGGTTTCATCCAACACAACTACTGATTTCCCTGAAAGATAATTCACAATCTCGGTAAGCCACAATCCTTCCTCTGATCCAATCCTCATAATCCTTCCTTATGATAAAAAAAATGATCTCTATTTTCTAAAAGGCATAATTGATAATTAATTTTTTGGGAAAAAAAAAAAAAAAAAAAACACAATTGCGGAATTTGATATCGTCGAAATCTCCCAGCCTTAAATAGCGCTTTGAAGTGGCGCGTGTGATGTGCGTCAGCGCAGAAATTCTAATCTCATTTGCATATCTCACCTTCGCTAATGAATATTGCAAATTTCACGTTATTTGCATTCTTCCTTCAGGTGCTGCATTTACGGTGGTCAGCAGTGTACACTGTTTTTCATTACGATTCGAAATATGGAGTAAATAACTAAATATTTTGATAAAATTGAGAACACGCATTTTCCAATGAAAATGAAACAGTTGCTTTATAGTTCAGAAAACAATGTACTTTAAACAATCACAGCAAGTAATCCGTAAAACAGTAGGGCTCAATGAAATTAAGTTTACTCTTTTATCAATACAAATAAATCACTTCACCTCTACTTGTTTCTTTGATAAAAATTTATTAATTATATTACCCATTTTATCAATCCCTAATTAACACTGGGCTACTTCAGGATAGATCTTTCGGAGCACGTATTAAATATTGACATTCGATACAATACATCAGTATAAAAAAAGAGAGAGATAGAAATATTTTGAAAGTGATTATCAGATGAAAGTTAAGTAAATTTTAATTTTGATAGCATTTAATTCATATTAAAAATGGATAATGAAGCAAAAAAAATGACGCATTTCTATTTGTTTCTAACTATAAGGATATTTTTAAATCACAAGTATATATGAGTAATGTATTTTAAATTTTACAATTAAAATATGTGAGATAAATCTATTGAAGAGACTTACAATTTTTTTTGCACCAAGATATGTATAATATTCAAATATATAATAGTATCATGCTCATATTTAAAAAAAAAAAAAAAGAATCATATTAGATGATATAAAGTGTGTATCAGAATCGAAATATATATGGAAAGTTAATATATGTAAGAATAAAAATACTTCTGCATGGCGGTTAGTCACCTCATTTTATCAGTTATCAAGAAATTCAAAAAGAGGATGGAAATTTTTTAAGAGTATTTTAAAGTACCTTTTGCAAAAATAATTTTGTTTTATTTAAAAAGTTCAATGGATGCGTAGTGTGAGAAACTTAAATCAACAAGAATTAAAATGTTGCCGACAAACTTCCTAAAAATGATTCAAATAACAAAGGAGCAATTACATTGATTATGAACATATGGAAAAGAGAGTCAAATGAAAAATATTAATAATAAACATGCAACCAAATTGAAGATAGAATTTGTCGATAGAATTACATTCAAAAAAAAAATTGCAATTCCTTCACGCGAATTTCGAGTAATTTCAATAAACGTACAATTACACAAACAATGAATAATATGATAATTATTGCATAAAGGAAAATCAGATAAATAGAGATGGGATAAAGCTAAAAGGTTAAATGAAGTTAAGATATTACATGTTAGAAATATTAAGTTCGAAATTTTTATAAGAAAAAAAAAAAAACTTTTAATATAATATACAATTATTCTATCTATATATTTTTATACAGTTTTATTAGTACAAATTTAAGTGATAAATCTCTCTTAAAGATAATTAAGTGAAGCACATTGCAATCATTATATTAAATTATGGAAATGAGAATAACTTGGAATATTTAGTACATATTATATTCACTAGCAAGAGTTCTGTATCAATTATGAATATGCATAAATGTGAAATATATCCTTCGGACATAAAGCCGTTATGTAGATATGTAATCCGAAGCAAGTCTGCGGCCACAATTCAAATTATAGATTATACATCAGTATAATTGCATTGTTGGAATAACACTAATGGAATAATAAATGCGTTGCACGATATGAAGAGAATTAGCTAGTCGCAGTAGTTTGATTGCTTCCTTAACAATTATTTTTTACACACGAAGGATAGTTCCACTGGTACCTGTGGCTTCAAGTATTTCCTTTAACAGCAAATAGCCACACAAGAGAAGGAAACCATATTCACGAACTCTATTGAATTACTTGACCATTCAATTAAATTATATAGTTTGTATCGAATAGTATCTTTTATAATTTATATGGAATTATAATCCGATTCGAATTAGAAGCTAGGCTGGCAACATGGGGTGCGCTGCTCCACTTTTCCAACTCAACCGTAATTTGGTATGAAGTCCGACTTCCTCAGTACACACATGCCATAGGTACCCGTTTATAGGGTAGGCAACCATACACTCCACATTCATACACGGAAAGGACAAAGAGAGAAAGTACATCCAGTAGTATCCAGTATAGAGTAGGTCCAGTATACATCCAGTATAGAGTAGGCAATCATTCACACAAAAAAGGACTAAGATAGGAGAGAGGGAAAGTACATCCATGCCCAAACCGGGATTCGAACTCAGGACCTCCCTAGTCACAGTGAGACACGCTGACCACTGGTTAGGGTGGGTGGCATTAGAAGAGATAAAATAGACATTTGAGATAGTATGAAAATATTATTTACGCACACAGGAGAACACAATTAAACAAATCCTTTGATTGAAAATCGGTTCTTTTTTTGTGATTGACATTAAAAATTTCATTATTTTTCTAGCTCCATTTGCACAAAAATTATAAAATTAAAAAATCTCACTAACAATTCAGTAATCTTCACAAGGAATTAGAGTTAATGTGGAAAACGTTACGCTCTAAGTGGAAGCAATAAAGTTTCACATGCAAAAATGAATGCTTCTAACTACTTTGGAAATTCGCAACATGTGGAAATGTTTGGAGTAAGATATTAAACTGCCCGTAAAAGAAACGTGAGAACACAGAAGCACAATTTTGTTTTGATGTAATTAATCTTAAAAACCTGGCGGAGCAGAACGTCATCTATGAAAGGAATGTCATTCCCACGAGAAAATTCCATTCGATGACAACCATTGCCTTTTCTTTATTTTTCAATGCTTGGTTTGGCAAAAAGTGAGGTGCTGGCAGCAAATGTTCCATTTTTAGAGTGCCGAAAATACGGATTGAGTAAGTTCAAAGATTTCCCAGTGGATATGGATCGATAGCAAAACTCGTAAAAGTAAAAAAAAGAAACTCTTGTCCATTTGAAATGAAGGTTAAAAAGTAAAATGTAACAATCCCAGTAACAGTTACGTCCATTGAAGGTCACGATTCAGTTCGAACGTGGTATCAAGGATAACACTGATATTTTAACAGTTACTCGTAGTAACAATTGCGAAAGTATAAACCGCTCAAAGTCTATTAAATATTCTTGTTATTTTAACAAGAAAGAGAAAATAGCAACACATCACACTATATAAAGTTTTTATACATATAAGTTGATTCTAATGAAAATTAGAACTAAAATTAAAAGAGAAGAATATTTAAAACGTAAAATTATTTACCTAATCAATACCATAGCAATCCAATTAAACTAACAAGTTACCATTAAAATAACCGTTAGGTAATATCAATTAGTCCAATTAAACATAAAGGGTGTTTGAATATTTAATGGAAATAAAAAGTATATTGCATTTAATTTATCCCATTAAATTATAATTTTACATGCTGTCAAAGTCGGTAGAAGTTTTCAATTTTTAAACTGAAAACTATTATTCGCGCTTCAGATGGGTTAGTTTGATAAACCCTCGATCACTGCATACAATGATTCATTCCACTGGGGGTTAAAGTTAAAACTGATTTTCAATTTAGTTTCCTAGTCGTTCAATGATCATTTTCTGCACACGAGGGCTAATTAAAGTGTATTCCGAATCACAACAACCATTCACATTCGATATGGTATTGCATTGCGGAACTTCTGAGACCAGATCGCGGAATATTCAAATACCAGTGAAGAGTTTCTTTAAGAATTAATAATAATTTAGATTTCGAAAGTAATTTCTTAAAATTCACATAAAACTTGGAGTGAAATAAGTAGTTTTAAATTGTTTCGCTCTTCCATAAAACACTGTACAGAAGATATTGCCCTTTTGCTGAATGAATTATTTTCAGTTAGTATTAAGAATACAAATAAATTGAAAGTTACATTGTAATCATTCGAATACCAGCTCAACAGTTATTGATTCTATTAAATATTTTGATTATTTTTGGCAAGACTGAATTGAATATATCCCAACTAAAAATATAGTTAGGTAGCTTCCAAGTTCAAGTGTCATAAGTAACAACAACTGCATTAGCTAAAGAATATCTACAATCAAATTGGGAACAGTGAAAGCAAGAAGAGACTACCAAAGGTATGATTACTTTATGAGAAAAAAATTACTCAGACTGTGTTTGGCCACTTCAAGGATAATCCCATAGCAACTCCAAATCTGATCAAGACTATTGAGTACGCCTTCTGCTTACCTGGGACATTAGAACTATAGAGGGTATTTTCTTTGATGAGCACAACACATGGACTGATGATAAAGATTTGATGAAGAAATCTACGGTAAACCGAATAACTTGAAGATTTTTACAACAAAATTAAAACCAAAAAAGATCTTTTTAGAAAATCCTGATCAATAATAAGTAATACATTTTTCCAATTCTCCAATTTTTTATTCCTCATTCAAAGTGATTTATCTTACTTAAATAACTCATAAATATTAAAATGTTGGCGATAAAATATTGAATTTAAAAGTTTGTTATTTATATATTACTACCAGATACGCTGGGTGGATGGGATGGGGGAGAATTCCGGTGACATTGTTGAAAATTTCAGAAATCTGGCAAGCCTAGTTATAGTTAATAAGTTTAAGGAGAGAAAGGTGAGGGTAAAATTCCAAATTCTTTCCAATTCTACAGTTCGAAATTTCTTTGTTCAATACATAAAGACAACTATAAAAATACTGCTAAAAGGAAATTTTGTTCGAGAATTTTTTTTTACCGAAGCATCTGACGATTTCCATGCAAAACAAAATGAGTGCCATAGGCAATAAAATACTTTTGTCATTTCAACTTGATTAAATAGTTGGGGACCAACAAAGCCAAGATATTCTTTGATAAGAGAAAATAAATTTATGTTACTCTGCAGGATCGTAATTTGATTTAATAGAAAGTCGTAATCGTGAAAATTTGATCGAAAAAATATCGAAAACTGTACAATTATCCTTCAGTAAATATAAAAAAATGAATATAAAGTTTGTCTAAAGACTAAGGTGCAATAGAAAAATTCATTTAAAAGAACTTAAATCATTTCGAGAGAAAAATTCTTCAAGTTATTAAATTTAATCATACAGATGCAGAATGTTAATATCCATGAATATTTTATAAAGATATTCTAAGTATGTTCGTTCTAAGAGCATAGTTGGAACATTTCGATCATAGAAAGAAACATTTTGCTAACTTATTTACTTTTTTATATTTTTTTCAACGCAACTAAAGCTATATAAGTTAAGCGCATTATTTTTTTCCAGTATTTAACGATATCAATTTTTATCCAAAAAAGCTTAATGCATATCTAAACAAAACCCAAAATTCATGTTTTTTTTCTAAGTAGAAAATTAATTTTGGTTTCACGTTTCCTTCTTAAATGTATAGCATTGAATATTCTTTAATAAATTTTATAATGTTTCTTTTTAAAAAATATCTCCAGGGAATTATCAATATTTAAAACAAATTATAAACGAATTCTTTTTTTAAATATTGGTGACAGTGTATATAGTAATATTTTGATTATATAAGCAAAAATCTTACTGCTACTTTAATGAGAATGCCTTATATAATAAATGTATAATGTACTAATTATTTATATAATCTGCACTATATTTGGGCAATAGGATGCACGATAAGGGATAAGTTATACATCTACTTAAACAAATTACTTTTTTAATCAGCACTAATACAAAATAAAAGTGTTTTATTAAAATAGCACAGTAATACAAATAAAATTAGTATAGCCAATAAAAATATGTGAAATCATAATGTTCGTAGTTTAATTTTCTTAATAATTCGAATTGAATACAATAAAATTTATTTGTAATCGTATATTAAATTATAAGATTAATTAAATAATTACATTAAATAATATAAGTAAAATCAATCGCAATATGTCAATACAAAAAATAAGTTTTAAAGTACCTAAAATTTTTCGAGACGAATATTTAATTAAAATATGCCATCAATAGCGTTAAAAATGAAAATGTGATTTGCACGACTCAATTTTCATCCAAGAGTTAGATATTAAGTACAATCAAAAAATGATTGAAGAATGCAAAGAAAGCTTAAAACAATAAAAAACGAACGGCAACCGAACAAAATATTTTCATATAAAAAACGCTATTTTCCTCTTATGAATTAAAAAACTGTCTTGAATTTTATAAGATTCAATGTTAAATATTAAAATGCTGTTAAAATATGTGGATAAATAAAGTCCGTAAATTTATAATTTACGGACCTAATCCGTATACGCTCGTTTTTTCGCTATTTAGTTGTACTCGTTTTTCAGCACACAGGGACCAAACATATTTTAAACAACCAATATCTACGTTACAGTCGAAATTTAATTTTACGTATAGTTGAATCGGAAACCAGAGTATTGACTATTCACAACAGCTATGTGGATTACAGTTCTACGATCGCGTTTTATACAATAAAGCTCATTTATTGGAACCTACGATTTAAAATGAATCCGAAACCACAACAAAGTCTCAAGGTGGGATTCGAATCCATAAACTATTGAATTAAAAAAAATATATTTAGCAGCAATAATTTTACCAAACTTAGTTCCCAGTATGCAACCAGAGTTACAATTTAAGTGCAAACAATATAGTTGTTTTTGATAATTTTAAATTATAATTTTTATTGACACGGTATGTCAGACACATACCGTGTTTGTCCCGCTGCCGACCGAAAGGGAAAAGTAGAGTTATAAAGAACTAAGTAATATAAATTTACGTTAAATTAAGATTGCATTATATAAATATATAACACACAATGATATTGGACAAAATTACATAATTGTGATACAAATTCAACTTACCTTTACCTCTGTTTTCCAAAAATTGAAGTAGTACTCTTTATTTTAAGAGATTAATACCCTGAAATAACAGAAAAATATCTTAGTTAAATTTATTGAAACCTTTGTGGAAGCAAATTACTTACACACACACAGATATAATAAAATGCATTTTCTGGTGTTACATATCCCATTATTTATATAATTACAAATTAAATATCAATATTTTTCGATGAAAAATAACATAAAAAAACAAAGTATTTACCGTGGAAATATCTCTATTTTTGTAATGATTATTTTTATCATTAACACAGGAGGTAATATATAGTTTTGATTTGATTTACAAGCACAATACCAGCAGTGTAAGATTAGCAGATTAAAATTGCTACACCAGGAAAGCGGCACACCACACACGTGAAAATTGCATGACAGGTAGAACTTGCTGTGATATGCAAATGATTAGATTTTCAGCACATTCATACAAAGCAGGCGACAGTAGCGACATCTACAATGTGTATTAAACTAGAGATTTGAAAGCAGTTTTCTCATACTCAATTTCCGTTTCAACGTTGTTTTCGGCAAAGAAAGTTGCTGTAATGCCTCGTGTAAGAAGAAGAAATGCCTATCAGCACGTGTCTGACTTTGATCGAGGAAAGATTATAGCCTACCGGGATTGCGGTTTATCGTACCGCAATATTGATGCTCGCGTCGGTCGAGACCCCATGACTGTTAGCAGAATATGGAATCGATGGGTTCAGGACAATCATACGGAACGTCATGCAGGATCTCATCGACCCCCATCACTAACAGCAGAGAAGACAGATCTTATCCGCATGGTCACAAGGGATCGCACAGCCACGTCACGAACCCTGAGTCGAGAAATGGAGTCATTTGCAAGGCAACAAGTTTCTGCTCGAACAGTTCGACGACGTTTGCAGCAGCATGGATTGTCTGCACGGCGACCATGGCTTCGGCTACCGTTGACGCTGCGTCACAGACAGGAGCACCTTCAATGGTGTGATCAGCGACGAACCTGGACGCGGGAATGGCATCACGTCATCTTTACAGATGAATCTCGGTTCTGTATACAGGACCATGAGGGCCGCATCCGTGTTTGGAGGCATCGTGGAGAACGCGCATTGCCAGCTTACATTGGACATCGCCATACTGGCCCATCTGCTGGAGTGATGGTATGGGGTGCCATTGGATACACGTCTCGATCACCTCTTGTTCGCATTACCGGCACTTTGAACAGCAATCGTTACATTTCCGATGTGTTAAGGCCCGTGGCTCTGCCCTATCTTCGAGGCCTCCCTAATGCTTTGTTTCAACAGGATAATGCACGGCCGCATGTTGCCCGTACTGTTCTGAACTTCCTTGATACAGAACAAGTTCAACTGTTACCCTGGCCAGCACGTTCTCCTGATCTGTCACCAATTGAGAACGTGTGGTCAATGGTTACCGAGCGATTGGCACGCCATCACTCACCATCCACTACTGTCGATGAACTGTGGCATAGTGTTGAAGCTACATGGACTGAGATCCCCGTACATGCCATACAACCTCTGTTTGACTCCATGCCTAGGCGGATAAATGCTGTTATTGCAGCCAGAGGTGGCTGCTCTGGGTACTGATTTCTCAAGATCTATACATCCTAATTTCCTGTAAATCTAATCACTTGTTCTTTCCACTATAATGTATGTGTCCAATAAATATCGTTCTGTTATTTGCATTCCTTTTTGGAGTAGCAATTTTAATGGCCAGTAGTGTAAAATAACCAATTTTTAAGCAATCCGAAATCATGATTTGACAGTTATTTGAACATACATCCATTTCCAAAATATAATCAACAAAAAGTGAAAATTTCTCATTTGTTAGTAGCTTTTTGATCAATTTCGCATACGAGGAATAATTCAATAAGGATTTACTGCTTAAGGATTAAACATTAGACATCATTGACCAATCTAGGAAACGAAGCCACGAACTGTTGATTTGATGACTAGAGCGGTAAACATTCACTTGCCTGCTCATAATATCTTGATAATTGATTAAATTAGTATTAATATCGCTGTTTGAAATAAGGATTTAAACTATTGCATTCCAGTCGTTATACATATAGAAATATATCATATGTACACCACAGATTTAACAATGGGAAAACAGCAGATTGAATTTTTTGATGTGTCTAATATTTACAAATACTAAAAGATTTAAAATTGAAGTTCCGTAATGTATCAACTATTTCTAATGAAACTTTATGTCGAAATGTATAAAATATTTCTAATTCCATATCGTACACAGCAATGATAACTGTCTAAAAATAATTAAAACTTAATATGTAATCACTGAAGTAATAAATGTTTTATTGTGTCATAGCTATTTGAACTTTCGTATCACAAACTTAAATATCAAGTATTTCATGGTACACTTAAAGTTAAAAATAACAAGCGCAATTTCCTAACATACAATGTCGCTAATGTGATCAATTTGATTACTCGCTTTAATCAGTATCTGAGCCAGTTAATGAAAATAACTGAGCACTCGGGTTTCTCAAATGCCAGGTTGCCTCTTTTAGGTCACTCACCAAAATTAAATTACAAGAGAGTTGAATTAAAACCGTGGAGCCGAAAACTTACGGCGGGGAATAATTTGCTTCTCCAGGTTAAAACAGAAAGTCGCCTAATCTGTTTAGAAAATTCAAGCGCACAACTCACAAACAGCGCGCTTGTACCTTACCTCTACATTGACTAATGATCAGCGCATGTAATTATTTCTCCGCCCAGCCTGTTGTTTCCAAACCGTCCATCGCCAAAGGTTGGCGGCGCAACAGACTGATTGAGACTTCGGTAATTATTATTCAGGTTCCATTTGGTAACCTAGATAAAAGTATATCAATATCTGTATTACTTACGGTCGGAAGGATAAGTTTGGCCTTTTCCCAAGCTTGTTTGGCGACAGTATCGGCCCGAAGGGGACAGCGAAAGTTTTTCGTTATCAATTAGTTTCATGTATACTGTAAACACACCGTAAAGCTGTTTTTCATACGATAACCACTTAAGTAAAGATCCCAAATCTAATTTTTAATACTGTTATTAAAAGCTATAAATTTAGAAGATTATATTCTAAATTAAGTTTTCTAAATTGGGATGTTTTTAATCGTAATTGAAGAATTTTTTGTATATCTTTGAAGCTTTATAAATAAATATTTGAATTTGTATAAATAAAAAGCTAACTATTGCATTACTTGCAGGTATTTGATGAAATTGCTAAATATAGTAAAAATAAATTATAAATATTGTAAAACTAAATATAAAAATAAATAGTATTGCTTAATATAGTAAAATTGCGTTTTCCCTCTTACAATAAATTGAAAATGTACTTCCGATAATGCAACACCGAGAAGTGGCAAGACAGTTATGCATATTTCTGAGTGTATGCACTTTACCTTGTTATAAAAATAATGTGAGATGCGCAGCTCTCCAGTGCATAGGATAAGTTAAAAAGTGAGGAATCCGCAGAGTGGGAAATATTCGCGCCATTATTGCTACTTGGAAAATAATCATTGAAAGTTTGTTCTTGTCGCAACAGACGATTGTATTTGCAGAGAATGCCAGGCCATCGTTGACGGAGGCAGTTCAAGCAGACAGACGAGCTTAAGAGCTACATGGTGATCGGACAGAGAAGGGTATGTTGATCTTTATGGCAAATCGAAGCTGACAGACCTAGACGCGTCCACAGTGCACCGGTTGTGGTGAAGATGGTTGGAACAAGGAACTGTGGAACGTTTGTGGGATACCGATGCAGCTAGGGTGACGTCAGCAAGCTTGGATTGACGCACCCGACGTGAGGCGGTGGCGGCCACACAAAGCACGTCTACCGAAATTCTGTAGCATGTGCAAGACATCCTGGATGTTCTACATTGAGCAGAACTACTAACCACCAATTGGTTGTTAGTGGCCGGCGCTCATAGAGTCCGTTAAAAAGTCTGGCATTGACACTACAGCATAGACGCCAACGTTTGGAATGGTGCCGGATAGCGATGTGGCAGAGGGAGTGGCACAGCATGGTTTTCTTATATAAGTCACATTTCTCTTTCTTCAGTGATAGTTGCCACGTACGAGTGTGACGTCGACGAGGAGATAGGACCAATCTTGTAGTAATTGTGGAGCGCCTCACCACACGGCAACGTGGCACCATAGTTTGGAGCGCCATTGTGTACGATTCCAGGTCAACTCTAGTTCGTATTTAAGGCACTATGACAGTGCAGTGTTACGTGGATGTGCTGCAGCCAGTGACACTTCCCTATCTTCAGGGGGTGTCCAATGCCCTTTATCAGTAAGATAACGCCCGACCACACATTGCTAGCAGCAGCCAACATGCCCATGGTGGCCAAGGAACAGCTGTACACATGTACAGCTGCGTCCCCGATCACCATGCACGCCAGATCACTCACCAATCAAACACGTTTTGGATATGATTGGACGTTATTTGCAGACCCTACAACTGCTTCATTTAGAAGACGCACTTTGGCAAACGCCACTGCACATCTGAATTCTCATTGACTCTGTGCCTAAATGTATTGCTTCGTGTATTGCCGTTCACAGTAGTCCGACAGCAACATTTTCTTGGTGATGCATTTTCATTGTCGGTCAGTGTATAAATAAAATACTTAACAACTTAATTTCAGCGGTGATCAAGAATATATATTGTGTTTAAGAAAGGTTAAACATGGACATTTTATGAAATTTCCCTACTAATTAAATTACTAATTATTTTAACATAAGTTATTTATTAATAAGAGGTTTACATTAATATTTAAATTAATTCTCACTGTGTATTTATTGTTAGTTAAAAGCGTAATTACCTCCATAAATATGAATCAAAAGTAAATACAGCCTTCCGATTACACACACACAAAAACTATAAATCATCTTTAATCTATAATTTCTAAATAACCTTAGTTTTTAAAGAATTTTATGCATTTATAAGAAACAATTTTAGTTAAAAATAAGAAATTATTTGCTTAGGATGAGGAAAATTAATTTGGTTAAAAGTGGATATGTACTTTCAATCAAAGATGTACAAAATGAGTACATCATTTGGTTCACGATGGCTTAATTGTAAAGACGCTGCATTCTTTGAAGGAAAAGCTACTATATTCGATAAGATATATTGTAAAGTAACGGAAGAGAGATGTTACAAATCTGCTTTTCTGCACGCATGGATGTAGGTTGCAGTTTCGAATATTTATCCACAGCAACACTTTAATACAGCACACTAAGAATAGATATAATAAAGGCAAAAGACCAGGACTTTCCATCACCTCTCTCTTGTGACAGACAGACGAACACAAATCTGACTTGAATTGTCAGTTATCACATATTCTGGGTGTACCAAGAGGTTTCTTCATCTTTGCCCTAAATGGCGGCAAGAACAGGCATCACCTCAGCACATCTTGAACTATGGACAGGGAGGATATCTACAATTGTCCACTTCGTGTATCAGATTTCATTAATGTCAACGGTTTCACTCATCTGGACAGAGCAGATGGGATATTAGAAACAAAACAAAGACATTTACATTCTGCTAAAATTAAAGTGTCACATCAGACTAACTGCTAAACCGTTTGCCAAGAATGGTTAAATCGACACTATCACATCATCATCGTTGACAAACAATAGTAGCTAGTAAATAGAAACAAATATGATGACAGAAAATATATCAGAAAAGGTAATAAACACATTATGAATTTAAATAAAATGAACCTACTGAATACATAGATTTAATATTACTTTAATTCCAGCACATGCGATTTCGTAGTATATAAATCAAATTGTGAAAATGCAATATAATTCAAAATTTCCTAATTTTCAAATATCTTAATAAATTAAATTTTAATGAAATAACAAAAGAGGTTCGGAATTCAGGTTAACTCTAGATTCCGATTTGAAATACCTTTATAAATAAAGTGAACGTAAAACAATAGGTAATCCAAATCAATTGATAAAAAAATTCATTTAAATTTAAAATATTGATTAAATTAACAAAAAATATATATTAAATAGAAGGAATATTATCAAAGACAATAACTAAACTTAAAAACCAAATACCTGAGATAGATATGAAAATTAATTAATTATTCTAGCAGGCAGGTATTGTAATAAATTCAACATTTATAGTTATGAAGTTTTTTTTTCGAATTCATTAAATTCAGACACTGATTAAAAACACAAGAACTATGATCACATTTTTAAATTAATTTCATTTATATTGCCATGAGTCGTATTGGCTTAACACATAATATTTACAGATATTTCATTACATACATAATAGCTATTCAATACGAAAATAATCAAGGAAGTCCAATCAAAAGCTAATATGTAGCAGAATAAATAAAAATAAACCCACTTAGTAGATGATATAATAGTTTTTTAATATAAGAGCAATATAAAATTCAAATATATCGATTGAATATTTTTTGAGTCATCTAACGCATTGGACGGCGGCAGGTTTCCAAGCAGAACAATAATTAAGGTAATTACCTAACAAGAATTTTCATTTTATTCATTCCCATTTCAACCAAAAAAACATATCATGGCACATTTTTTTCAATTATTTTTACTAGGCATTCGCGAAATGGTTAAAACTCAATTTTCAGCGAAAACTAGCATAGAATAAAATTAAAAAAATTTAATGCAAATTAAATTTAAAAAAAGGAGAAATTATTTCAACGTTAACAGTTTTAATATTTTGAGCGAACACAAAAAAATATCAAATGGGCTTTATTCAGCAAGTATATAACATGTACGAATAAACTATTCTCGGCAAATTCCGCAACGCAGATCTTTATTTCTTTTGTCTAAAAGAAAATGGGAGTGGAAAGGAATTTTCCTTAAGGACTACTGAATTGTTAATGGGCTTTCGAGGTAAGATTTTCCTAACTATCCAATATCTAAAGTCACTCAATTTACTGCGCAGGGAGTTTAATTACGGGGGAACATGGCTAGGGGCGTATTAAAGGGGTCATTAGTTACTGTGCAGATCGCTGACTGGAAACAAGTCGTCCCTGGACAGACTGACGTACACGAACATTTTCAGTGTCGCCATCCAGTGGAAATCATTGTTAAGCATCGATCGAAGGCAGTGGAGCCATATGAGAAGAGTCTTCTTACCAGGAGGAGGCTTAGTTTGGTTGATTAAGATTGAGGACAAGATCCACTAAAGTAGATGTAACCTTACTAGGATCCAAGATTTAAAAAAAATATATATATCAAATTTAAGTAACCTTATAATAAATTGTTTGTTAAAAAATTATTAAAAAATTTTGAATTAATTTTTTGTTAGAATTTATTATTAATAATATTATGATAATAAAAATGAAAAATGACATAATATAGATATATTTTTATAAGACCTTAATACCAATGTATCTTTATGAATTTCGCATAAGATAATGAAATAAGCCTGAAAATTGCAATTTATATAAAGAACTGCATGTAAGAGATAGAAATATTAATTTTAGAAGAATAATTTAAAAATGAAGTATTACAAGGAAAATATATCTTGATTTATCATTCTAAAGTCAAGTTTTATTGAGGGTGGAAATTCACGCGAGAGAGAGAGAGAAATAGTTAAAACTAAATTTTCAGCGAAAACTAGCATAGAATAAAATTAAAAAATTTAATGCAAATAAAATTTTAAAAAAGAAGAAATTATTTCAACGTCTAACAGTTTTAATATTTTGGGCGAACATAAAAAATATCAAATGGGCTTTATTCAGACATTAAAGATTTAAGCAGGATTTAGAATAATTACAAGCGCCGATGTTGTTTAGTTTGATTATTCAAAATCAAGAACTACGCAGGTATTTGTAACGCTAATTTTGAAAATATTTTTTGCAACAAATAGAAATATTTACCACTATTATTTTTAAAAAAATGCTATGTAATGAAATTTAGCAAACGATTTCAAGTATGCGTTTAATAACGAAAACAAAAGTTAAAACAAAAAGTTAGTTTCATAGAACTATCAAATTTGTGAGCGTGAAATGTTTTTAAGGAAAACCTTAGCTACAGACAACAGTTAAGATGACTAAACGGAACAGTTTAAACCATGAATTGCAAGAATCGTTGATAGGCTAGAAGATGAATACTAACTAGCGAAGGTAGAATGTTTTCTACAAAAGTTGCGGTCTCCAGGCTGTATTCCATGTTTGAAGCTGTTGAGGATAACAGGACAAGGTAGCCCAAGAGTCACACCCTTAGAGTATCATATGTAACTAAAACTAGAGTTAAAGATATGATAGTTGATCAGATGTTTTAAGGGTTTCATTGCTGCATTTGAAACAATGAATGATATTAAAATAAAAACGTGTATAGATAGCAAGCTGGGAGGAGTTTTTATGTTCAGAGACTAGTGGCGTTTTCCTCACGCAATTTCATGATTTCCTTAGATAGCCTATTTTGGAGCTTTTTCTAGTCAGATGAGAATGACGCCGTGTCCTTTTTAATGACGAGTCGAGATTCAGGACACAAAAAATTGTTGACGAGTTTTCATGTGAAGAGGACCTAGAAGACGCTATCATTATGCAACCATCAGAGAAATTGAGCACCTTATGACACTGGCATCCTTATATCAGAAGAGAAAATAATGGTAGGGCATTACATCATATCCTTTTTGCTCGCAGCCACAGCAAAACGCTATAGAACACCATGTTCTAAACGGCTTGAATTACAAGTGCGACTTTTTACAGCAGAGTTAAAATGCCAATTCACTTTTAAGACGAGAACGTTTGATCATACAGAGCTGTACTTGTCGGCAATTACATGAAGGAGTGTATTTAAGTAAAAAATGGTATGGCCAGCGAGATCACCAAACTTCAATATCATACAATATTTGAGATGATATAGGGAGATTCATTGCATCTCAATAACAAATGATCCAGGATACAGCAAAAGTTAAAATTGGCATTTTTGGTGTAAAGAAAATTACAGCCACAATCGTAAATCAAGTCTCATTAAGAACATGAGAGTTTGCTGTGACATTTATATAGTGCACCATCTATGGTTTGGTTTGGTTTGGTTTGTTTGTCGCTCCACGGTCATTTTTTGCACACGAGGGCTAATTAGACCGGGACTTACGATTTAAAGTGGAATCCGAACCACTACAAACATCCATACCCAAGGTGGGATTCGAACCCACGAACTGTTGAACCGAAGGCAAGAGCGCTAACCATTCGGCTGCCAGCTCGGCATTGCACCATCTACGAGACGAAGCACTGGAACAGTAAAAACAAAGCATTAAACGTCGTATTACACATCTTATTTTGACCAATGTTGTTCTCATTTGTGTATCAGTTAATAAAAAAGTGTGCAGTATAATATTAACTTTTTCTTACTGGTTAGGGTTTGCGATTCGGCAGTCCTTTATTTCATATGACGACCTATGATTCAAAATTGAATTAGAAACACAACGAACATCCATACCCCAAAAAGGAATTTGAAGGCCTGAACAGTTATTTACTACCTGCTTTATGACGTAAGAAATCCAGTAAATAACATTTTCGTAGCTTGAACTCAGTTTTTGTTGAAATATCTAAGTTTTTACTTTTGTTATCTTAATTTTGGATAACCCTACTATATTTTAAAGCGCAAACATTTGCGGAAAACATTGCAATCGTATTCATAATGCAGAAATGGAACGATTTATCTGACGACCAAAAGGGCATGGTCATTGGCTTTTGAAAATGAAGAACTGTTCGTGTGCCACCGTGGTAAAAACATACAGGACATGTCAAAACGGGATTTTCCTAAATCAGCGATGTAGCAAATGTGGCGCATCATAGGTCATAGATGACAAACATGGACAATTGACCACCCAGATGAAAAAAGGTTACCAACAGTGTCTCCTAAACTACTGTTCAGAGAACGTTGCTACGCCTGGGCCTCCGAAGCAGAAGCCTGGTATATGCGCCTATGCTACTGTTGTTCATGGGTGACTAAGGCTGGAATTTGCACGTGAGTACCACAACTGGATGTTCACATTGTGGTTACAGGTAAGAGTTTTTCTGATGAATCACACATTTTATGCTCCGTACGCAAACATTCTGCAACCATTGCTGGCACGGTCCAGGCTGTAGATGGGAGCAATGTTTTTCTGTCATTTTCTGGGTTCTTTCATCATTGTGGAAGGCACGATGGATCAATACAAGTACGCATCTGTCCTTGCGGACCATGTCCACCACTATATGCGCATTGTTTTCTCTCTGGTTGATAACAACCTGGTAGGTGCTATCACCATGAGTGAAAATAATGCTCATATAGGGATGATTGGTTGGTTGGGTTTTATGGCGCAAAGTCCAAAAAAGGACATGCTGCGCCAAGCTCATAGAGAGGACAAAGAGATGTGTCATACAGCTACCAGTGTACGTGTGTGATTCGAAGAGTGTTTACCGATCTCCTCTGGCTAACAAACTTACATGACTTAAAGTCAATCGAAACTCTGTGGGACCATCTCCATTGAGTTGTTCGTGGCATGGTCCACTTTGCCATGACACTGGAGGAAGCTTGGCTCAACATCCCAGTGATCACTTTCGCCGAGCTGGCAGCCGAATGGTTAGCGCTCGTGTCTTCGGTTCAACAGTTCGTGGGTTCGAATCCCACCTTGGGCATGGATGTTTGTAGTGGTTCGGAATCCACTTTAAACCGTAGGTCCCGGTCTAATTAGCCCTCGTGTGCAAAAATTAACCGTTGAGTGACAAACAAACCAAACCAGTGAACACTTTCAGTAACCTAATATACTCTTTTCCTATACTTCTACTAGCAGTTCGTTCTGCGAAAGGTGGTTATTTTGTCTTTTAAGGGGATCACATTAATGTGATGGTACTGTGTATATCTTTTAAACAACGCAAGTCAAATTGAATACAAGATAAAGGCAGTTTGTAACAATACGTATGGAAGATATAGAAGGCAGCAATTCGCTTTTGACGCAAAACAATTATGCGGAAATAGCAAGCACGATTTTACTACGCATTGATGACTCAAATATTTAAATTTCATTTGAATAGTTGGTTGGTTTGTTTGTCGCTCAACGGTCATTTTTTGCACACGAGGGCTAATTAGACCTTCATTTGAATAGAGTAAGCACCGATGGGTTCATTTTTATTACATGCTGCTTTGCAAGACGTGATAGTAACGCTTATTTGTCACAAGTAAATATAATTGTGAAGCTTCATAGCACGGAGATTACCAATGCACTACAAACCAGGACAATGTTTATTACAACACCGTGTAACAACTAATGCTGCTTTCAAGCGCTTGCAGCGAAAGGTCTTTACAGAGAACTTTACATACAGCTTATTACTTCATCCCTATATGAAGTGTATGCGTGTAGCACAAAAGTGGAAAACCGGAAAACTCGCAAGCATTGTCATGATAACTTTATCTGCAGAAAACAAATGCATCATTTTATTTCAAACTGTTCAACAATGATTGGGAACGAATTTGAAACTTTCCATTTTTCAAAAGCCCACTGAGCCAAGGACACACTATTTTTCAATGAATGAAAGTCATGTTTCAAAATTTTAACACAATCTAAAAAAGTAAAACCAAACACATGAAAACGGAGTCATGTTTTCCACTAAAACTTTATGAAAATTCAACGCAAAAAATTTGATTCTATTTTGGGGTTTAATATTTTGTTTTGAAAATAAAAAGGAAAAGGAATGTTGATTTAAAAAAAATATCAAAAAATGCAACGGTGTCAATAAAACCAGATTATTTTGGGACTTACTGTGAAACCATTTAAAAACATACATTTATGAAGATTCACTTTTGAATAGTGAATACTTCATTTCATAAATACTAATATACAGAAAACATTTTGAATGAGTATACGAATGTTAAAATTGTATTCGAAAAATGTATTTGCGAAAAAATTGGAATCTTAAAGAAATAAGGATAGTCCTTTGTAGGTTTTACTAAAAAGAATGAAAAATTTGTGAGAAACTAGTCTAAAAATAAAAGAAAATTTTACAGAAAGTTGCAATTCATTCATTCATTGTCGTGTGCCAGCTAAGCTGGCAACATGGGGTGCGCTGCTCCACTTTTCCAACTGAACCATATTTTGGTGTGGAGTCCGACTTCCTCAGTACACACATGCCATAGGGCACCCGTTTATAGGGTAAGCAACCATTCACACCTCATTCATACCAGGAAAGGATAGATAGAGAGGGAAAGTACATCCATGCCCGAACCGGGATTCGAACCCAGGACCTCCTTATCCGTAGTCAGGCACGCTGACCACTAGACAAGTTGGTCGGCAGAAAGTTGCAATATATATTACTTCAATTCTATGTGTTTTAAGCCATTCTGTAAACAACAGTTTTACATTTATTATTTTTAATTATTTTACATATTTTTAATGTAATACATTTTTTATTTTCCAAATTGGCAGATAATAGAATAATATTTTTTTATTCACAATTGTAGCATACGTAACACATTTTTATGTAGTGAAGATAATATGTTTGTATATGAAGCAAATTATTTATGCTAAAAAAATAATGAATGAACAAACATCCGTAAAAATTATTTCTATATAAAGGAGAAATCGATAATGGAAAATTGGAGGATTAATATTTGATTTAGTAAATAATTTACGTTCCGTGATATCTAAAAAGTACAGTCAACTAAATTATTTTCCAAATGTAAACAACATTAATAAATTTACACGTCATTAAAATTTTATTATTAAATACCATATATTAAATATATAAGTAGAAATATAAGAAATCGTATTTTTTTACATATATTATAATGCAATCTTAAATTACGGAAAAAAATAGCTCGATAATATGAAAAAAAAAGCAACCCAAATAATAATTAAAAAAAGTAAATAGTGCAGATTATATTGTAAAAAAATGACTATGAATTCATTTTAAATTAAAAGCTAAATTTAATGTCAAAATAAAATTATTTTAAAACAATATAAATATCCGTATCCTAGCAAGTTTACTTCGTAAATTTCAATGAATCGGGGAAAACAATTTATTAAATATAAATAATATGATAATGCAATAAATTACATAACAAAATTTCTTTACATCAAACTGGAAAAAATGCACTATACAAGAAAATAAAAAGGGATATTTTAAAGAAGTTTTAGAAATTTATTTATTTCATATATACTAAACAAAGTAAGAAAAATACACGTAAAAGTTGTTTCCTTGTTTGTCTAAGGAAGATGCAGTGAAAGCATCTATACAAAAATAAAAATAAAAATCCGATATTTTAGAGAAAATTCGGGTATATGATTAGATTTCGAACTTGTATGTGGGAACTATAAGAAAAAATATCTTTATATTTAGTAGTAATAAATTACATTGACAAAATTATAATAATTACAATAAAAATGTATTAATAAGTATGCCATGACTTGATTTTATGCAAAATAAAGCATTTATCGTTAAAGAATACACTGTATAATATACATGAGGAAAACTACAGAGGTTAAAAATAAAAAGCAAATTTTATCCCCAATCAAACATGCGAAATAGTTTTTCCTTTGGAAAACAGTACAAGAGCTTGGATGATATAAGCTAATCTTCAAAACAGAAACATTCATAAATGCACGTGAGAGCTAAAATCAGTCAAAACAAAGTAATCAACGCGTAGAAAAGTGAATTAAGAACCACGAGACAGAAGATACAACAGATATTGCAACATGGTATCTGAATATGAAACAAAATGTGAGGAAGAGGGCGACCTTCTAGGCAAAAAGATATCGAAGAGTATGATAAAAAGTAACACTGTTAACAATAAACAAGGGGAAAATGAAAACCATACTTATATTTTTATACTTTTTTTTTATCAACATTGGACTCCTTGGCCATCAATCAAGACCAACTGCGACACAGAGAACACAGATAGTATTGTCAATCCAAATTTTATTCATAGTCAACATGGCAGATGTTTTGACTTTTTCGTTTGAATAGATATTTCATGTCTGTGAAAAAAATCATGAACGAATTTGATTTGAGATTTGAAATTTTGCTATGACATCGATGCATTCATTATAGGTAACTCTAGCCCACTTTTATAAAATCACCATAATTAAGAAACATGAAAATCCGATTAAAAATACAAGTCGCTGAAAGAGAAAACTAAAATATAAAATTAATTTTCTTTTCAAGAAAATAAAAATTAAAATACGAAGTAATGAAAAACAGGTTTCTAAAAATTACAGAAATGGCTTCCAATCCATCGATTTAACTAAAAATGGCAAATAAAAAAAATCACAAAATTTTTTGAAAATCGATCATTTTTAAAGAATAAGGAGGAACCGATAACACATGAAAGTATTACTAATAATTTTTGGATTTCAAAATGTTCAAGACATTTCTGTAGTCTGTATGCTTTCAAAGAATTTAAAGAGAAAAAAATTTATGGTTGATGTATCGGTATCAGTAGATTTATTTTGTAACTTTTATTTAATATTAATAATCTTTAATTAAAATCATCGAAAAAGTAAAGTGTAAAATAAATGTGAATAATTAAAAAAAGTATAGAATTTTCAACAAGTTAATTTTTGATTACACACAACGCACATATATATATATATATATATATATATATATATATATATATATATATATCACTCATATCAAGTGAAACTAAAGATTATATATTATATATACATATATATATAACATTTTTGTCTAAAAACTTAATAAATAATGGAATAATGTTAAATATACGACAATTATTACGTAAGTATTTTGCAAAATTGTCGTAAGCTATATTTTTTATGTTAAGACAATTCCATGCTTACATATAGAGAGAAAAATAAAACATTGGGCATTTAAAAACTTTTATTTCCAGTCCATTACACAATGATGAAACAACTATTAAAGAAGCATCTTTTCTAGTTTACTGCTAGAAATCATAACACTTTGCTAGATGATGCTGAAACAATTACATGACCTCGGGCATCGAGTAACGGAAAATCCACGACAAGGTTCAGTAGGTGGACCTCCTACCCAATGATCTATATTGAGAAACGTAAACTCTATTTTTGTATGCTAAACATCTAATGATATTACAGGAACCATCTGAGCATTAAATTATTTCTGTATGCGAGCTAAAGCACTTCGTCTCTCGAATTGTTCGGTGCATACGCGCCGAAGCGAAACTAATCTGCAATTGAGCCTTAAAAGCACCACCTTCGAGCGGTCAATGCAACTAATTGGGTATGTTTTCTTTTCCTAAAAAAATCCAATGGTTTATTTGGGAAACTGCGGTAGCATCTTGAAATAAATCACTTTGAATAACACCATAATAAGATTACAATGCTCCTTGCATTGAACTATTCAAATCAAAACATTGCGTTCAGTTTTCGAATTACGAACTCGATAATTGGAGCATAGAAAGATCTAATGTTGGAGTAACATTCAAATCTGGTTCAAGACTAAGTACTAAAATACTACTGCTTATATTATATAGAGAATTGTGAGTTTACAATTACTTTTGGCTAAAGAAGGCTAATTCGACTCTAACAAGAAGTTTAAAATAATTTTAACTTACTCGTACTCATCTAAAATAAATTTAAAGGAAATAAGTGGAAATTAAACCCTTAAAATGACTATTATGTAGAGAATGATATACATATATATATATATATATATATATATATATATATATATATATATATATATAGAGAGAGAGAGAGAGAGAGAGAGAGAGAGAGAGAGATTTCACAATTGTATTGATACATGAATGCCAACAGAACATAAACATTTTTTATCAATCATGAATAGGAGTGTTATAGTTTTTAAATGATAAAAGATTAACATTGATTAATAATGTACATTACGTATATATATATTGTAGTAATATTCAATTGAATGCATTCAAGTTAAGCTTTATGAGCTATCAAATTTTACCAAAACTTAAAACGAAATCAACCATAAAAATATATTGAAAAATATTAAAAATTCTAAAAATATTAATAATATATATTTGCTTCAGTAATATAACGGATTTTTTTTAAATATAAATAACGTTAAGATGATTACAACACAGGTATTCGATACAAGCGCTCCACCGGCAGTAACGAGTTTGATGTACGGTGTAACGAGCAATGCCAGGCGATATTGTTGATCGCTGATTGTGCGTGAGATCTGCGTGACACGAGCATCTGCCGCAAAAGCGTCGTTTATTTCGAGATATCTCAACATCCGCCACGAACACCTGCCCGCATCCATTCAGGCACGATAATCGCTTCGCTAAGAAATATTTGCATGTTTTTATAGCCATCACGTAAGCCTATTTACTTCATGTTTTGAGTATCACTTTCATTACATTTAGGCTCTCAAGAATAAAAAAAAATATTTCAAGAGCACGAACAAGAATGAAAACAGGATTCCCCAGGAATTGATATAAGACGATATCAGGTTTGGGAATCAAAATGCTTCACAGTATAACACAGAATACAATTGCTTTCATTTCAAAGATAAAATTGTGAAATAATATTACACTACATTGTGAAATAACGTAATTTTGTTAATATTTGAAATTAAATACGGTCTAAATAATGAGTATGGTTAAATAACTTTCATTACAAGAAATTATAATCAAAAAAATCATGCTTAGTGGTATATAAGTTCATTTTAAAAATTATAAATACACATATTTTTTTAAGAAAGCTAAAACATAGGTGTCGTTGGCAAAGTGCAATTTTTGGGTTGAAGAGTGCACATTTTCTATGATATCAGTATGTGATGAGCAATACTAGGTTGTTACTCGTAAATAAATAAATAAAATATATAAATATTTCTACTGAAAGAATAATTATTTTAAATCTAGAGCTACTTAACCTAATTTTTTTCATATTTATTTCGCGTTCTTTTTTTCATTTTGTTTAATGCATATTTTTTTCAAGTCCATACTAGCTGTGTTGCGTGTGTACACTGTAATAAATATTATTTTTCGTATAAACCAAACAGTATACCTTCTAGAAACTTCTAATTTAATGCTATAAGGGCATGATCTAACACAATTAGCTCTTCTTTTACTTTATACAAAAAGTTGCTTTAGCATTTAATAAAAAATATAAACATTTGTTATTCGTGACTATTTTATAAACAGAATAAGAACAACATTCATTTTAAAACAGACAGTTTAAGCTGCATTCAACTTTGTTTCTTCAGTAAATTTCATTGATATCAATGACAGAGAAAATTACTAGGAATTTAACAAATAGAAAACTATAATATTTAATGCATACATAACATTTTAAGGGCATTCTTTAAAAAAAATTAAAGCTGCTGTTTTTGCATCATATTTTTAACAAATAAAATATCAATAGACTTGTGGTAAAATTTGATTTAAAGTGCAATAAAGTAAATCAGCATGACTCAACATGTTTAAAACGTTTACACGAAATGATAACAAAAATTAAACACTCAACGTATTTAACATCTTGACTTTTCGATATCGTTGTTTATTCTGATTAAACTGTTTCTTCACAGAAATTAATTTTTATTTATTGTTTCATAGAATCTATGTATAATATCAGTAATAACTGTATTATTATTATTATTTATTAATTTTTTTTACTGTAGACGAAGTTTGAAGCATCATTCTGAAAGCTGAAAAAAATTGAGAAAGAATAAGGAATGTAAAAAAAATGTATATATAGACAAAAATAAAATGTTATAATCTTAAAACAACGTGATTGTAACAATGTTGAAATTCTAGTAGCAGAAAATTATTTCAACTAGGAAAAAACTTTTTTTTTTTCAAATAAATACTTTTAACCAAAAATTTTGTGGAATTTTGCTTCTCATCAATTTCAGAAAATGCCAGTTTTTGAACATGAATGCGAATTAACACCCACGTTCAAAACAACATTCAAATACATACATTTTACCTATTGTGAAGATTCTTCTTTATTAACTTAACAAAACACCAAATTTGTGCTAAGACTTATTGACAACACATTCAAAACTCAAAAACATATTAAATAAATAGGGTTATAACTTAGCATTCTTCATCCATGATGTTTATACTGTACCCTTCGACCACGTCACCTCAAAACAATAAAAGTAATGACAATTTTAATTTCCACAATCATAAATTAAAAATTATTTATTTAATCGTATATTTTGTTTTCTTTATTATTCTTTAATGAAATGAGAAACTTGCTTTCCGGCTCTTGCTCTCTTCACTAAAAATTAGGAAAATGCTATGAAAAAGGATTATTTATAACGATGTATTGAAAGCTCCTTTATTTTGCTTAATAAATTGAATATGCCTGGCAATTAATTCTTCTACACACAAACATATATTTAAAAAATTCATTTCCGATTCTACTGTAATTCTTAATAACAAAACATCTTTAATCAGAGCCAAGTTTATAGCATACAAAATATTTTCCCCATGTATAATAGTTATTACTTATATATATAGAGAGATTTTTCTTATATTATCATGCCTATAATTACTTATAATTAAATTGTGGACAACTGCTTTGGTTGGTTTGTAGATTTACTGCCCTTTTTGCACAAGAGAATTACATTAGTACCTATGGTTTAAAACCGTTTCTGAGTCACTACAAAAGTTTCACGTCGAGACACGAGTCGATACAAAAACTAGAGAGCTGATCTTTCAGATATTGGCTTAAAAGAATATTTGCGATTATTCCTATTTAATTAATTTTATAAAATCTATTAGATTTATTTCAAGTGAAAATAGTAGCACATGTATTTTATTATACACAGGTATTGGGATTTTATAACTTCCCCGAGGATGTAAATTATATAAATCACCCTTTTATTTAAATTATATTGCTTACCTCAATAAATAGGTTTTAACATATAGATTTTTACTTTTCTCACGATTTGCCATCCAAGAGAGTTTTCAGAGAACAGAAAAGAATTTAAAGTCAGAACACGGATTTGTAACATGATAGCAGAATATTTCACACTATGGTTTAATGATAAAATTGCAGTCAAAGTGTTAGGTTCCAAGTTCGATACCAGAAATTGTTGAACAAAGAGAAATTGATATTGCTTTTCCGATACGTTTTTACAATTAACGTCATAGGGATGATGGTTGTGATTTATTTTTCCAGTTTCCCACTTCGGCAATGACTAAGAAGTTAATTATTCACGCGAAGTGTTCCAGCAAGGTAACATAAAATAATTTTTTTTCTAAATTTTTGCAGTAATTTTTAATAGTTAGGTTACTTTTTGAATTTTCCTCACTTAACAAGTTGCGCTAGGAATACTCATACATAATTATCCAATTATCAAAATAAACACAGTTTATATAACTTTTATAGATTTTATAAATAAATCAATGAGCAACAAGAATGTAAGCACAGAATATAATCCATTTGTTACCTTAAAAGTCGAAATCTAACGATAAAAATGTACTTTTTCTTTGTGTAATTGCTTCTATTCATAGTATTTTGTACTATTTTAATGTCTAAAAATGATTAAAAAAGGTCATTGAGCTCGTTGTTTTGGTAAGAAAGATATTTATTAATTGATTAAACGTACCATATGTATCGTGATTTAAGCCTGGAGAAAATGTTTGAAAGGGGAAGTATTTTTGTTATAAAAATTTGCTGATAAATTTTGAAATTTATCAGATATTATGAATAAACTTATTATGAACAAATTATAAAATTATGAGCAAATTTATCAGATTAGACAAATAAGTGATAAAAGTTTCATAAAAAGTGAGAGTTTAAAAGAAAGATTTTTTTTAACTTTAGAAATCGTGTCAAATGACGATTGTAAATATGAATTTGCTATTATTTCCCAATGCAAAATAGTATTTAAATAAAAAAAATTTGCATTAGAAGAGTGAGTGGGAGTAACTATTTCGACATCACAAAGTGGCGTTCAACCGATTGTTTACAGATGGGCTTTGACCTACTCAGTTTTATTTATTTATTTATTCAAATCCAGTACTACAACTCTTTTAGAGACAATTAGCAGTTTCAAAAAATGCTTGTAAATATACTATTCGAAATTCGATAAAAAGATAACATTAAAAGTTTTTAAATGTCTTTGCAATCAGTGCTTACGGTCAAAATATCATTAAAATGAAGTTTCGATTAAAAAAAAGAAATTATTTGATTATTTTTATTTCAATGCACACACAATCAAATCCTGTAAATAATTTTGATAACTATTCTTTAACAATTTTCCTCGCGATAAGTAAACAGCATTATTTATGAACAACGAGAATTTTCTTTTTCCTTTCTACACAGAGTAATCCATTCATTATTTATAAATTAAGCCAATAAAAATGACTTTAAACCTAAAAAACTAATAACTATCACTAAGAAAGAAATAAAAATGTCGCATTTAAATGAATATCATAAAACGAAATACGGGTCAGTTATAGACATGAAAATTAAATTGGTCAAATGTTACTATATTTTGCTTTCAATTCTTCTTTAATTTCTAAAGTGCAAATGAAATCAGCATAAAAAAATGTCAAAACAAAATGATTAGTAGAGTAAGACATGTAAATAAATAGGTATCAAAGAATTCTGGCTATATTCCAAGGGGAAAAAATTGCGATTGCCATTGGTTGAGATTTCTCGGAAGAATAAGGTATTATTCTCTTGTAAATAATATAATTTGCATACTAACTTTTTGCAATAAGTATTTTTGCTTCAGATCCTCATAAATTATATTATATTATTTAAAATACAAATATACAACAAGGCGTGCGTTTTTCGTTATAAATAATAATTAAATAAGAAACATTTCGGTAGCACAATGGAAATAGACAGTAATTGGAATTTATTAATTCAAGTATCTTCCACACACACACACACACAACAAACACACACACACACACAGAGAGAGAGAGAGATAATCAATCACACAAAATTTTAACTAAATCCATCAAAATTCAAATAAATATTGAAAAAATTTAGATAATTATTCAGAGGAATATACATAAGAAATTGATATAAAAGTTAGCATAATTTTAAAAATACTATAAAAAATATTCGCTTAAAAATTTGGTTAACGATTGCTAATCAGGGAGGGAACTCGATTAGAGAAAACTGCCGAATTTAACAAATGTTCGAAAAAACGTCTTTAATATTTAAAAGCGCAAAAAGAATTGTAATTTTCTTTAAAAATTAATGTGATAATTTCAGTTAGTGCATACTGTTTGAAAGAATTTTCCGGCCATTATTCTCAAGAATATAATGATCACGTAATCAATCTGAACTATCTTTACGAAAAATAAAACAAAATGATTTTATTAGAAACGGATAAAAATTGTCAGAGTTAGTAACAGTGTTAAATTCGCGATCATTAGGGAATTGCAAATGTATATCTGTATCTAAATATTTTGATTACATATGTATGAATCTGTATCTTAATATTTTGATTTTTATAATCATAACTTTGCCATTACATTAAATATGAATAAACAAGTATATTTGAATATATATATATTGGGAAAATAAATGAATTTTTCAACTGTCAAATGATTATTAAAAATCTCTTTACAACAAGACTAAGATAAATCAAGCATTGATTAAATATTTCTTCCGAATCATAAAATTTAAATTGGTGCTCGAATTCCTCTAAAATTTATACTAACTGATAGCATCACACAATTTATCAGCATCAATGACATCAATAAATGCCATTGATGTTTATACATATGTAATCTTATGTATCAAATGATAAACTGTCATCGACGAGATAGATATATCAGTCACCGAATCCAGGATGATACGATATGCGTTATCTTATCACTCAGATTTAATAGTTATAAAACAATTATGGTTCTTTTCAATCGACTAAGCAAAATTTACATAGTGAAGGCATTTTCAAAAATATATATTTATAAAAAAATGCACTGAATTGCTAAACATCTGTTAAAAAGGCAATTTTTTAGAACATAACATACCAATATATTAGATATTTGACAAAAATATTTTCCAAATTGCGTGTGAAAATCGCTTGCTGTAATAGTTATATTATAATTTTAAATGATTCTTCTAACTGTTATTTTTCCAGAAAAAAATTATTAATTGTATTATATTCGAGCACTCAATAAAATTATCAATAACACAAGAAATATTAATTTTGCGGATGTATTAGTGGCTTTTAAAGCAAATTAAATGAATACAAACTTACCATTTTAAATGAACTCTTTATAGTTAGGGTATAAAGTGCATTCCTCTAACTAGACGCATTCAGAATGGAGTAAGAAAAAACAAATCCTTTTACAGCAATGCAGCGTAAAACCACTAGCTTTCTTTTTCAGTTTATGGTGGATTGGATAAAGAAAAATGAAAAATTGGTACGTTGTAAATGTAGACGGATATAAAAGCCTCAACAAAAGGGAATGTTCGGCCCTGAAAAAAAGAAACCGCGTAAACACACTCTCTGGCTTCAGACTGCGGCAGTTTTTGATTCGTCGACCGGCACTACGCTTCTCACGTTCTGAAAAGAAGCTGATAGTGAATATCCGCAGCAGTTGACTGACTCTTGGCGAAGTTCACCGAATTTGGCGACAATAGATCGGACTGCGTTTTCAACACACCGCCACACACTTAAAATATTATATTTGTTTTATTGTAACTCAGTTTTAGAAGAAAATAAAACTGTTTACACATTACATTAAATATAAAAGTATTAGAAAAATTATTTAACCGATTCCAAAAAAAAAATTTTTTTTTAATTTATAAAAATAATAAAACAAAAATTCTACAAAAATTTATTTACATTATAATTATACGCTAGGGGAAAATATTTTCTTAGTTAAATATTTTGAGAAAGAAAACGCTGTATATCGTTAATAGATTAAAATTTTCTTCTCCCAAGATAAATATATTTCGTATGTGGAAAAAAAAAAAAAAAAACATATGGTGTGTGAAAATAGTTTGACTCATTAAATTTTATCACATACATTTTTTATTAATCCAAAGTTAGAAAATTGGGCAAAACTACTTTATTTTAATAAATGAATTCATGAGCAAATTTTTTTTTTCCACTTCTCAGAAGAAATTATGATATAATGCCTAAATTTTTTTTCTTTCCCATTTATGTACTACATGTAAAATTAAATTTTTCCTATTCTCATACCATAAATATGTATTATGCGTGAGAATTTCAAATTTTTCTTATAAAATAAAGACACACACATTTGTAACAGACATGCGAAAAAAGGACGCAAAATTCAGCGATATTTTTAAAGAAATATTGATTAGTGGTGAAAGCATTTTCAAGTCTAAACACCGTTAAATATAGTTATATTTTACTTGAAGTTAACTATTACGACTAATTATCATTACCGTATGCTTTTCATTATATTTCATGAGTTTTACAGAACATAATGTAGTCATAAAGATGTCATGGCCACGGTTCAATTCACTGTAACTGCAACAAGGTTTCCCTGCGGAACGACTCGCATTCAACTATACTTCACTTCCGCTTAAAACGCACCACAATACCGGAACGGAAATGTATAGGTGGCAAATTACCCACTTTGTCACAAAATTTAGCCTCCGCGTCGCGAAAGCAGTCGCATGCTAAATTGCTCTCCAGAATTCCATTTCTTCTTAAAGTTTAGACAAGTTAATGGACACGTTTAAGATGTGAATACGGTTACTTCCGGATTGATATTTCTGGCAAATGTCCAACTGAGAGAGCTGAGAAACAGCTTCTAAAAAGACATCTTTAATAATGCACAACATGACAGAATTAAAATAAATATTCAATTGTGTATTACGTGAACATAATCTTTGGTGAAGATTATACTTTATTGAACACAACAAATCATTTGCTTACAATTATGTAAGATAATATGAAAAAGAGTAAGTATATATAATTCAATTAATGTTCAAAGCTCTTAAATGAAGTGTAAAATATAAACATACATACATACATAACTGAATTTATAAATTCACAATAATCACATTGATTATTCTCAAAACATAAGCTTCTGCGAAAAAGTGTTTTATTTAAACGTCAGTTTAGTTCTATATGTGCGCAAATTGAAGAATGATGCCTACTCGTGAGAGGTCAAAGATCCAAAGAATAGTTAAAAGAAAAACTATTTTACAGTTAATTAAATTATCTAGTGAAAGTGCTTCCTGTGCAAATATTCCAAAAAAAAAATGTGTTCAATTGTTAAAGAAAAACAGTAATGAAATTCGATCTTTTGAATATTTTTTTATGATTAACAATATTGGGAATTCAAGCAATTGACAAACACAAATGTAATTTTTAACTAAATCGAGAATTTTGTATTTTTAATATGGAAATATCAATGATATCTATAAAAAAAATTCGAAGTCATATTAAATGAGAAATGTTTTTCCTAAAACGTAATTGAACTTCAATCTTAGAGATAAAAACTTTATCTCATTTTATCGGCTATAGAAGAAATCATTCACTCTTCCAAATTGAGCAATTGGATAAACAAAAGCTTAACGTTTTGATGCAGCATAATAATAGTTTCAATGTTCTGAATCAAATATAGAAAGTTAAAGAAGAAAATAAAATTTGATTACCGTTGTGACAGTGACAAGATACTGAGAGAACGTCGATTAAGAGTAACATTTTCTGATATTATTGAGAATCTTATAAAATAAACTATTTATGTTAATCCTATTTTTAGCGAGATTGATATAATGAGGAAAATTACAAACATTCAATTTGTAATTAATAAGATATTAACATGTACATTTGTAAAATATAAAAATTCATAAATTATTTGGAATGCAAAATTAACAATTTTAAGCGAGCCATTTAAAATATTTTAAATATACTAACTAAGCAAAACACAAAGGGTTGTTGGTTAACAGCACATTCTTTTTGCAAGCAAAGGTAGGGCAGTTGTATCCTATCGCTTAACAACGGTTCACTTTGATTTACATAAACACCAATCCATAAGTTTTTTATTACATATATATATATATAAGTTTATCAATCTCATTTATTTGTAAAATCTTTCAGAATTCTAAATCGTTTTCACAAATATACGGTATCACTCAAAAACTTTCAGAATGTTTAACATAGTTGGCATAGCGCTAAAGGACCATTTTGCATTAAGGGGTAGTTAGAGTGCAACTTACAATCAAAATATAAACTACGAACTATTAAACTAAGACATAAAACACTAAGACCAAAATAGAAAAAAAATCTATTATCAAAATAAAAATCGAATTAAACTTTTGAACCGAAGATCAGATTCGGATGCCAGATTTATTATGTTAGTTAAATCGCAACAAATAGCAAATCATAAAAGAACATTTTTTTTCCAACCGCGGGCACTTGGGTGACGCACCCTATGCCACAACAAGGCCAAAAACTGCTACTCATTTGTCGTTACCCATCGGGCACCTGTGAACCAAATCACGGAGGCGAGTAAAATTGCCCGCGCCATACCACCACAAACCCGTTTATAAGGTGACCAATTTCAAACATCATCACAGAAGGAAGAACATAGAGAGAGAGAGAGAGAAAGTAACATCCATGCCCGAACCGGGACCCATAGCTCAGGAACGTTAACCACTAGGCCATCGGTCGGCTAAATGATCAATATAACTAGTCAGAAAATATTTTGAGACATATTCCCATGCAATTCAGTGGTTATTATAGGAAAGGAAACATTACAGATTTATCGACATGGCGTTAAACCACATTTGGCATGTAAGAACTTAAATTCGCTTGAAAATCGAATCAAATACTGGGCAGTGTCTAGAAGAGTACTGTACTATCTTTTTATGCAGTAAAAATTCCCGGAGAGATGGCATTAGAAAAGCTTAATTCCAGATTGAATGCTGTAAAATAGATTGTAAGTCGAGGAACAATGGGAGTCGGTAAGATTCACTACATTTTTGTATTTATCAAACAATAATAGGATAAGTACCACAGCGTGTGAATAGGAGCATTATCATTCTGAATAATTCAATCTTCTACAGAAGAGATGGACTGGCTAAAGGTTTTCTATTCTTCTCAAAAGGGATCCTAACTTTCAGGTTCACGATTGGTCAATCAGAAAACCAAATCATAGTGCATACGATAGAAGGATTGCAATTTACAGTTGGATTCCCACCACAATTGGAGGGAGATAAGAAGTACATACTTGTCAGGTGTCATACAGACGTATAATTGTATTACTTAACAAATAAGTGTATAATTATAGAAAAATGTGCAAGATATTCGTTAGACAACTACCTTTCAATCATTAATCAACTTGTTTTAGTATTTTTTGGCATATGTAAGACGACGTTCAGAATTAACATTTGTGACAAGCAACTTGCAAATCACTGCTCTGCCTGTTTATAAAAGTAACTCTAGATTACATTTTTTGACACTGGGGAAGTGGAATGAGTTTTGCGGTTACTTTGCTAGTAATTTTCTTTTTAGACAATGTAATCTGCTTCAATACATTTATCAGTCTCATTCATCTTCTATCGTCTACTATTTCCTTTCGGAGAATCTTGCTACTCTGTGTATACACGTAAACGATGTCATGACTTTAGATATTACCTCTGGAATTGCCTAAAAGGTGGATGTTTTGTCAGAATTACTCCAGTTAACTTGGCTCCTATTATTTGATTTTAAAAATGAGAGGAATAATATTTTAAGTTTATAACAAAAATTCAAGAATGTTGTAAATAACTTCATTAAAGTTATCGCTGTCTACCATGATAGATATTTTTATATTTTAAAAAGCTAATAGTTAGAATTATATTTCAATGCTCAAGAAGCACATTTTTAAAAGTCAGTTTTTTTCACGTGTTTACATTAGTTAGATAACTACTAGTTAATGGAGCAGTTTTACAATATTTTTCCAATTAAAACTAGATTTTAAATCGTAAACAAATTTCAGACTTTATAAAAAAATCTATTTTTTAAATGAGAAAACAATATTCAATCGTATTAATAAAAAATTAAGTTTTGAACATTCCATCTTGGATAAAAGCTATAAATTAGTTCAATTTGATTCAGTTATAATTATTATTTTAAAAACATCTAGTAAGTTTATAAAATACTCTAAATTAAAATACATAAACTTAAAAATGCATCGAACAGCTTATAAATACCTCATTGAAGTTAAGAAATTATTAAACTCTTAAGATGCCAATAAACAAAACTTTTTTAACGACAAATTTTATTACAGGGAATTGACAAGTTATCCAACAGCAATTTCATGAAACAATACATGTTTAATTAAAAAGCAAACTCTCTCTTATTAAAGTAATAACATTGATGGTCACTTTGATTTGATATATTAAAACATACAGATGTTGCATTGTAGGTAACTGACAAGTGAAAGCCACAGTAAAGCATTTTAACACCCATAGCAGCATTGAGGCCTTCAGACAAGACTTTTCATTGGTTAATTTTTTTATCGCTTTATTGTCATTTTTTAAATGCTAGTTGGACCAGGACTTACATTTTAAAGTATATTTCAAACCACTACAAACATCGACGCTTGAAACTGAGACGCAATCCATGAACAGCTGATCCAACAAGAGCTATTGAACAAAGCCAGAGTGCTAACTTATCATTTGCCAACTATGCCCATTTTCCATAGCTTATTTATATATTGACCACGAAATACAGCTTATTCATAAATTGAACATGAACATAGATTTAAGGAGAAGAAAAACAAAGAGCACATTAATTGACACCCATTTTCAGTTGTTGAACAGTATCTGTAATCGAATATAGAAATTTCCATTTGAACAGTATAGACTGACTCCACTAGGCTACGTTTATTCATCTTACTAACTGGGTGATACATAAAATTTTCTAATAAGAATTTTGTGATACACAGCCTCAAATCAAGAATTTTCCAAATACTATGACCAAGGACTAGGATTGTTCTCTTCAGAATGGAAGATTCCAGGTATGCTACTACTTTGCTTTTATATGAGAGATGTTACGTTTCTAAATTCAACAAACATAAATCTTGATAAGACTCAGAAATTCAACGAATACTTCAATAATAAATAGTTGCAATTTTTTCAGACCATTTAAAAAAAACTGTATTAAGTTTGTTATTTCCAAACTAATGATAGACGTATTTCTCGTTTCCCAAAAGGAAAAAAAAAAAATTAGATTTTTCGGTATATCAAAAAGTCAAAATATGTATGTATACTAAATAAATTCAAATACACTTTAAAATCCTTGCATTCCTGGCAATCATCTTTCACATTTTTCATAACTAAAATGTATTCTTGGGGTATTCAAGCTTGGAATGATAAAAATGTGAACCCTACATACAGGGCGTAATCCCTTGATCCTTCAAGTGTTGTTGAGAACTAGCATCGATCGGTCTTTTCTCGATTTCTCATTTTTAGGACTTCCTCTGTCAGCGGCAGGGACATCATTTTGATCCCCCACACGCTCAAAACAATATTTTCGGTTCTATGGATTTAATCCAGGCATCTCCAGAGATTTCCAAAGTAACAGAAAAAAAAACAATACACAAACGCCATCGATTTTTCAAGAGATAGAATTTTTTGGAGCTTAGTAAGAAATGTCAGTTCGAGTCATTTAAATTCTAAAATGTTTTGACAGTGTGAGGCTACCATTAATAAAAAATAATCATCAAGCAAAATAGCCCAATTAAAAATTCTTTACACAAAGCAGTCCGAGTATTGAAATTAATCAAATGGATAATGTATATATATTGATAGTATATGAAACATTGCCAAGTGCAATGTTTCATGTTCTGCAAACACATTCTTTTTTTAGGAAGTTACCTAAATTAATTTTCTTAATGTTTAAGCATAAGCATTTAAATTTTCAATTTAGTAAAATAATGATTAAACAAAAAAGTAAATTACCAATGGCACAAATGATCAAGTCGCATTTATATGCTCATCGGCTTGTATCGTAATATGTAAGGGCTTTATATGCATAGCATGTAAGCATCATATTCAACTTTATTCAATCATCTTAAGCACAATTCAGGAAGTTACCATAATGGACTTAGAAACTGCTCAACAATACTATTTCAGACACCTAAATCGATTATGTAACCACAAGGTTCACCTGAAAGATCAATAAAAGATAGTTTGTACACCGATTGCTGCATACCATTTGTGGTTCATAAAAGCAATAAATAGTGTCTAGTCTCCAAAATTTCGCCGGCATCAAAGTGAGTGCTAAGGCCTAATGAATTTTGCAAGCATGATGAAATATGTACAGCAACGGAGGATGTTCCAATAGAGTTTATGTTTCCAATTTTCGGTGTCAATATGCCTTCATTAGAACGTGGCACATTTTCCTTTATTCAAAGCTGTGATGCTTGAAGTATACTATAATCATATTGTAAACCAATCCTGCATTTCATAAAGGTATTAAAAATGATATCTGAAATTAAAAAATAAACTATCTGAAATCATTCCACGGCTAAAAATGAAACTGTTATAAAGAACACTTACATTGAAAAAATTCTAAATTCCAAATGAAAATTAAATATCTCTCTGAATTAAAATACCCGTCTATTGGTCAGAAAAAATTCTAAATGCCAAATGTAAATTAAATATCTCTCTGATTTAAAATATCCCTGTCTAGTGGTCAGCGTGTCTAACTGCGGATAGGGAGGTCCTGTGTTCAAATCCCGGTTCAGGCATGGATGTACTTTCTCTCTCCTGTCTGTCCATTCCTATGTATGAATGGTTGCCTACCCTATAAACGGGTACCTATGGCATATGTGAACTGAGGAAGTCGGAATCTTACGGTTCAGTAGGAAAAATGGAGCAGCGCACCCCATCCGCCAGCTAGACTGGCACAGGACAAAATTTAAAATATCAACACTGAATACACATATAATTGAAAAAAATCTCCCATAAATAATAATTTTTTGACTTCTAGGGCATCACCAGATCTTCAACATCAGCTTCATCATTTAATCATTGCAATAAATGTCATGAAAATTGTAATAAAATATTTTTTAATCAAAAGAATGCATTCCCTTGCAAAGGAAATTAAGTGTGTTTATGTGAAAAAAATTCATCTTTTCCCTCATTAGTATTAATAAATTTGTTTAAATAATGTCAAAAATAATTATGCTCTAAACCTTTATAAAAAAAAAAGCTGCATAATAGATAAGAAAAAAATACATAAAGAGTATCGCAGGGGCAAATTTCTCAGAAAAAAAATCTACACAGGATGTTAGGAAAATAAAAACAAATGGGATGAATTTAGAGATGAATTACAAACATTGTATCTGAAAGCGTGCTATCTTAAACAACGTAAGGTTGATGTCTTCCTGAGAGATAATGAAGCACAGAGTAATGATTGCATTCACAATGGCCTTCCGCGTCAGAGAGGAGCTGAAACAATCAATCGATTAACCTCGTTCTGCCCATCCGTTACAAGATATCAATGTTAAGCTAAAAGTCTGAGTACCTTCACTAAATTGAAAAAACATCTCAGCAATTCTCAGCCATTAGTAATCCATACAAAGAGAGATAAAGGAATCAAATTTAGTTTTTCTTCTTGACTTAATTCTATCGTGCTTTTCTCTCTCTCGATACTATTTATTTTTTAGAAAAGTTTTCCTTTTCATAGATCTAAAATTCAATAAGCGATGATTACAGATATTACGAGTTTAAAGCGATTGGAAAAGTATTGCATAAATTATTAAATCACGTTGATTTATTTACTCGATTGCAGTATAAAGATTTCATTAACTAGAAACTAGTCTTAAAAAATCGCTTAAAAATTTTATTCTATAACAATTTTTAAAATGAAACCAACGAAATAATTGAACTTGTGAAGGTCACGAAAACAAGAACAATTGTTCTGGTAAAGAGTGGATATAATTTAAGACACAAATTCTGTATAAAAGCAATATTAGTATGAACTATTTGAAGACGTAAGTGAAATGAGATAGCTCCTTGGAGAAAATCAGAATTTGGAATTTATTATTCCCGATGTAGATGGTTTGCTTTTTGATGTCAAAACTGAAGAGAAAGCCATAGCTGTGGAAAATTAAGTCTCTCGGTAGATATTATATATATCATATCGGTACTTAAACTGTATTTTTAACTGCTATACGTTCTATAGAAAACAGCGTTCTTGAAAATCAGAAGAAATATTCTTTCAAGTTATAAATATAAGATCTTTGATAGTCTTCATATTCATTTAATACCTTATATATATATATGCAAGGATTCCGTCAATAATTTCATTTTTTAACACAAACACAATATTCTCAATTCAAAGGCATTTGATACTAATATAGGGCACGAGACGTTTAGAAAATAATTTGTAATTAAAATTCTACACGTGAATGAAATTTTGTCTTTTTTTAAAAGAAAATTTGTATGCTTTAATTAATTTTGGTAATATTTCCTGAAATCATTATTTTGAAGAAAGTACACGAAATTAAATAAAAAGAGTTTACTTTAAAATACAATTAAATCATATCGTTAGTACATAGTAAGGTTGTACATAAAAATATGGACACGAGTAACAAGAATAAATCGTTTTCCCATAATAATTCAATAAATACTTCCATATGAATAATTACTGCTCTTTAATGGCAATATATTCAAGAATTCAAAGTCACTAATAAATCATTTAATATACGAAAAGTTGTTTGAGAGAGTATGAAAATGCATTCGAAGAAGTAAAACAGAGCTTTGGAAATGTTTACATTATCTCTCCAGATAACATCTTTATTCACAAAACAGCTTCGCTATTTCATTAATTTATTAAAGTAAATAAATTATATATTTCAGACTAAAGTGTAGCAGCAGTTTGTAATCAGATTACTGTTCAGCTTCAAACACTCGAGTTTTCACATATTACGTTACGCAGGCTTATTTGAAAAGGATGGAATTAGCATTTAGCTAATTTGATCAACCGTTGGCAAAAGTAAACATACATGGCGAAGTAATTCCGTAATGGTTATCCAACATCCCTATTTCAGAAATTTAAAATTGTTTGATAATCAAGGATAATATGAAATTTTATGAAGAGTTGCAAAAATTTTTAGCTAAATTAAGCATTAACATGAATTTATGTGCCCCATACAAAATACTCATAATTCTACAAATATTCGCTAACTTATATCCTACAATTTCTAATTAAATGTTACAGATTCATAGGGATTATGACATTTATGGAGCAAATCATTTTCATACAAAGAACACGCATTTGAACATATTGTAATGCATTTGAGATTGAAGTCCATTTAAGGAATGAACAGAAAAGTTTAATTTCCTCGTTTCAAAATAACTAAGCAATTTGTATTTTTTTTTTTTTTTGTTGTTGTTTAGAAATTCAAACAAAAATTTTAACTTACTAAGACACATTTGTATTTTTCTTTGTTATTACTCAAATTTAGCCTTTCATTTACTTTGATACGTAAGGGAGATTTCGGCATTTTGATCAATCAATTTGGAAAATATAAATACATATTATTAAATTTAACTCATTTAAATAACTGAAACTATAATATCAATCATGCACAGTCTAAATCATTGAAGATATTACAGTTTAATTAAAAAGCTTGGAAACACAAAATTACGAGTGTTAGCATTCAACTAATGAATCTATGAACATATGAGAAATTGAAAATGTTAAAACAGCGGGCAGCACACTTTAATAATTTTATGCTATGTTCGCAGACAAAAGTAATAAATTATAAGACGCAGTTTAAAGTTTGAAAATATTATATAACCTGCAACTACATTAATTTTAAATAAATGACTTTCTAGACGTTGCAGGATAAATTAAAGATATGATGAACTAAGTCGACGTCATTTTCAAATGGAAACTTAATTTTTTTTCTAGTTACGTTGAATAATGTTTCGTTAAGTAAATTAATTTATACGTTATTGGTATGCAAGACATGAATTAATATTTTCGATTGTAAAAGCAGTATAAAATTCTTGCTAAATATATGCACTATAAAGCGAAAAGATATATCTAAATTCGCACACAAATATTCGAAACTGAGAGAGAAAATACTGTATAACGAAGAAATGTGTGTCATAATTTTTATATTAAAGTATTTTAATACGATAGATGTAGATACACATTTTGAATCGAAAAATTATGTAGCAAAAAAGTTTGATATTTATCTGTTATATGAATTACTGGAACATATAATCATACATATTTTAATCCATTAAGAATACATTCATTGTCAGAAATAGCTATTCTGTGTGGGAGGAGCAACATTTTACACAAATAAGTAAAAACATACAATATGTTGCACAACGCTTAATCAGGGCTTTACGTCAAGACATGTGAAAAGAAGTTGTCGTGTAATACGATACAAGCTGCAGAATTTGCATATAAGGACCAAAGACATAATGAAGTTTCATGCCATTTATTTTCAAAACAATCGTGTTCCTTTGAGTTCCAGAAGGCGAACAGAAGTTCGGGCTGTTTATTGTTCCACAGTCTTTTTGGATACGGGAGCTACGGTTTATAATGAATTTTGATCCACAACAAACATTCAAGCACAAGATGGAATTCGAACTTAAGAATTGAAGGCAAACAGAAGATTCTAAGCTATGGCTTATTGTTGAATGTATTGAAGCAAGACAATTATAAATGTTGTTCGATCACTATTATAATTTCCACTCACAATTATGGAAACAATTCCAAACTACCCAAACAATTATCCGAAAGCTACGATCACGTAAAACTTATGACCATGACAAAAAAAATCTATTTATTGCAGTAGCAATCAAGGGTAAATAGGGGTCATATATGGTCGAAGTGGATATTAGTAAAACGATATCTGTCACCACTGGCTACAAAGAAATGGACTATAGGTTTGGGTAGCTAACATGGCAACTGCATATGTTGTAGCGTATCGGGGAGGCAATTGAGGTCAATTCCAGACTGAACTAAAACAATTTACTTACGAGAATAGATTTTTAATAATTACATTATCTGCAACTTTTAAATCAACAAACATGAAAATAACATCGGCAGACTCCCCCGCAGACAGGCTTCCATACCAGCGTGTTGTCTGAAAACGCTCAAGAAAATTCAAAGGTAAACAATAAATAACATAATAGAAAGGGAAGAAGAGGACTACAATTTCTAGCCTATATTCGCCTACACTCCTAAGTGTTTCAGTATTTAGCAATAAACAAAGATATATTCAAAATTTTCACAGAAATACCTTACAAACGTACATAAATTTAGAGAGAATAAAGTATTCTCAATCTGCTTCATGTGATCGAGTACTACGTGTTCCAAAAAAAAGTGCCACGTTTTTCAGTAGAGACTCCTTTATAATACCACAAGATACGGATCTACAAAAGGTGATTCTACGACAGCCGCAAATCATCGGGATGAAATTCTAGACATCAGTCTAGGATTTTCATGTCTGCTTTCATTTTTACTTACTATAATGCATGTTCCGATGAAGCTCTACATCAAAAGAACGAGAATAACTAGAATGGAAAAGCCGATATGTTCAACAGATTTTAATCTCATCGAAAATCACTTAAATGCCCTGAACTGTTCTATGAGAATGGCTGAGTTTTAATTATGTTGTTTAACTTTTTTGTTAAACATTTCAATGTCACATCATCTTATAGCTCATAAGAATTCAATAAATCTTTGTAATTTGTTGTGTTTCATAAATAAATATATATAAATATATTTACTATTTTCCTGTCGCATATTGCATCAAAGTTAATGTTAGTTTTTTCCCCCAGCATTTTACTGTTTCATTTTTATAAGCAAGTATACTTACAAAATGTTTTATTATCATATGTGATTTTATATTATACTAAGGCATATTTCTCACTAATATATTATTTTTCTAGCGAGCCTTACAATATGCATTACGAAGGAATTTAACTTCATCAGTAGTCTCTCAAAACAAACGTATGGAACAATAAAAATTTGAGATCAGCAAAAGCAAAAAATTTCTCTTCCAATAAAAATTAAATCATTTCAAGCCTTGGCTTAATATTGTTTTCCCATTCTTATAAGCTGTTTTTTAAATTGAAACGAAATTCGAATAGCAGTAATAGTCAAAGCCAGAGGTTATACAAGTGGATCCAGGAAAAGCAATTAATAAAATTTCATATATAACTCAAATATAACTTAGCATATTTCATCACATGAATCTAGATTGCAGCATTTCTAAGCAAAATCAAATTGCTTGAATTTCTCATTTAGCACAGCTTGTTTTAATATTTCTAAAAGTTTGCCACAAATGGTAAATTATTTCAAATTTATTAAGCAGCTAACGTAATAACTAAACCCACGACAATATAAATTAAAGTACTGAAAAGTTTTCAAAATGAATATCTTTCATGAAAATTTGCTTAATCATACCTTTGAATAATATAAAGTTTCCATTTAAACTCCACAATAGTGTAGTGAAGGGTTCAGATTAATATCTTTATCTAAACATATCTTATTCCATTTAACCATAGAATATACAACCTATTCATTTTTAACTTATAATTTTTTTTTACATCAACTTAAAATTTTTTATATCATATTATATCTAAAGAAATTTTTTATATCACGATAAAAAAATTCCTTTATCAAATTAAAAGAATACGCAAAAATTTGGAGTAATTAATTATTCTTAAAATACAAGTGAAAAAATATAAGCACATTTTTTAAACCAGAAATCGATGTATTATTAAGATTAAAATAGAATTAAATTTGTTACAATACTGAAATTCATATTCTGATGTAAATAAAAATAATAATGTATAATATATATTAATCGTTTAAGAGGCAGAACCGAGAGTTAAGTTAGAATTTATTCTAAATTATACTATTATTCTAAATTACGAATTTCCTATCCTGAGCTTAGCAGTGTATTCATGAAATATTAGAATTTCATTTTGATTTAATAGCGATTTAAATTGTTTTCTTATGTTATGTTTTTCACATTTAAGATACGAAAAAATGCACACAGGTAATTATAATCATAAATTTACAAATACATGAATATTGCAATTGTTAAGAATACTCAAATTGAAATTTTTTAAAAAATGTACAATAAGACAAGTTAAATATCTTATTGTACATTTTTACAAAAACAGATAAGTTAAATATAATTAGAAATTTTATTTTCTTACAATAATTTAGTGATAGAAAAATAAACGTCAGTTATTTCATTGCGAAAAAAGCTACTAAAAATAACTTAGTACATATTATTAATTATGAGAATAATGTTATGACACTCACACAAAAGAGTAAAAAAAAAGTTTTGAAATATAATCTTAAGAAACTGCTTATGCGAGTATTATATTTTTTATGACAGCATCTCTCATATAATGCTTCAACTTTGAAGTCTTCCCTAATATTACTTTCCCGGCAAAAACCCAAAACAGGTCAAAATTAATTTTAAAAAAATGACTCCTGGAACGCATGACAACTGATGGCAAAATTCCAAAAAGGTGTATCATCTCCCGTTTGCCTTATTGTTAGTAATATTTTCGTTTCATTTTTTTTTTTCATCACAAACTTGGCTCATTTTTCTGGAGTTAAAAATAAGCAAAGGAACGTTTTCAATAAACTTAAGAATATATGAGTGTTCTCAGTCAGAAGATGCAAAATGTATGAGTAGAAGGTCGATAAAGTAATTATACTTTCAAAGAAACCAAAAGAAATGCTTTAGGGGAATCTTTAAAAATATATTCATAGGTAAAATAAAAGTTTTCCTGCTAAACATATCTACAAAAGTTAATTTGAAAGATGTTTCATAAAAAATGAACTCATCATGACATTTCATTAAAAGGTGAATTGAAATTATAAGATTGACAAGAGTTGCTAATAATGTACATAAAAAGAAAAATATTTTTAAAAAACTTGAAATCTATAAAGTATCTAAAGAAAAAGAAATATTTCATATTTTAACAAAGATCGAACACTTAATGGGCAAGATTTATTTTATTTGCAAGGAAATGTTTACATTTCAAAATTTCTAATTTGAAGTGTGATTATATATCAGAAATGTAGAATTATTTTTAAAATTTCTTGTTAATGGTTTATGATTTAACATGTAAATAAAATCAAGAATTTTATTTACATGTTAAAATCTTAAAAAACAATAGTCTTCTTTCAAAGGTAAAAATTTACTAATGTTTTATTTGTATCAGTCAAGACTAATTTTTATTAATAGAAATTAATTTTATTATATAATTGCACGTTTAACAGAAGGAAAAAAGTTATGAAGATATTTCTTTTTTAAAGATTTTTTATTTATAAATAACATTTTTAAATCATGTTTAATTGCATGATAACAGTTAACTTGAAGGAGAAATTTCTGTGCAAACAGTTGTGAATCAATCACAAAGGCATTGATTAATAAACATTTGAAATTATTATACTTAAAAACAGATAATACAATTACATTTGAAACTTGAAGTCTAAATCTTTTATAATTTAAGTTAACCGTAATAGTCAATAAAAACTTTTTTTTACTAAAGCATATTTCTGATGAATTTGAAAGAAACAAATGTTTAAACTTCAGTTTGCATATCATTCAAAATTAAAAATTCATTTTTAATTAAACATTAGCAACTACTTTTCATAATTTTAACTTAGCTTCTCCAAGCTCCTTGAAGCAGAGCTTCTAACTGACATAAGCACACAAGTAAAATCAAATTCGAGAGATGTGCTTCATCCGAAATTTGATTACGTGAAGTTATTCAGATAAATCATAATACTTCGCTACATTAAATCAAAATAATAATAAAGCAGAACAAAATTACGTTCAATTCCGTTCAAAATTCGTCAAAATTCATCAAAATTCGTTCAAAAGACATCAATTCCAATCTCATTAAAGATATAAAATTATTAACTCACACAATAGCAGATTAAAAAAATAATTTTAATTCCTGATTTAAATAGTCTGCCAAATACATTCCTTTATAACTAAAATTTCATTTTTAAATAGCCATAAGTAATTGCTGGATAATGTTATATAATTTGATATTTTACAGGTTCTAAAATTTATTTTCTGCAAAAAGTAAATAAATACATTAAATAAAAGATATCATAAGTATGGAATGCCAGTGTAATGAAATATTAAAAGAAGTAATACCTCGAAGTAGGTTTCAGATGTTTTACGTTTTCAAAATGAAATTGTTTAAGTTATCCAAAATCATAATATATTACAAATTATTTAAAGTAAGAAGAAGCGTAAATGTAAAGAAATGCAAAGGTACATTATACGTTATACGAGGGTCACTCTGAAATTTTTGAGATACAACTAGGTTTTTAAAGTTATACTTCCAAAATTTTAGGTGTGTTCAAAGTAGTCTCCTCCAGCATCAATGCACTTTTGAAGACGAATTTTCCACAGATTAAATGCCTCAAGCCATTCATTTCGTCGAATAGATGAAAAAAATGCATTTATAGTCACATCAATCCCTTCTTCTGAATGAAAACGATGTCCACGTAAGTTCTTTTTTAGATTAAAGAATAACCAAAAGTCGCACATAGGTAGATCAGGTGAATACGGCGGATGTTCGATGACTTTAATTTGTTTTTGTTTAAGAAACTCAACTGTTAATCCGGCTGTATGTGAAGATGCATTGTCATGGTGAAGCATTAGTCCCCTAACATTCAGTTCTTGTAGAATTTCTGGAAGACATTTAGTGGTATACCAGTTTGCTGTTACTGTCTTCTGTCCTTCCAACTTGATGGCTTTGACTAATCCCGTACTTCTGAAGAAAACGGCATACATCACTTTTTTCAGTGCGCGTTGTTTTTTCACCATTGTCGGCGTGGGATCATCTTCAAAGACCCATACTTTGCTTTCTTGATGTGTTGGAACATCGAAAAACGGTATGTACGTTTCATCACCAGTTACAATTTTAGAAATGATGCGGTAGCCACCATCATTCAGCATTTTAAGAGTTTCTTTACTTATTCTGACACGCTCCTCTTTTTGATGCTCAGTTAGATTATGGGAAACCCAACGGCAAACTTTTTTCATATGTAATTCTTCATGAATGATTTTGTGTATGGCTGCGGATCTAATGTTAAGTTCCTTCTGTATCATTTGATAGGTACAGCGATTATCATCCATTAACATTTTTCGTATGGCAGACACATTATCCGGGTTACTGCCGACGGCGGCCTTCCTGTGTATTCTTCATCCTGAAGAAAATTGCGACCCCTTCTAAATTCTCTAAACCATCTGAATACAGTAGCACGAGCTGGAGATTCATCACCAAATGCTAATTGCAACCGTTGAACGCATTCTTCTTTATTTAATCCTGCTTTGAAATCGTAGAAAATCATAACGCGAAAATGTTCTCGCGTCAACTCCATTTTCTCTTCTGCTAAAAATTTATTCCACGCTAAACAAGTTGAAGTAAGTCAGGATAAAATCGTCTTCTGTGTTAAAATACTTTGTACTTTAAAATTAAACCGTTATTTTTATTTTATAAATTCTCGTCTGCGCGTATCTCAAAAATTTCAGAGTAACCCTCGTATGACGGTTTAATTCCAGAATCATTAGTTTTAGATCGTTTGTTGGTAGTTCCAATCAGATTTCAATCTGTGACTATGACTATGGATAAGGGGGTTGGAAACATGCGATTCACTGACCGTTAAATTGTTTGTAACGTATTAAGAATTTTAGTTGAGAATGATGTAATTGGGATTGATAAGTAAATATATGGGGTATAATTGTGATTTAACATGATTTCAGAAAATGGTGAGTTATATTCAACGTGCTATTCATAGCAAACTTTGAAAATATAAAAACATTTTAAACTTATATCTTGAAGTCATATTTCATAGAACAAAATCGCATCAGGGCGAATTCTATTCGGTTGTGATCCTCAGAGCTATTTTAAAAATGAATTTTAATAATCCTTGCAAATTAATTTAAGCTAATTTAATGCAGTTAAAATTAATAGATATGAAGCAGTAAACAAGTTTGGAAACTTCAGTATAAATCACTCGAACTCCAAACTGAGCGTGTGAATGTATACAAAATAATTACTTTTTAAACAAAAATTCAATTAAAGTAGCATAAAAATAGAGCATTGTACATAGAAATGTAAAGCGCAAAATTTAGCACAATAATTACAAAAAATAGAATGTAATATGTAATGCCATTCAACAAAACACAAAAGTTAAACGATTTATAATTATTTTTATATAAATAAAATAAGTTTAATTTAATAACAAGAATTATTTATTGGTCATTTTAAAAGGGAATTTTATGTATTAATGTCTAGTGTATCCAGGCAATCCCAATAGAAAAGAGAAATTTTTTCTAATATTCATGAATCAAAAATTAAAATTTTAAAGATAATTAAGTTATAAAAATTCATAACCTTTTTTATGTATTCTACAAACACTGTAAAGAACTGACTAACATAACCTGTAGAAAAAAAAACTAAATAAATAAACGCTCAAATCAATTTTTTATTGTCTTAGACAACTAATTTTTTATTTCAAAATAAATGAAATACTCGGAATATATTTACTGACGAATAGTTTTCAAGAAAACAGCTTCCATAAATAAAATATTAGGAAAAAAATATGGCTTAAGAAAAATCTTAAAATCAGGAAAGTTTATATAAATTTAACAATTTTTCAAATAAAAATTTTTCACACACGAGTATAAAATCAAACAAAAATGTATGAAAACTGTAAAAGTGTATTTTTTATACACTCACCGCGAAGGAAAATTCTCGTTCAAAAGAATTAAGATGAATTATGTATAAGTCCTAAAAGAGAAAAGAATATACTAATAAAACAGCTTCAAGAAAAAAATAATTGCATTATATTTCACACATGAGTTAATAAAAATGAAAATACTTCTTAGTAAGTAAAGGATCACGATTTTTTTCTCTTTTACTACAAATAAAAAAAGAGATATTTTTCAATGAAGATTTTTCTGGTTTCTTAAATTCTACTAAATCAATTTACTTAATTTTACAAGCATATTCATATGTAACTTTTATTTCATTTTAAATGGTGATAAAATAAATTTATGTAGGGAAAATAAATATGAATGAGAAAATATATTGAAAACAATATTTTTATATTGTTTTGAATATAGAAATCTAATTATTTATTATGTGTTTTAAAGTATTTCACTTGAAACAGACATATTAAATAAATTTTTATCTTGAGTTCAATATAAAAATCTAATTATATAATGTCTGTTTCAAAGTATTTCCTTTGAAACAGACAATAAAACATGTCATGCAAAAATGGTAAATATTACATATATAAACGACAGATATAATACTATTTCATAATTCATGTACTTTCACTTGATACCTGAAGATTCAAATTTATTTCATTACATTCAAATTAGACTTAAAATTTTTTATCAAGTCAGATTTACCATTTTAAGATTTACGATTTAATTGGATTTCAAATTTACGAGTAATCTCATTATTACTTTCTAAAAATACCTATGGTTTGGTTTGTTTTCGTTCAACGACCATTTTTTGCACACAATAGCTAATTAGACCAGGAACTACAGCTCAAATTTGATTACGAATCAAAACAAACATCCATGCCCAAGGTGGGATTCGAACCCACGAACTGTAAAACCGAAGGCAAGAGCGCAAACCATTTCGTAAAAACACCAAATGCAAGAATACTGTTTACGAACAATCCTGGAGGGATGATTTCACAGTACATGTGTGGTACTGCAAGAATCCGACTTTGCACTAGACAAACTGAATAGTCTTTAACTAAACCAGATAATGGATATTCTGAGATAGATCCTGCATGTTAAATGTAAAAATGCTTCAATACAGGAAGGAAAAGATGCCAACTCAGACATTAACCTCGTCACTCGACTAAGATTCAGAATCAAAAGGCGTTTATATCGATGGTAAATCTTAATTTTTAATCAATCGGTAGTGCAAAAATTCAATATATACTTATGTGTGTAAGCACACATGTAGTGTGTACTATGTATGTCCTAATTTGTAATAGTATATATTAATGTTGAAATATTTTTGTTTATTTAAAGGTAATTTTTTTTTCCATATTGATAATTAAAAATATTCTAAAGACGGTCTTCATTAAAATAGGATTTCTTAACCGCAGGCAGACAGCATAATCGCGAAACGAGAGTATGGTTGTTATTGTTTGCTGTTAAAATAGGATTTGATAAGACAGGAAAGAAAAGGTGGAAAATGAGCCTTGAAAAGTAAATTGAATAAACATTCTTGAGCGTGTTTCATTGACATAAAAATATACTGATATAGAGATAAATTGTAATTCCATATATTTTGTGACGTTACAAATTTTCTGCTATATAAAGAAAACAAGTTGAAAAGTTAAAAATATGAAAATAATAAATGAATTACTGTTAAAAAATTCGTAATGATCTATTTTAAAGTGTCCCAAATCTGTGCAACTTGGAGTAATAACAAAAACTACCACGAAGCGATATTGGATTCAATGCTAGGATTTATGTAAAATAAATATTCGTCTCATTTTGAAATTGAATCTTCTACTGAAATGAACTCTTTTGTTGATGAACAGAACTTGCCATTTGTTGATGTGGATATTATCTGTTTCCAACTCTGATGTCCTTGGAAGTAACGATCAAAACAAATGGAACACAATGAGACGAGGGCGCGTGTTACAACCTTTTTTTCATTCAAGCTGCAAAGCGAAATTTCGCCATTGTAAAATAGGAGTTTTTAAGGTTGCATGGCAGATAAAATAAATTTTAATAGCAAACAGAATTATGGTGTACGTTAAAGGTAAACGGTTTTCACATCAATGGATATAGAAATAATTTTTTTTTCCTTTTTCATACCTGAATGGTATAATGAACTTGATTGTTTACAGTCATAAAAATGACAGCTAGCAAATTGATCAGCGAAACTTCCTCATAAAAATCAACAAAAGAAATCAAAGAATCACTAAACTGAGAGTTTATGATTTATATTGGAATTGTAAGCGCATCGTGTGTTAAAATAAAAGTCATTTTGCTCACAATCAAATGTTAAAAGAAAAAGGATTTTTCTCCAGTAAATTCTATAATAATTTTTACATGAAGTAGATCACTTAAGAAATTCCCAACAGGAAATGATGATAAATACATAAGACTTCACTCACGATTGATATCCAAGAATAAGAAAGCATAACATTGATCATTACTCTATAAATGCATCATTTGCCAAATCGATTAATTCTACAAAACAAATTGAGAAAAACTCAAGCTCAACATTGGCTCAGTCAATACTCTAATAGAAATATTTTTTAATATATTTTATACAGCTTTGTTATTAAAGTTTAAATAAAATTCAGAAAGTGGAGTTAATCGATTTGTTAAGTGAAGTATTCATTTAATGCATGGACACCCCCAATCTAGAAAATAAGTAACTACTTTATAATTGGACTCTACACTTTTTTTTTAAATCGTATAAATTTTATAAACTTTAGACATAATGGTAAAAGTTGAAATAACAAAATAGTCCTAAGCAAATATCAAAGAATCCATGGAAAGAATATAACGAAATACAAAATTTAAGAAATATATATTACAAAGCCACATTTCTTACTATGAATTGTTAAATCTGGAATATTTGTTTCCTCGATCATTTATCGAGACATATCTTTTCGCTAGTCGTTAAATTATTAAATAACATATAAAGCTTCTAATGTAAATAAGCTCTAAATATTTTTGTAAAAAGATTCTACTTACAAAAGCATTTTTTAAATAATAAATAATCGTTACTCTTAAGCTTATAGTTAGTATTGACGAATGAAGTTTAAATGTGTGTCTGAAATAACAAAACTAAAGGAATAAAACCTACAATTCTCGAAGTCTACTTCAAATTGAGACTCTTATATTATACAGGTAATTAGAGACTTATGTTATATAGATAAACAAAGACTATTATAATATATAAATAGAGACTCGTATATAATATAGATTCAGCAGTACGTATCTTCGTGAAACGTATTTAAACAAAGTATTTTCAAAAGTAATTGTGTGCATTCTAGGGAAATTTTCTTAATGCGCTCATCTCTTAATCTGAGATACATATTTAAAATTATTTGTGTGAGTTTTATCAAATATGTTAAATATTTCAATCTATAGCATTAACATTTTAAATTAGCAGAAAAACAAATATTAATAAAAAAATTATTATTTAAAATTAAATATTTGAAAGTTAAAGCAGCAAATTGCTACAGTATTCATAAGATCTTTCTATTTGAATAATATTACTTAATTTCACGATTGATAATTCATAAGGAAATGAAACCCAAAAAGAAACAATCAAAGTAGGAAAAATAAAATTTTCATTTCTCACTATACAGGGTAATTTTAGTTAATGTCATTTTAAAGAAACTTGTGATGCGAGGAAAGTAAGATTAAAAGACACCAGCTGCTTGAATTTCGCGACGTCAGAAACACTGCTGCCAAACTTTGCAAGTCAGAGAAGTCTGTCGTACCTCTTTAGCCATTCAAAATACGAGGGATCATAAAAATCGACATTTCCAATCAGGGATTACACCTGATTTCGAGACCTGTCACGGGACGTTTCAGCGATAATACATAAAACGATCGGAACACATGTCGTGCTTTTATTCTTTTAGAGGAGCCACTTTTCCTGGAACAGCCAATCTGGAAGAATCAGCTAAAATCTTTTTAATACGACAGTGAAAAATGAAGAGATGTCAAATGATTAATGCCCCATCTACTTCGATCTGAGTCGAACAAATCGCGACCATGTCGTTTAGACTTGCGTGACACGAGCTGAAGACATCTGTCAGACCTTAAAGTCATTCCTTTCTTGATTACATGAACCACGTGGCTTAAAACTTTTATCTAACAAGACATTTTCAAAAATGCAGAAATCTTTAAACGAATGTTTCAGTGTTGATAAAAGAAAAGTTATTACTGTAAAATATAATTACGAAATCAAATTTCAAATCCTAAATATAACTAGAATTTTTAGAATCATAAGAGAATGAACCCTGTCTAAAAATACAAATAATTTACAATACAAAATATTGAAAACTGAATATTGTTTTGAAGGAAAATTTATCTTGACTCTTTGCTTAATTTTTCAAGCTAAGCAAAGTGGTTCTAAAATTAAGAAGTAACGGATAGAAACAAATTTATTGGCTTAATATGATTAAAATCTTAAATAATAATTTATTAAAATCGTAATTTTATAAAACTTGTATTATAGTACTTGCCAATTAAAGTACAACATGAAATAAAGCAAATAAAAAACCTAATGAAACTAAGCAGCATATTGTTGTTGTTGTTGCACCAGCATGCTTCCCCGTACCAAGCCCAGAGTTGGCCTCTACCAGTTAGATTGAAGCAGCTAGTTGGAGTCTTCGTAATTTTGAAGCAGGGACCAAGCAGAAGACCCCATTACTTGGCCTGCCACCCTCAGAGGTATCATTTCACTTGGAGGACATTGCGACCACGCCTAGTTTTAACGTATCCAAGTCGGCCTTAGCGAACATGACGGATCCTCGTTCAGCTGGGATTCGAACTCACTACTTTCCGATAGTGAGAATGACGCCCTACTAAACAGCATATGAAGATAAAATGAAAGTATGCAATTTAAGAAATATCAAGGAATGTGATATGATAAGTTTCATCTCCAGTCAGTTAAAACGGTCTGTGCGTAACCCGACTAGGCATGGAATAGAACTTATTTTGGATGACAAATAAACAACTCATTCCCCACGATGTTTCAAGTTTATTCATCAACCACAGTAGATGGAAAGGGTGAACAAGGCAGTCTTGTAGCAACTTATAATATAAATGACCAGATGTTTTCATTCGGTAAGAAATCTAGAAATCGTATAAGTCAATGGCATTTTTAAGAACAAAATTACTTACATATCTTTGAAATAAAGGCATACTGTTAATATATTTTCCTATTTTAGCGAGCTTAAAACATTTTTATTGAGAAAGAGTAATTAGTTAAAATAAGTAAGTGTATTAAAAACGCAAGTAGATATTTTCACTGAATAACTCTGCTCTTCAGCCAGAAACTTTGTTCATATCAGATATTATATACAAGTGAAGAAATTGCCTTTATTAATAAATAATAAACTATGCTTGAAGCACAATGAGTGTTACGCAAAGCAATAATCCTCACTAGCAAAATTTCCATTTTTCATAAAATTACTATTTCAATTGCCGCTTGATGAGACAAATTTTACTATTTCGATTTTTTTTTTTTTTTTTTTTTTTTTGAAAAACCTTCTCAAACAGTTTCTAGTTGCGGAATAGTAAATGCTTTTAACAGGTGAATATTATTTTATTTACCTTCATCGGCATTTCAATAATGCTGCACAGAATACACCTAATGAAAGTACACTCCTTAGTTTTTAAGAAATGTATTCCAACTTGTGGCAAGCTAATAGACCCCGATTTTTAGTAACATATTCAACACGAAAGGAGTATTACTTCAATTTTTTAATTTTTAATGAAAACAATTTTAAATAAAGAACTATGAAGGAAATAAAAACTTTTAAAGAAAGGACCTTAAGAATTAATTTTAATAAAGAATTCTCATTAATTTAAGATACCTTCTTAAAATTAATGAAATAAAGAAAATTATTCCATAATTTTAAGAATACTTTTAAATGAATTTTTAAATTTAGTTGATTGAGCAGTAATGAATAGGTCAGTACATTATAGTTTGCACAATCCTCTTAAAATTTCAACATAAGGAAATGTGTGATACATTTTTAGCAATCTTCTCACTTATATTTAATTATGGTAGCAAGTTTTTGAGAAGAAAAAAATGTATAATAACTATTTTTTAAAGAAAGAATTCCTTAGAAATTATTGTAGTGGGACTGAAATCAACCATTCTAAGTCAATGCAATAATATATTTCTCAATTTAAAGCGTATTGTCAGGTAATCATAAAACGGTTTTAGAAAAGCTGCAAGGTAGATGAATTATTGATAAGATTAGTATTAATATTTGCTCATATTACATTCCTCAAATAAAACACAGTTTAAATTATATTTAAGCAACCCAATTTTATTTCTGCCACGTAATTAAAAAGTTCGAGAAATTGATACTTTACAGAAGAGCCAAATTAAATTGCTCAAATAAATTATATACAACAGTAAGTTTAAAATATCACATTGCGAAATGGACTTCTGAAATAATAATATTTACTTAATTTGTTGCAATACATGGGACTGGTTAAAGTGTCACCTAACAGTTACTTTTTACACACTATGCCTGATTGGACAGGAATCAACCGTTGCAAATAGATTCTGAACCACTGAATAAATACTGAAACCAAACCACGTACTAAAACTAAAAACCTTTACTAACCATTTTATTGTAAGTTAGGCGTACCAATACAAGATTTCTCTATCAGTTTGAAATAAAATGTATGAAAATGTAATTTAATAAATTATATTAAACAGTACCATCGTAGAATATCATTAAAACTTCATTCATTAGACTGTAAACGGAGATTTTAGTTCAAAGTTTTAAAAATTATGCAGCACGCGTCAATGAAAAATGTTTTTAATATGAAATAAGAATGAACATTCGTTTCTCAGTTTTACATGCGTCCTTCTTCAAGGAGTTTTACAATAAAAAATAAAAAAAAAACATCCCATTAACAAAACACCGGCCTGAATTACTAACAAAGACTCCGCGCGACACAGGATGCCTCGGTACGAGTTCACAAGCATATTCAATGTACTTAACTGCCCATAAAGAGGTAGCTCCAGCTTCAAGTGACATCAATGGCAGTAAATGGAATCGACCCTTGAATCAAGTCATTTAATTCCGTTTATGAAGGCATGAGAAAGAAATTAATGCTCAAAACAAAAGACGTTAGCGAAGAGAATCAAGAGCGTATCTGGCAGAAGCGTGCGGAAAAGTGATAAAAAAAATACAGAAAACATGGACATTTCGAGGAACAGTATTCGAAATGAAACAATGAATTAATTAAATATACAAATGAAATTATATTATTAGAAATTAATGCAATGCAGAATACTCACATTTTCAGTTCAAGTTTCTGCAGAACCTAAATTGGTTAATTTCTGCAGAAAATTAGTATATGATCTTTTTTTGTTGTAATAAGTTTTCAGTTTGGTTAATAAGCATTTTAAAATTTAGAGCGAATTTAAATATTGCAATCAAACTAGTCAAGAAATTAATTTTCATTTGAATAAATATCTAAGATATATTTCGTACTACGTTGATGATTTTATATTGCAAAGGATATCCAAAAATGTATATTTTCAGTAAAATCTAAGTTGAAAAGACAATTTAAAAATATAAAATTGTACGTTACAGGGCAAGAATTCTAGAATATAAATGCGGTTTTTATAAATTAAAATCAGTCTGTTGTAAACTATAGAGCAAAAATGTACAAGCAAGTGATAAAGAACGGGATTTTTTTAAATTTTTATTTCAACGTAGTAAACTTTTCAAAAATCAATAGAAATAAATTTTTATACTTCATGGAGGAGAATCGAAGCTAATCCGCAGATAAAAACCAGAAGGAGCCCAGAGAAATCTTGAGATGTTATTTTCCTGAAATATAATGAGACTTAAAGAGACTTATGAAAAACAATGAAGCTTTCATAAATTGAAAGAAAGACACTTCACATAATGTTTAAACCAAACGTTGAAATTGAATCCGAGTGGAATTTTTTTTTTACTTCTGGAATGTGACAAGAGTAATCAAACCAATGTAAGGTTTATAAAAAATAGAATAAAATTGTTTCATCAATATAAAAACTTCTTAGAAACAAAACCTGAAAATTTATACGTATATTACTTAAGACATCAGTGGAAATTCAAAGTTTTAAGGGTTATTTAAAAAGAAAATATAAAAGAGCTGAAAATTTGAAAGGGCTCGATAAAATGTGTTTACAAATGTTTAATGCATGGATTTAGAAAATTTGATTTTATGTTTAAACATTAAAAGTAATGATTTGGAAAAGTTGGGAACAAATATTCGCTCCACACTATTATGTAAACAAAAATCTGTTCTAAATCGCTGTTTGATATTCTTGCTAAATGATCCAGAATCGGTAAGGTCTCAAAATAAAACAGAGCAATACAAAAGAAGGAAAGAAATCGAAATAGTAAAATCAATAAGGAAAAAGTATTTTAATTTTAAAAAACTGCTTTTCATTGTAAAATCGTGTGTGGAAACCTTATTTTAACAATCGAAATTCATGTTTTTAAGTATACATTATTTTGATAATTATTTGCATTTCTTATTATTGTCAGATTAACTAACAGCACATATAAAAAAGAAAAATTTTACTTGATATATAATAGAAGCAAATATTAGTAAGCTTTATTTAGTGAACCCTTCAAAATAACCTGCTTCAAATCATAAAAAAGGTCCAACGATTTTATGTTTAGCTTAAATAATGAATAATATTTCTAACCTCAGATAATAAAGGTAAATAAAATATAAATTTCCTCAAAAATATTAACCTGAAAGTTAAAAATAATGAACATTTTATTCATAAATTAGTTTGCTGCTGATTTTAAATCTAGAATTAAATTCCTAAAAATCGTAAACACTTGCATCAACGAATTTCCTCGAAATAAGGGTCGTTAATTTTTTCCCACCAGGATTTAAAATCAGGATTATCAATAAGCTTCATATATACGCACGTATTTAAGTAGTAATCATTGCCAAAATTTATAGTAACAAATAATATAAAGTTATAAATGTGTTTTGTAAATGTAAATTATCAAAACGTAAAGTAAATATTTAAAAAGACGCGCTTTATATAATTTATACTAAACTGCTTATAACTAATTCTGGCGTCATAAGTATGGTCTAGTGATATAAGTATGAATATTTTGATAAACAATCAGAAGACGTACTAAAATATATGAATAGCCATTGTATATTGCTTTCCGGAAAGACTTTTAATCGATAGTGTGCCGTTTTCACGTGCGCAAAAGGAAAAAACCCTAGAAAATTGCCATTGCCACACCAACATATTTCTATTAAAAATGCAGCACTTCTTTCCGTTACTTACTAGAAACTGAGATCTTTAATTCTTAAGAGAGCGGTCCAACTTGTAGGTACTAGGAACCGCGCTTTCAGAATGAAAGGTCAACTGTAGAGTCAACTCTACTTTTAACAACCAACACTATCTTCAGATATAAATGCACCGGAATCTTTTACAAAATTAAGAAATTTAAAGTCAGACGTGAAAAGTTCTCTATTGTCACACTAACAGTCTTTCAGTTAATTCTTCATTACGCGATTTCTGAGAGTGATTTTTATTGAACATAGTGTTATCGATTCCATTCTATTTGTCAGACGACGAGTGAGTAGCTTAGGTGGGGAAGGAAGAAGTTCTTATAAATTTACTAATATTTAAAGGTTTATTTACAGGATATTTACAGATTACTTTAAGGTAGCTCCTTCATAGGGAGCTCCTTCTTACAATCTCCTTTCTCAATTACTTGTACATCTCTCCCAACATGACATATTAAGCACTGCCATCTAGTGGCCACTCATTTTTCTAAGTAATAATACAGCTTGATGCTAACAATCGTGAGAGGAGTACGATTGTGCTTTGGTCGTCTGAAATGAGGGCATTTTTTAGCAACTTGGTCTGATATTTCGTTTCCTCGAGAAGTTTTCGTAAAGTAATTTGTAGGAACAGATGCTTTACATGTATTTGCCCTCTTTTACGAATATTATCACTCCAACCTTTAGACATTTTGAAAAGTAAGATAACGAAAGACATAAGAAATAGCTGATAAAACAACTGGAAATTTCAAACTGATTCTTTTGATTTTGTTACTGGCTCAGCCGTTGTAGCCTGACTCTTCCCAATAATGTTATAAATTTATTATTCTAGCGATTTCTTCTTTGATTAAATAAAGATCGTTTGAAGATATAGAGATGATATATGAGCTCAAAGCTGGGGGAAGTACAGGAAATAAGACGTTCGATTATATTTTCGGCTTGGTCTTAGACCATGGCTTTAGGATCCGTGGAAAATCGCTGGCAGAGACGAGATGGTAGGGCAAGATTTTTGAAAGTTGCTTTGTATACTAACTGAGCTAATATGATTTGCAAACTATGTTTCAGAAATTCCCCCATGAAGTTTAATTTGCTGATAGTAGTTAATATTTACCTTTTTCTTACATATAATATTTACCTCTTTTTTAATATTTACCTTTCTTTCTTCCATTTACTTCTTTCTTATATTTCTCTTTCCTTAATATTTACTTCTTTCTTACATATACTCAAAGGGTTGTTCTGACAACGACTCTAGAATGCCAATTGTTCTTTTTTAGCTGTGGGTTATGAGACCAGCATGTGGCTGTTTTCGTGGAGCTGTTTTTTATTTTTTTACGAGAGGAAAGACTTTTTAGAGGAACAGTAGATTATATTTTGGGTTGTTTCTGCGATGAAATCCGATTCTAAGGAAGAAACTGCATTTTTTATCAGAGTTATGGGTCGCTAAGTGTCTCGTCATCAATAAAAATCACTTAAATAAATCTGCCAATGATTCACTGAGAGCTATAGTAAAATCATGCCATCCCTGTCGATGATTATCTAAAATGTACGTACTGAATCTGATTTATTTAGTACGAAAAAGTTATTTTCCATAATGAAATCAAGAGTTTTACCTATTGAGTCATTATGGTCGTATCACTATAAAACACGGTCTGCATTTAGGTCAGCACCTATTGTAGTGTTCTAGATTGAGCATTCGCAGGAGGGAATCCAGCTCACTTATGGTGCTTAAAAATAGTATGTAGTTGCTTTTGTTTAGGAGATTGTTAATAAGGTTATGTAGATGAATTGGAGGAGAGAATTCTTTGAAAGACGATTTTAGGCAGTCTAGTTAGAGTATGGTATTTTGAGTCAGATCTAGACTTTGATTTCTCTTTCTGAGAAGCTGGTGTTCCTTGAGAAAGGGAAAGTTTTTTGACTTTTGGTAATGAGTCTTTTTTCTGTGATGTGTTTATGAATGCATGCGCAAACGATAAAAAGCGATTCGAGTTGACGTTTGTTTGGCCTTTAGTTGAGGATTCCACGAAAGAAATATATTTTTGTACATTATTTCCTGTTGATAAATGGAGAAATGGAAGTTGCGTCGTTTACAAATGGTTTTAATCTTTCAGTAGAATTTTTTTGAGGCGTATAATTGCAACTGAGACTCGGGAATTTATCAAGTAAGTAATGCAGATCTTTTGTCATGTATGATTCCTTGCCTCTTTAACTTTTGATGAGTGCTCTGCACTTGGATATGAGAGCCTCACACTCGGTTTGATCTGGGATATTGGGTTGGTTTCTATCGGAAAGTAATGTAGATATGTTTTCTGACGGTGTCGAGTATTTTGTACCTACGTTTGTTTGAGACGAGGTGACTTTTGTTATATAAGTTCCTAATGTGAACAGAGGAGGCAGAACATCTAAGTCCTCTGAGCCAGCTTTCACATTGAGTGGTTGACAGGGAACTGGAACATTTGTGTACTATTTCGACAAACGGGGTTTTTGAGTTGTTATCTATGTACTAAATAAAATTACTTAAGAACAATGTGTGATATAAATTATAAGGCTATATATGTATACAAGACTATATAAAAATATTCTATTTATAATTAATTTATCATTGCACGTTTAAAAGTAGAAAAAAAATGCTAAACAAAATTGAGGAGGCCCCGAAATATAATTGCAAACGTTTGGTCATTTACATTATACAAATTAGGAATAAAAGCAATAGCCACTGATTGGTCATTAATTGTGAAATACAAATTCAAAGATCTGGTGATCTGATTTTAGAAAATTAAAATATCTACCAGTTATCCGTCCAAAAAGAGATTATTTGATACTTTTTACCGAAAGAATTGAAGATTGAAAGTCAAATCTACAGAAATACACAATGTAATAACTCCAGTTTAAAGCTAAATGCATAAATTCACTATAAATATAGATCTTTGAATATGAAAATCCCCATGATTTCCGTACTCAAAGAGAGATCTTAATGGTTTTAAATAAAAATTTTAAAACGTATGATCATTAGAACTATCAGTGTAGAAACAGTAAACATTTATGTTTTATGTACTATATACACATTAATTTCTTTTCTGTACTTTTACATACCACGTACATTTTTGGTATTCGTTCAAATATAATAACTAATTAAGATTTCAAAATTTAATAGTAGTTTGTATATTTACATCACGAAAACCTATTAAATTTATTGTGATATTTTGCAATTGCACTGAAATTTATCATTCAGTGGCATTTTACAGACAATTAAAACAATAACAGGTGAGTCGCAAAAAAGTTTTTCTTTCATAATATAATAACTGAACTAAAAAGAATAATAAAAAATTAAACTATTAACCGAGAATTTAAAGAGAAACCGATTTATTTGCCAATCACTGATTTATTAATTCAAATTCATTGGTTTAGTTTGTTTGGCGCTCAACGATCATTTTTTGCACGAGCGCTAATTGGACAGAGACCTACAGTTTTAAGTGGATTCCGAGCCACTAATAACATCCAAACTCAAGGTGGGACTCGAATCCATTAATATTCTTTATTTATATCGATCTATTAAAAATTATAGGTTTTTCGTTATACACTTTAAATAAATTTAAATGAAATACACCAATAAGGAGCCTTAAAAGAATTACAGTATATAATTAATAAATGAACAACGCGTTTTTTAAGAAACAGATCAATACAGAAATTATATTAATAAATAAAATTTAATTATTAAATTAATTATAATTACACACAAGCATCATGGAATCATTTTACAATAGTAAACTATTTGTAAATATCCATGCATTAAAAAAAAACCTATAAATTTCGAATAGCAGATGTTACGTACTGACCATCTTTCAATAAGGTTATGAGCTTAACTCAATTTCCAACAAATGTTGGATATTAAAGTTTTATTACGATGATATTTTAATGGAAATCATTAAGCAACATGGAAATATAACGTTCTTTGCGATTACAAGAGATTAAACATTCATTTCTCTCCTATTAACTACTATTAATACTTAATTATAATTATAGGAAATTAAATTTATTTCTATTAAGCAACTGATGTGTTTTATCGATTGGCCACAATATCAAGCATAATGAAATAATTATCGCTAATGAAATTAAGTAACGATGTAGAAAATTTATTCATATAGCAATTTAGTGCAAGTAAATTAAAATGCACGTGTTTCGTTCATTGAATTAAAAATGAAACGTTCTTTCGCTTAATGTAAAATACTAAATTTTTACTTTAGTTCGATTCGCTGAATATATAACACATTAAAATATTAATTAACCAATGCAGTTCAATCTTATTAGAAATCTAGTCAGACTGGAATATTAATTATGGTTACACATTTTAATTCTGTTTATATTAAGTTCTTTGAAAAATGGCCCCGATTCTAAGCAAATTAAAATACATATTTCAAATGCTTAGGTAACATTCTATATTGCATTTGTATTTAATTATAATCTGCGCTCTTACGCTGCAATAAGACAAGAGAAATTACGATATTTAATGGTCACATATCATTCCCTTATTACATGGTAGTAATTTTTGGACAAAAACAAATTACGTTACATCACTGCACACAAGTCCAGATTAACATGAAAAAATAAGGCATTTTAAGAATGTTTGAAACAATTGGATAAAACTTACTTGCACGTACTGATTAGTTAATATGAATGTACACGAATGTTTCATAATAGAAATACGAAACAGCTCTCACTTATTTTAAAAAGATTTAAATATTTTAAACAATTTATGTGTTTGCTTTTGTTAAATTAAATAGCTGTAGACAGTACTAATATTCAACACAATTTGCTGCAATTATAAATTCATTCATTTAATGCTTATAATTCAATAAATTAAATGTTATTCTCATTTCCCGAATAAAATTAGATTGTCTTCACATATTTCAAAGTGATAATCAAATTGCCCATATTATCATATATTTTAATTACAAAAAGGAAAATATATAATAATCATCGCAAGCACTTACGAAAACATGTTACTATAGTTAAAGTAATTTGGAAAACATGCACAAGAAATATTCAACCATCAAATTAAAAAAGAATGTTTTAAATTTTAAACTATAGGAAACTGCATTATTTAAATTCTAGAAAATTCATTCGTGATAAAGAATGGTTAAAAAATACTGAATATCAGTAAAATTTAAATATTTAACATCGCATATTAAGAAAAAAGGAAATATAGAAAAAATATTTTTTCCAACGGAAAATAGTATCATTTTTATTACTTTTTGTATAAACCACTTATAAGCAGAAAATACAAATTTCAGATAAACAAAAAATTTTAAAGGAAAATTCTTTCTCTTTTTCAAAGTTCAAAAGCGAAAGTGATACTAGAGTTCGCTACACTAGCTTATTTTTTCCACATAAAAAGAAGTAAAGAGCTGCATTAAAACCAGCGCAAAAATTGGAAAGAAAACGAAATAAACTCGAAACACAGTCTGGATAGAAAACTGAAATAAAAAAAAACTTTCCAATACTTCTCTTCAAATAAAAGAATCATCCAACTGGATAGTGACGATAAGAATATTGGTAACATAAAAATAATAAAGTTTTCGCAATACAACCACTGCTGGACAGACATCTTTTATTCTTCGAGTTTCGATATATTTTGATCTTGTCAATAAAATGTTGACTAGACTTCAGAAGAATCTTCTGAGCCATAAAATAAAAATCAATTTGGTGTGGATAAAACATGAGAGTTATTGAAACACCAAGACAACAGAAAAAAACAATCATGTTATTAAAGATAAAAGATGTCTAGACTTAACTTTATATAACTGCAACTATAGTAACATTTATCAAGCATGAGCAATATCAATAAAATTTAACTAACGAAATTTAACATTTCGTCTTTGAATCAATTGGCACACACACAAAATTCTTGCAGTTATTTTGATATCAATTTAGCCTACAGTAGAATTATTGGCTAAAGCAATAATTCTATTGCATGTCTTAACAATTTTTACTTCGAACAAAAAAATGTGCAGCTTTTAATAAGTATATAGAGAATTTTATAAATCCTCATCACAATAAACATTATGGAATGAATATAAAACTAGATGGTACAAATAAAATTTATACCAATGAGCAGAGATGTATCCAAATTATTTACAAGCATGCAGAGATCCTTACCACAAAATACTCGTTATGGAGGACAAAGACTCAGGTTGGTTTGTTTGGTTTGGTTTGTTTGTCGCTCAACGGTCATTTTTTGCACACGAGGGCTAATTAGACCGGGACTTACGGCTTAAAGTGGATTCCGAACCACTACAAACATCCATGCCCAAGGTGGGATTCGAACCCACTAGCTGTTGAACCGATGGCAAGAGCGCTAACCATTCGGCTGCCAGCTCGGTGGATAAAGACTCAGATTAAAATCTGGAGATGGATTGTTTTCCCAAGAGGATTAATTTGACAGCGACCATCAGTTTAATGTGAACTTCGAATGAAAAGGGAGATCCACATACGAGATAAAATTATTTTGCTCTCCCCCCTCCCATAGGTTAATTTAATTAGGATTTAAATTATATAATAATTATAAGGTAGGAGTCTGTTTAACCCATGTATGCAACATCACTTTAATCAATTTTACTGTATGAAATATTACTTTAGTAAGTATGAAATTAAACACAATACAAATCAACCTATCCCGTATCTTTTTTCCCGTATCAGTTTGATTGAAGTAAAATCAAATTCAAATAAAACTTTAACATTCTAATTTTTTTTTTACGCCGAAAACGCAAAATGATTTTAACTATAAGATCTCAAACATTAACCTTCAGTTTGAAATTTCGAACACGGAAACAGAATCGATGAAAAAAACTTTGTTAAATGCGTAAAGTCGATGATGGAAAGAAATCCACAATAGCTGTCAATCAATTCTATAATTTGCTTGAAAGAAAATTTAGTGCGATTTTCCTAGAAAAAGTTTTGAATAGTGTCGGCGGCGGCGTCATCAACATCATTTGCTTCAACTTAACGTTGAAGAGCAGCAGCGCTCCTTCGGAAAACCCACCCACATTTTCCTCTTTATACATCATTTTCAAACAATTCTGGCAAAAGGAAAATGCAAACCCAATACATCCAAAACTACTAACACAAACGGGAAAATAAAAATAAATCATTTTGTGCACCTCCATTTCTCGCAAATCCCTCGACTATGCGCGAAACGTTTGGAGCATTTTCTCACCAAGTCGTCGGACGACTAATGGCAAATCCATAATTCCTTCGAAATTTTCCACATACCTTTGTGAGACCCCCCCCTCCGCAATCTCCTTAGAGAAAGTAAATGGTGAGAGCGGATCAATACTGAAATATTCGGATTTTCTCGGAAAGAGACCATCATTAAAACTTCGCGCGAATTCTCTTCGCAAGAAGACCCGTCGTTAAAACTCCCTGCGAATTTTCCTTTTTACCTGATTGGTTTTGAAGCCCAAGGACATTGGAACATTTTTGAGAACTTACTCGAAATGGTTCCTCCCTACCCCAGAGAGAATCACGCAGAGAAAAGTTTAGAATTTATCACCGCAGCTAACAATGACAAAGAAGTCAAAGTCGATAGTTTAAATTGTTATTCTTTGGAGAAAAGTATAGTAGTAAAATTGCTATTCCAGGAAAATTTAATCAGGCAGAATGATAAAAAATAGTCATTTATGTAAATAAATTTACTAATATTTATAAAGAATAAGAAAAATGTTTGAGTTATAATATTAATATTTTATATTAAAGAAATCAACTGAGTTTCTATCCAAAACATATTATATCTTATAAATATGCTTGCGAATATCCAAATATAACAGTGACTCATAAAAAATAAATATACTCAAGAGATCTTAAATAATTGTACAAAATCACTTTGAATTTTCAAGCTCAGAGTACTAATATAGTTGCTCACATTAGTGTGAATGAATAATCTAGTTCATAAAGCAGTAGTACTATATTTTATATAAGTTTAATATTTTTTACTTCGCGTATTTACATCCTATAAAGCTATTGATGAGTTCATAAAATGTATTTTATGATGCATTCGGAGACAATTAAGCTGTTATATTTTTCTTTCTGCCAATTGTAATCGAAATAACGTAATAAATGGAATTCTAAATGTTGTGAACAGTAATATTTTCACAAATAACACACAAACATCTTTATCGCAATATATATATTTTTTTATTATTACATACATATTTTTTTTAACATTTTGTAATTAAAAATTTCAGTCATAAATTTTTAATGAAATAGAAATATAACAATAAAATACTATATACTCTGCACATACACACACATAATAAACTTCTTTAGAATTATTCAAAGTCCTGCAAATATTTAGCAATATTCAATTATATACAGAACGTGATTTCCGGTGCTAAGATTATTTGGGAGACACAAATTTTGTTTTTCTATTAAAAAATATTAAATGCTATTGAATAAAGTGTTGGGCCAATTAGTAAAATATGAGGAAATTATACTATAGTGTAAACTATTAAAACGATAAAATAAAGATTCATAACCAAAAGCTAGTACTTTTTGGTGATGTAACCAGATACAATGATGTGTTAAATAAAGACAGCATCATATTATCTGGTTTATAACAGTGTGTGCTACCCCTTTATAAGCGTATCTCTATAACTGCAACCAACTGAATCTGGTTAAGGCAGGAAGTGTTCAATGGACTTAAATTTGTCGCCCTACAACTTTAAAGTTAATTCAACCGAGACTGATTTTAAATTTAATCGAAACTATTACAAACATTCATACACAAGACAAAAGGTCGAAGCCACGAATTACTAAAGTCCAGTGGATCAGCAATTCTTTTATCCGCTCATATTTCATGAGATAATAGCTCACTTGTTCTCTTCATTTTGTTATATTTCATTTTTAATTATTCCCATATTTTGTCTCAAAGATCATCATTTCCCAGGGATTAAAGATATTTTTATTAAAAATTATTAATTTAACAGCAGTACATTTAAGTAAGAATACATGAAAAACATACACTGCTTTTAAACTGCAAGCAATTTATAAAAAAAATCTAATGAGCAATAAATATTGACAAAAATAAGAATCATTATTTTCGTAATTAGCATGACTTATCAGCAAACAAATCTTTTACAAGACAGAAGGATATGATTTTAACAATTTTGTAAAAGCCTACATATTCTTCAATATTTATACATGCCAGTATGTAAGCATTTAAAGCAAGCTTTACTTAAAAGTGTAAGCAATTTTCTACGTTTCTTAATCATTGGCTTGAATTTCTGTTTATATATATATATATACATATATATATATATATATATATATATATATATATATATATATATATATATATATATATATATAGTAAACACATTAATGTCTAGAAACATAAGTATAATCGAAACAAAAATTTAAAAATTCAATCATTCGACATTTTTAAAACAATGCAACACTTCTTCATAAATTATTTTCAAATACATTATAAACTTATAAATTAGGAAAACATTAGACTAGCTTATTTTTAAAAAAAACAGCATATTAATAATTTAATCTATTTGAATCTACATATTTAACATATTTAAAGGCTCCGACTTTTAATCAGAAAATTTCGATATTAAATATATAAAATTATTTTAACATAGAAACACTATATTCCACGAAAACTTTTATAGCAGAGAGATCATTTTAATCAAAAAGAGATATTTGCGATTAAGTTAAACAGGGGTGTTTGTGGGACCCCAAAAAATCCCCGGAAACTTTTACGGACTTACTACCGACATTTTGGAGCTTCGAGAAGGGGGAGAGAAATGAAAAATTACAATTATGAAGTATTGAATGACCTAATTATATGCGTTATCTGCCTTCAAAGCAAACAAAATTACCCAAATCAAAATAAATAATTCATTATTATTCCTACTTCCTTTTGAACGACAACCCCCGGAATTTCCGGGTATCGAAGTTCAAAATCCCTGGAATTCCGGGGTTTCCCCGAAGCACAAACACCTCTGGTTGAAACCAACTAAAGGAATAAATTAATGATATGTTGGTAAAACCAAATACACATTCATAAAGGAAATAAATATTAAGAAAAGTTAGGAAAGAAATTATAAAAACGAAAATAAAACAGTATTACTAAATAGAAGGGGGGAAAAATTTGGCAAAATAATTAAGATGATTATTGCAAATCAAACATTAATCTTGCGAGAGGAACCGGTCTAATTTAAAAAATAAAATAGTATCATATTTTTATGCATTATAAATTTATTTATATCACATCATGGAATGCAAAATGAGAAATGACTAGATATGTTTTCTGGTAAATTTTGATATGATTTCGAAAACAATTCCTCATAATATTACGTAAATATAAGTGACAAAGTTAATATCCGAGTTTAATCTTCTTTTATTAATTTCCATTCAGGACACTGTTTTTAAATTTAAACCGCTAAAACATTACATGATACAATAAAGACGTTGATTCTCAATACATCTAAAGGTATGAGATGATTGCCTTTAAATTAATTTTATAACGAAATTAGCTGACCAAGCAAGAGATACAAATGAAAAGATATTTGAACGTTTATGTGTATGCATCAACACAATGCCTTGGTTGAATTAAGATTGAAAGATAATCTAAGACCATAAGAGTAACAATTCCTTCATTAGTTTTCACGTAATCAAATTCGATTTACTTACATAAATTCAAATTTGATGCAATTAAGTTAATATCAATCGTAAAACAATGGATATATCTAAATTTAAAATATAAAAAGCTGGAAATTTTTTAACATCGGAAGACGTTATATAAATTTGACTCAAGTATATTGAAATCTATGCATAAAAATATATAAATCAAGCAACAAAGTTATTTATGAATATCTTGGACTTGATGTTATAGGCATTTGAAAGAAGTTCATAACTATCATAAAATAATTATGACACTTTTCTTAAATGTCTCGATATTTTTCTTCTTTATTTCTAAAATGCCTTTCACACATTTTATTTATATTTCTTCTCTCTATTTTATGTATCTTACAGATAAAATTTATAAAACTAAGGCAAAAATGCTGTTGTAAATTTTGTTAAGTAAATTTTGAATTATCATACTGAAATTTAAGTTTAGCCAATTTTTGAATGAATACAAATAAAGCGTAAGAATCCATATTATGATTTATATCCTTACATGATATGTGATATTCCATTTTTTGCAAGGACTTTCACATACAAGTTTCCATCATATTAAAATGTCATCTTAAATAAAACACAAAATGGAGTCCAACATTGAATTTTAGCGATTTAAGAACAAAACATCAAGCGTTTTAATTAGTCCGTTAAAAAATTCCTAAGCTGATAATCATAACATTATCATTAGAAATACATGTTAATGAATGTATGAAAATGAATGCAAAACTGCAGTAAAAAAGAAATAAAAGCTGTTTCGCCATTAAAAACCAATAGATCGATGAAGAATTAAGAGATTTTTTTATCTTGCTTCACGATATTGATCATAAATTTTGAAATTTTATATAAAACCGTTCTTTTTTATACGAAGATATTGCAAAACAAATACGAGGTATATATTTTTTAAAAAAAGCATAAAAAAAGAAATTAAAAATATAAATTCGATTTATTAACGTATACTAACTCTATTACGTTTAAGAAAATACTTTTAAGGAATCAATATAAAAAAAACTCTAGTTTTCTACATGATAAATTGAAAATGTCGTTAAAATGAAAGGAATAATAAATGCACAAATTCAATTAATAACTTAAGCTATTAATTAAAAAAATCAATGTAAAATATCAAACAAAGATCATAAAAAAGGTACAGCTAAAAAACGTAATTAATGTTATCTTCTACGTTCATCCAAAACGGTCTAAAAATGTCATCGTTTTATCAATCATTGCGAACAAAAACAGTAATTATTCACCATAACATCGACAAAAGATGCATTCTAAGTTGAAAAAAATGCTCTAAATAGTGCAGGATCAACAATTTTCACGACGAAAAAATGAGATTAATTTTTGTCTGTTTCAAAAAGTAATGAACAACTATTTGAAGCTTACGAAAATAATTTTAAAAATGGAGGAGGCAAAAAAATCAGACTATGAAGCAAAAGCAATTTTTTTTGTGTGTTTTTACTTTTTGATTCACATATTTTTCCTTTTCTGCTAAACCAGTATAGTTTTCAATTCAGTTTCACAACCGTTATTAGAATATTCAAACTGATTGACGCATTTAAATATTTCACAAGGAGATAAATTAGAAAGAAAAAATATCATTTACAAAAGTACAATTCGTCAAAGTAATATGTATATAAAGGTTTAGAAGTAAATATTTAATCGAAATTTGTGATTTGGCTTACCACTCTACAGTTGTAATTTGCACATTAGAGCGATTTGAATAGAAGCAATAGTTAAAAGAAAGTGCCATAAAAATTCGAAAACGAAATATAACTATAAAGCCTTGGAACTGAAACCCAAAGTGGTGACCATTCAGTAGCCGATTCCGCCCAAGTTACATTCATTTACTTGTTGATTATTGATGTTTGAGGAGGAGTATGCCTATATTCCAACATCCCAATTGTTAGAGCATATTCAATAAAAACTGTAATCCTTCGTAAAGATCTTCTGCATTATGCTCTCTCTCTCTCTCTGAAATATAATGCATAGATCAAAAAGAAGAGTCAATCATATCTATATTGACAATTTATTCTAATGTTTATAGAAAATGATTTATAGTAGGGCTCCCATTTGTTTTTCCTCCAACTGGATTTCTTTTACTTGCATACAGAAGCGTAAATTAGCACAGATGACAATGATTTGCAACTGAGCAATTTATAAGAGCATGCTTTCGAATACAGATGTCGAGGGTACAAAAAATTGATTTATAATGAATATAATGTTCCATAAAACAGAGTGATTGTTATCCACATCTTATTACTCTATTGTTGTCCACAAACAAAAGAAGTGCTCGACCTAGAATAGAATTTTCGGACATTCATGCAACCGACTTACATTTTGTCATCGATTGATTTGTATTTCAACATAAGAAATATAAAATTACATTTAAATACGTTGAATAAATGGAACGAAAGAATATAATTATCAAATCTGATTAGAAGGGATCACCACAAATATAATTAGAAAATTGTCTTAATCTTTTTAATAGCATGCTGAATAGCGAAAGAAGTTTTCAAATCCTCACTGCCTGGTATATACTTTTCATAGAGAAACGTTTATGTATTGCAAGGTACTCATGAAAATATATATATCGCCGAAACAAATGAATAAAAGTAGCACAATATTCCTATCAAGCTTTCAAATGGAAATCACAAAGCATATACGTCTATTGTATTGATACAACGGCATTTTAAACAATAAGCAGATATTTTTGTACAATCAATAATGCACGACATTTTTAATAACATCGCAATAGAATAGGAAATTAGACATTTGTATATTTGAAATGCAATTGTCTTATACACAAAGAAAGCATTTTCAAACACAACTGAACATATGTTGAGCATGGCGTGTTATTGAACATCTACAAATTGCATATGTATGTTTAAAATAACACATTAAGACATCGAGTTATATCATGTTTGTGTTTGATAAAATTCCGCAATAAAATAAAAATATAAATTGTTAGTCCCATTTTGGAAATTGAACATTTGTCATTTACACCTATTAACATAATAATGGCATGCTTAAACGGCTTAAATTGTTAACCCAATCGTCTAAAAACATTCATTTTTGTAAGCTTTTTTCAGAAATATGTGGAGTGAGTATCATTTTGTTTAGAGGATTCATATAATGATTCAGAATAATGAGCGATAATGCTTTGAAGAGGCAAGTTCTACTGTCAGGGATAGGGACAATCCTACCAACTGGCCTCTTAGGAATGGAAATTTCCAGGTTTAAATTTAGTTCAGAGAAATAAAGGCAAACGGATATTTGGTTTCTGCATGCACGGCTGGGATGGATGCCTGAGAACACTCGGTGTTTTCTTCTTTGTGAGATATGAACTGTCTGTGACAAGCCCTACTGCCGAATAAAATGTTATTCTTTAACAATTGCTATCCTTTACCCTATGTTGAATTCCGTCGAAACTCGAAATTCATATTCCTTTTGTAAAAAAATATGTTAATAATTATATCCTGAAAAAAAAACGGCAAAAGGAATGTTAGACATAGACAGCATATAACAGAGAATATGGAAAGGCAATAAGTAAACGTTGGAAATGAATGGATAAGAATCAAAAGGATAATCATTTTTACAAAAATAAAATAATAAAATTCTCAAATAGAAACCTGGTTTTTAAGCAGGTAGCAAATGATAAAAAATAAAATTTCCGTTTAAACACAAAGTAAATAAACACATAATCTCACAATATATAAATGAGTATTTGAAAATTAAAATTTGTTTACTTATTCATATTTATTTCAAACATATGAGGTGAATGAACAAACATTATTAAAAATACAAATTAGGTTATATAGAATTTAAAAGGGAAATATATTTTACAATCAAAATTATTGATAATTCCTGATCTAATCAAGAAGCCATAAAAAAATAGAAAAGATTTTAAAAGAATATAAAGAAAAGATATCACAAAGAACAAGGATTTAAAATGGATAAAACAGAAGAAACTAAAAAGATAACGCCACCTATTGTTCGTTTCCTATTACCAGTTTTTTAAAAAGTTGCTAAACCTTTCATTCCTAAGACTGGAAGATCCAAATATTCGTTATAGGTTTCCGATGTCTTTAGTTTGACTCTATTTTAGGAGACAGAAAATCGGATGAAACATAGCTTGGAGGCATTTTATAATAGAAAAAGGAGGATCTCAAATTGCCGAGTACAATTCTTTCACACACAAGAAACAAAAAATTCAATCTTTTCCAAATTTCTGAAAAGAATTGATGTTCTAAATATTACTTTTATCATCCATTAATCTTAAATTGATTACATTTGAGCATAGATGTAAGCAAAAAGAATATATTTTGTAGTTGTTCAATCCATAAAAAAATCACTTTTATTTAAAGAAAATCTAATGTTAAATTTCTTTACATTAAAATATTAGTTTACAACTAATGCAAATAAATTGCAATAAAATTGTTAAAATAAACACCTATATCTACCATTAAATTATTCTATTAAGAACCAACAATATAATAAAATGTATTTAAACTTTTTTCTTTAAGAATGAAAGAAACAATTTTGTATTTCGTTTATTTTAATGACACTTTCATTTTCAATAAAAACTCAGTCTTTCCTTTTTTTCACATCAACTTTATTGAAATTTTATGACATCCATAAAAATTTGAAATGGATAAATTAAAAAAAGGAATATTTAAAGTAAAAGCTGCATTAAGTAATTCATGAAGAATTAACAAAATATGCAATTTCACTCTTATACAAGAAAAAAAAGCATAACAAAAATTTAAATAATGCAAATTTTTATATAATTTTCAAGGCAAACCTTAGTTAATGAACAAAAGTACATCAAGGCAATAACAGTTATTAATTACAACTTGGAAAACCTTATTCAAGTACTACTTGTTACTTATTGTGTTTAGAATTGTAAAAAGTATCCTTTATTGCATAGAAATACACAAATAAATTATCATTTATTTCTTAAAAATAAAAAACTAGCCATCATCAAAAAGTAGGAAAAAGGGAAAAAAAATATAAAATGGTTATTCTAAATAAAATAAACTAAAAATTTTTTTAAATAATATCATTTTCGAAGAAAAATGCCTTGCATAAAATTTAAGTTCATTGATTTTTTTTCGAATATACAAATTTTTACAAATATTTATTAAGTAAAAATATTTTTCATGCAAAAGATGGTTCATCGATTTATTTAGATTTTTAGAATATTTACATGCGTTTCATGTAATTGTCAGAAAAGAAAGCTTCAATGCGGTTTTGAATTATTAAATTGAAAACAAGTTTTGATAAAGAATATATAAATGCCAAGTTTCCATTGTATGCATTTTTGGATTTATAAAGTAAACCAAAAAATTCCTATTGTTAATTAATAAAAGACTTTCAAATTCATTGCTTAAAAATATAATTTATTGGCAAGATTTATTATAAATGAATAAAACATTCAACTTAAAACGAAAAGATTTTCCATAATAATAATAAAAACCTTTGCAATAACAACGTGGTATCACATTCCTTATTCATAAGAAACAAACCTTAATGCTTGGTAACGAATATTTTCATTAAAAAAATATAAGCTGGATTTTCTCTTTTCAAATTTAAAAACTTTCACAACAAACTAAGCATATATCACAGCTTTCAAAACAGACTCGAAAAGTTAAACAGTTAAGCAATTAAAAATTAGTACATATTATTGTTGTTGTTACTTATAGCATTTGGACATGCCAAGCTCGCTATGCTGCTGGTTATGCGAATTTAAATCAGTTAGGTGCGTCTTTCGTTTAAGCAGAGCACCACGAAGGTGAAAGTACGACTTTGCTCTCAGCTCCTCCGATAGATGGCACCACTAGAGGATTTACTCTCTTAATTTAGACTTTGATCCGGAGGGAGAGGAAAATTTCATACTATATATAGAATAGTATACATAAATTTCATAAGGAAAATCCAGATATACCTAGCAAAAATAAAAATTTTAATTTCCATATATAAAATAATAAAATTTTATCTTTTTCTGAAAAACACAAGAATGAACTTTGAAGTAAAATTTACTTTTAGAAGATATTTTTCCACCTTAGAGAATAGAATACAGCTAATTTTTTAATGATATATTAATAGCAGGTTGCCATGTATTTCAGTGCACATAATTATGGTGTGGAATGTTGCATATATATTTAACATTTCAGAATTGCAGAAATTTTAAAAGCTTAAAATAAGCATTAAAATTAACCGTTTTCATAAACATTACAGACGAAAGTACACAAGGAACATTTTTATTTAGTAAAAACTACTCATAAATGTATGTAGTATGTAATAAAGTAAATAATATTCATATGAAGTCTGCGTGAAAGCTTTTACATATATAACGATTTATAGTAAAATCGATATTATTTATATCCATTATATCCAATTTAATATTGTAAATAATTCTTACAATGATCGAAATCATTATTTTAACTACTCAAAATTGATATTTTGAAATTCTACAATATTATGTTCATCAAATGAAAAACGTTTCTATTTTCATATTTCAAATAATATGCAAGGAAAATATCGAATTGTTTCAACCAAACCATGAATTAAGGAAAAGACATTCCGTGTCATTATAAAAACAAGGAAACTAAGTAAAAATTTCCAGTACCAGTAAAAGGTAATAGTCAGTTTTCAGTTAAATGACAATAATGAAGAGAATACACGCATGTTTATTTAACTGTAGCAAAACTATTTACTTACTATTAATGCATATTCTTCAACTGTATTATTAAAACTCATTACTTTTTTCCGAAAGATTATGAACGATCTGAAAAATATTCTTGGCGTTATATTATGATCTAACCACGCAATAACGTAAACAATAATTATAATCACAAATAAGAAATGTATCAAATTTAAGAGATACAAATTTTCCGATATATGCGTATTGTTTAACCCTATTTTTGTTACTTTTTAAACTAGAATGTGCATGCGCTTAAAAAAAATGTCACATATGCATACATACACACACACACACACATATATATATATATATATATATATATATATATATATATATATATATATATATATACACACACACACACACACACTCACTTTCAAAAGTTAAGCACGGAGAGGAAAATGCTAATTTTCGGAAACCAATATCAGAATTTAAGATGCAAATCGCTGCAGAGGTAGATGGAAATATATATGGATAAGTTAGGTAACAGCAAATCGCACTTTCATGTCAAGAAATATGCAAAAAAGGCAATCTTATAAGATACCAGCTTTATGAAGGGTTACAGAAGTTGATTGTAAGTGCTGATAGAAGGTGTTTAAAACTTTCGTACAATTTGTTTTCAAGACATACACCGACCTGCACTGCTTTAAACAGGGTTCTGTGACGGTAATCCGGTATCGAGATGAATTCCTAGAACCCATTGTGAGATTGTACGCTGCAGCAGTTGGCCCTTCTTTTGTTTTAATGGACGATAACGCACGTCCCCGTAGTGCTGACATCGTCGATGACTACTTGGAGAAAGAAGGGATTGCGCGTATGGCGTGGCCAGCATACTCGCCCGACCTTAATCCCATTAAAAATCTTTGGAATGCTCACGGCCGTGCTGTATCTTCACGTTTCCCCAACTCCAGCCACTCTTATTGAGCTGGAAACTGCTCTACAAGAAGAATGGCTATTGCTTAATTCTGCGGTTGTTGACCACCAAATTGAAAGCATGGTCACAAGGTGTAAACTTTGTATACAGATGAGGGGGAATCACATACCCTATAAATGTCCTTTTTCTCATTTTATGCTGTTTATTTTCACTTTTTTGCTGTTTATTTTCACTATCTTTATGATAATTAGAATCTTACACTTCAAATCTAAAAACACAGATTTGTTTAATAAAATAGGTATTTCATTTTTTAAATACTGTTATCACACCAAGGTGCATATTTAAAGTTATTTTGTACAAAAATACTATCGCACACCTTGACGATTACATCAAATGATTGAAAAATACAACACGATGGGCACAGGAAGGATAGGGACATTTTTAAGTACCATTAACATCCAACATTGAGGAGAAAAAGGTCTGTATCAAATAGACAGAAATTAGAATAAAGTAACACAATTGTTTATTGGCATAAAATTATAAAAAATATATTCAAACAATTTTAAATATATGCTTAAAATTTTTATACTCTGTAAAAAAAAGTATTATCTGCCGTCAGTGTAATCAGATTAGATCGTTTCTAAGTATATGCTCACATGTGAAAATTTTTTCCAGTTATATCAGTTCCTTACACAGAAAAATTATTGTATGTGTATATATATCTTCGCTGGAAAAATTCCAATATGTTTTTACATGATACAAATAATAAATGTACGATCCATCAGCTAATTACATTTATTCATTTTATGGAATGAACAAAATTCATTTACATCGATAACGTGGAAATCAAATCAGGGCATACCAAGTTTTTTATTAAGAAAAATGTACATTATATTGTCTAATTATATAAGCAAATAAAGCCATTATATTTTTGAAGCAAAAGCTTGCTGTATACTTTGGTTATGAAATAGTTTAAATATATTTTAATTTTGTTTTGAAATTTTAATTTCTTAATGTATTTAACATTTTTATTTTTTTATTACCCGTGAATTTCCCCTCCCCAAATTTTTATAACGAAATAATTTTGTTGAATTCATTGAAATTAAAGTGGATACATTTTATACATATTTTAACTAAGTGATAATATTGAATTAAAATTTGATTCTGAATACCAAACCAGTATTTGAACTCAATGCATCTGCTCCTATATCCTAAGCATCTATTAGTACACAAATACTAAATTATTTCACAATTTTTGATGTCAATTAAGAAACAGAATGCTTAAAAAGTATTACAATGTATGCAATAACGGTAATCCACATAATTTTCTGTCCAAAAAAGAATTTGGGAATTAGAGCAGAAAATTTTTATAAGACAAATTTCCCACTAAATTAGTTGCTGAAAAAAACAGCGTGTTTACAAGTAATTAGATACGTTTGTGTTTTAAGTAATTTTATGCTTTAGAAATAAATATCGTATGTTCGAGAAAATAATAATGAAACAATTCTTAACTCGCTAATGCATACAATACAAAAGTAGTTAAAAACAATAGATAAAAAAGGAATGGGAAAATTAAGCAAACACATTATGTACTTCATGTAAAGCACTGTCCTTGAGAGCTAACTTTCCAACAGAACTTAAGTAATTATTATATCTCCAGTAAATCAATAGGCTGTAAGTCTGGATACCAGTTACGAGGAACACAAGCTACAACCGTTGTCTGTTGCTCCAGGGGGTGGCCGTTCCTCAGAAATGACGGAAGTTCAAGAAAACGTTCTCCGCTTTCCAAAATTAGCAACTCCAACAAAGAGTTCGCTGACCGCTCCATTGTTTGCACAATAGAAAGGAAATCAGCGCAAAAAGGCCGTTCGCAACCCCTCCGCTACTATAAGTAACTATTTGTGAGTTTGCATTACTTCTTACGAAAGATTCGAAGAAAAGAGCTAACAAAGAAAAGTGCGAATTCTTTTAAGAGGGTACAGGTATTCGTTTTATTTGTTGACTAAAAAGGAAAACGTCACCAAGTAACCAACCACCTAACATCGGTGTTGAGGGTCATACAATAGATATTTCTTTTCGTCTTGTAACAAATAGGCAGAAGTGCAATGACACGCAAGTTTTTAACGCAATACTTACTTAAAAGTATTTTTAATCCAAGAATCCTTCGAATCCATTAAACATAATGAATAGGAAAAATATTTGCAATGATTTTTTACTGGTTCAGCAATTCTGTTGAACATTAAATTTAGAATTTTAGAAAATTTATTATAGACTAAACAAAACTCCGATTTTGAGTTGTCCTTATTTGCTAAATACTAGCTGTTATACATTTTACAAAAGGAAATTTACCTTATTTATTGATATTATATCTCTTTGAAAAATGTCTAATGTTGTTATTGCAAAAATGCTAATTAAAGATTGGTTTTTGTGCATGAAATTAAATCACTGAAGAAAAACTTGAAAACACATTAGAAATTTGGTTTGTTGAACCTTAATTTCCTTTCACTCAAGGGCTGATTCGACCAAAACTTACAATTTCAAGTAAATTTCGAACTGCGGTAAACATCCGTAGAAATGCGTACGTTTACAGTAGTTAAACTACTACTATTTACTGCGTAAAAATTAAACCTACATTTTGACATTGTATACCAGAATTCTAACAAATCCGTCATTAGTTTGGATCATAACAGTATATTTTAGCAGATTCTTATGAAATCATTTTCGTAACTCGATAACATAAAGTCTAGATTATTTCAGCCTTTGTTATAATAATCACATTAATGGTGAATTTAATAAGAAAAAAAAATTAATCAAAACCAGTGTTTTTCAACTGGAATTACTCCAAGCACCGGTAAAATATTTCGGTACGTTCTCGTGGACCGGCAAGTTTAATAATTCAATCCATTGGCACAATTTTTTTCGCATTAAATAAATCATAAAGACAGAAATAATTTTTGAAGAATAGTTAGAGAATTAGAATAATTTAATAAATTGTCACGATATATTTTCAGCATTCAAGTTAATCAAGGATGCTTAGTCAGAGACACACTAACAAATGTACTAAGTGTACGGCAAGGTAGTTTATGAAAGGCGATTAGGTACATAGTTGCCAGTTTTGGTACATTTTTCATCATCGATTATATTATTTTATACACTATTGTTATTGTAATGTAGGTACTGTTATAATATCGGTTGTCGGCCGATGACCCTTTGGATTTTGGACAGATCGCTGGATATTTCGAGAACCGGAAAATATTTCTTGAGGATTGATGCATGTTCGCTGACCGGCGGTTGAGTAACACTGATCTAAACGATATCATATACAAAAAATACATTTATATATAATTGATAACACAGTCGAAGTCAGGAGGGAAAAAATGACTATTCTGATATCAAACTTTTCATTTGATTGTGGTTCCGATGCCGTTGGATACTTTTAGCAGTTTTGTTGAAAGAAACCCAAACAAAATATATATTTGCTTAATGCAAAAATGATACACTGATAAATGAAAATTGCTTACTTATAAAGTGCGTATCCAGATATACATGCCACTTTAGTACCCATGCTAATGGCACAGAAACTAGATAACACAGGATTAAAATGAAATAATTCAACGGAATCAATGTGGAGTTGCGTGTCTTCCATAACGACTGTCAATAAAAATGATTTATATGTATAGGAAGAAAGCCAGCAAAAATATTCGCTGGAGCGAATGCCAACCGCAGTCATTAAAATCACAAAACGAATACCAATAGAAGTAAACCACTACAAAAAAATTCAATAGAAATCACACATAAGAAGAATAAAAATAGAAATTGTGCGTGAAATGTGGGACAGCAAAAATAATCCATCGAAGAGACATAAATGCAAATGATAAACGAGCATAAATACAACAGATGTCAATAAGATTGACACTTATATAGGAAAACATAATAGATTCATAAACCAAATATCAATCGAAAATAATCCATAAAATGAATATGTCAACATAAATTATTTATAATACCGATATAAAGGAAATTAAGCTCAAAATGGATATTTAAAAAAAGCAGGATATATTTGGCAGTTAATAAAAAATGATTAAATTTAAAAAAATTAAAGCATTAAATTTAAATAAAAGAACTTATATGAAAAAACAATGAAAAAATGCTAGTAAAATATTTACACAAACAATTAACTTCAGCAGACTCGAAATCCATCGCATAAAGCAAGTGAAAATAAATCAAAAATCTGACACCAATTCAATTTGAATTTTGTGTTTATTAATATAAACTGATATTTATTATCATAAAGCGAATACTTCCTATTGATAACAATGAAGTAGACAAAGAAAATATTAATAAGGGCGTTCGCATTAATGCAAGAAATGACAAATTTATTTTATAACACAATAGCCAATATATATATATATATATATATATATATATATATATATATATATATATATATATATATATATATAAAGATAGATAGTTATAGATATATATAGAGATAGAGTTTGTCGCTCTACTGTCACTTTTTACACACGAAGTAATTTAAGTGGGAGGGTTTAAAGAGTGGCTTCTAAAACACTTTTAATACGTACATCCAAAGTAGGAATGCAATTTGCGAACACAATAAATGACCTGAAGATAGTTGAAAAAATGAACAAATGTAGTTGGTAACTGTTAATTGTAGGTAGCTCTATAAATTGACATGAAGACAATTTGCTCAAAGAAAGTGTTTCCCTGATATTTTACAGTGCATTGCTTAGCAGCAGAAATAAATTAGGAAAATTTTAATGCACTAAATATAACTTCAATAAAATATTTTCCTATATAATGAGTACAATTCATGAAAAAGTTGTCAGTAATATCAAAATAGTGTTATGCATGTTAGGTGGAATAATTTATAACACAACAATTCATAACAAGTAACGCCAACGTAGTAAATGTGAACATGCAAAAATTTCTTAAATATTGACTGCAATTTACTAAGATAAGTGTTTAAAATCAATTACCTAATGGGAATCGCAATTTCCTCATTAGGATAAAACTTAATGACTTACTTGGCGATAATTTGATCAATAATTATTTTAAAGGTGACAACGATTCACTAATATACCAAATTGATTTCCAAGTAAATCATTAAACAGAAAACCTGAACTAACAAGTAAAAATTCCTCACAACTTAACACCCCACAGTAACTTAATTAAAAACTTTATATTTCTTAAGAGTTAAAAAATTTTTATTTTGAACCATAAAAATTATCAAAGTCTTATTCAGAGAGAAATAGCTTTAGACAGAGAACACAAAAATTAAATTCATCATTAAACTTCTTACCTTGTTTGTTTATCATTTTTATAAATATCATAATTTGAAAGTTTTGACAGTCAAATTATGAGATTTTACGAATAATGTATTAAAATTCATTACAATGTTTTCTAAAATTTAATCTTTCACAAATTTTGAATGAAAAATGGCAATAAGGGTTCGGTGTAAAATTAGTTACCCCTTGGTTTGGCGATATAATTTAATTTCTGGTAATCCTATCTTAATTTAACTTGTGTGTATCGGCAATGGCAATCTTGTTAATCACATCTTGGCACCTACCTTGAAGTAAAAAAAAAAAAAATCAAAGGGTACCCGATTATTAACTTTTACCGCTAATAGCGTAATCATGGATTGAAAGAAAGGTATGATATAACCCCAAAGAGATTTCTTGCTAAATCTGCCATCCTCTGTTTTGATTATGATGTTTCCGGTTTAACCTTTAATGTTGCAAATTTGAATTTTTGTTGCTTTTTTGCATTTTTTTTGTATACAGGCTTGGCTTTTTCTCATGTCTTACGTCGTATATATGAAAATTCGTATATATGACATTTTTGTGTCATATATACGAATTTTTTAAGTGGCAACAACGTTAGAATTGCTTGGCAATGAAAAAAAGTCGCGAAGGTCGCCAATGGGGGGATATATCCAAATAACTCCGAAAAAATGATCGAATGTTTTTAATATTAGACGTAGTAAAACAATTTAAATCATTTGCTTGATAATATCTATTTAAATTAAACGTTTCTAAATTTAATATCCACGTGATGAGAAAAAAATTGCATCACATACAACAAAAAAACTGTCTTTAAAATCACAAAATAATTACTTATTTCAAAAACTAAGTTGAATTGAAAAAAATTGCCACTTCACTATGAATTGTAGCAAGAGTTAATTAAATCACGCTCGTCGATAGGTACCAAATAATTATTGCACGAGTAAGCAGAAATGTCAGAAGGACATGAATGCAAAATATTTTTACATTAAATTAATTTTCATCGAAGTATTAAAACTAAAAAAATAATTTTTAGTAAATTATTCAAGAAATAAAATATTTTTTAAATAAAATTATTTTTATTAAAAAAGAAAATTTATATTTCTTGAAGTTTACCGCAGTGTATATAAAAATATTGAGACAACTACTTGATATTCTGATCCGCGATGTTTAAGTTAGAATTTAAATATTCTTTCAAATTTAGAAATATATATACTTCATTCGTTTTTTTTAATTACGTTCTGGATAATATTGTACAATCTTGTACAATATCGAAGAAGAGTTTTTAAATTACGTTTTCGTTCTTGCCAAAGGAAGTTTATCAATGAACATACGTTTTGTTTTTCTTTTTTTAGTTTTATTTCAATAATTTTCCTCTTTTTTCTGCTTTTGCTATTATATTATAATCGTGTATATAAATATAAATGATAGCTGAAAGAATTAAAGTCGAACAAATGGTCTAGAATCAAAAACTGGTATGCAAACTGGCCAACGAATCACCAATTTTCACTGAACGTTTTTGAGAACCACGGCCACAGATTGCCGAACCTGTACACCCCTCATATATATAGTTTTTAACAGCTAGTTTTATCATCAGATTTAAGTTTTCTCTTTCCTTGACATTCACTGATGACATTGTTTTGTTCGCCAAGATTTATTCAGTGGATTGAAATTCCAAACCTGTTGATTTTGTTCCATCTTCTCTTGTCGTTTCTTGTATTCAGTTTTTTCTTCGCCACTCAACTTGTATCTACCAATTATTGTGTCCTTTAATTACCATCCCATGGAAATGATAACGGATTGCAGTGAACACGAAATAACACCATGGAAACTAGTAAGCCGGCCAGCTGGACAAGAAAACTGGAATTTTTCAAAGAATCAATTTAAAAAAAAAGATAATTTCAAGATTTTTTTAAAATCTGAATTCCAAACATTAATAACAATGTAAACTTTAACTGAAGACTGTCCGCGAGTTAAAAAAAAATTTTTTTTTAGTCTAATCATTTGTCCAGCTGCTGTAAGCCGTTTGATTCTCACATCTCATTTACAACCACTTACTACTGCATATTTGATTTCAGAACATGTTTGACGAGAAAATGAAATGGCAGTAAAGAAACTTAAGCCTGACAACAGGAATAGCAAATTAACCAGTCATACTAAATTTAAGAAAAGATCACAATTTCAGAAATGTTTAAAACAATATCGCCGAAGATTTTAAAATCTGAATTCCAAACATTAATAACTATAGAAAAATATCATAATATTGAAAATTGTTAGAAACAGAATAAAATGATGTAAAAATTAAGGTGTATGGGAACAGCACAATGACTTTCTGGTCTAAAAAATATACATTTATGTAATTACAAATTGTATAGCACAATTCTTAACATTTATTAAATTTCAATTTTTTACCAGAATATGATCAAAATGAGGATAAGTTTTTTTAATGATAGTTAAGTTACACGAAAACACGTTATGTAAATAAGATTCATTATAAATAAATTCAATTAAAAACAGTTTCTCAAAAACAGTCGTCAATTGAATAGACAACGATGAATATACACATCTCCTCCCTTTAGCTAAAACAAATAAAACGAATTACCTATTGAAAACATTGGAAATTCTTACAAATGATGAAACACGAGAAAATTTCAAAGATCCATTACTTTCAGAAGAAAAATTTATATTCCCAGAATTGGCAATGTATCTTAATTATTCGCCATTAAACAATCTAAGTTATGCTCAAATTTTCTGATCAAATGGAACAAATTACAAAAGAAGATTTCCAGAAACACTCCCTCCTTGATTCCCAAAGAGAAACAGGTAAGGAAAATAAGATTCGATTTCCACTCTGCAATTATGCAAGCTGAAAAGAGTGATTTATTGCGAGGAAAAAAAAACGTTGATTTTTCTAGTGAAATATAAAGCGAAGATGAGCGAGAATTGAAAAATCCTTCCACCGATTTTCTTTCGCAAATTTTCTCGTCTTAATTAGATCTCGTTTCAATTTACTTCAGAAGATTTGGGCATCGATCATGACTTATCTCGTTTGCTAAGAATAAATAGATAGGGAAAAAATAGAATAGGGAATCGATCATCTACGTTTCTTCTGGTTGCCACCTTTGCGAACAAAAGTTACGGAAATCAGTGAAAATGAAATGGTGCAGAAAAAGCGTAAGAAAAAAATCTATATATATAATGATGCGTCTAACTTTCCAAGAATACTCTAAGAGATTTTTTTAGTTAATGTATAAAGAGAAAGAAATATTTTTTATAAAGTGCATGGTAAACACAAAAATATTCTAGATCTCAAACGACGTTTAATAAATCACAAATCTCAGCGAATGTTTTGAAAGGTCTTAAATGCTATTTATTCTTTATCCAACAATGTGCTTTTGGGAAAGAAATATTCCGCCTTTGTTGTTTTTCTAAAAAGTCTTTTTGCTAAGGTTAGATAAATGGTAAAAGAAAGACAAACGCACAGAACCCTAAACGCAACTTGTCTTTTCAACAATTTTATACCAAAACAAATTGCTAAGCAATAAAACTTACAAGTTATATCTTCGAACATTTTATGTTCAATGGACTTTTAAAAAATGTTTATGCATAAAGTAATTCACCATCATCTAACTATACAAATTTGCATTTAGTGATAAATGGATTCTTGTTTGAACGAAGAATTTATAAGGCAAATAATGCTCAGTTCGAATTTTTTTTTTCAACTAAAAATGAGACTTTTCGAAGAAATTTAAAAAGTGCTGAAGCATTATTGAAAATATGAATCAATAAAATGAAAGCGATTTAAGTAAGAGAAATTACTATAATCCTTAGAATTGACGGGGGATAGTGATATTTTTGAATTTCATAATCACCCTTTATGATAAAATGGAATTTTTTAGTACTTATTTTATTCATTACAAAGGCATGTAAAACGTAGAAAACTATTAGTGCTTTACCACAAAGCCAATTTCCATGTTAACATAGTGAATTGATTGGATGAATCCAATAAAATAGAGATAAGTTGTACACAATTTTCTTTCTACAATAACCTCATTTATTAGCCTTACTTGAACAACCTATGCATTAAATTAATGCAAAATCATTTTATTCATATGAATAATTTGCTATTATATACCAATGCAAATAAAGCGTCAACTTTTTGTTTTTCAGTAATGAGCTTTCAAATAACGATTTCAATAAATATACTTTTCTTTACAGATTAGCTTCTTGGCGATAGTGATGATTTTATTCACAAGAGAATGTATAAAAACAAGGAATGCTCAAATTTAGAATCTGAAAATTAAATTACCATTTAACGTCAAATGTGTCGCCATAGCTGTAATTTAGTTAATGTATTTTTATGGAATTTGCGGAATTGAAAATATTCGTGTCTTTAAAGCTTGCATAAATGAACAATACTTGCAAGACAGTTAGATTACTTTGAAAAGAAAAAAGGTGTTCAGAAAATAGTTTTAGAGAAATTTTGGTCTAGAAATTCTCTACTCTGTAATTTCTACTTAATATAAGTTAAGCTCTTATATCATTTTCATGTGCATACATATTGTGAATTTAAAATATACCGTGGAGAACATAAAGCCACGAGATATAAAAGCATTTTGTGACAGGGTAAATGAATACTTCAATTATTTGGTGTAATTAATTGGTGTTGAGTGGTACACACAACTTTCGAAAAGTTAGAAAATAAAATCACATTAATGTTATCATTATTATGATTTTGTTCAGCATTAAAATTTGCATTCATAACCGATAGGTGATAACATATTTTCATCATCAAGTTACAGAAAGATTTAAAAAACTTCCATAAAATAAATATGAAAAGAATCCACTAAATTAATTGTGGAAAGTCTTTTTTGCCAAAAAATATACTATCAGATTAGTTTAAGGAAAATACAAAATCATGTATAAAGAAAGAACGGTTTTTTGATGACACAAATATCTTCACGTGACGCATCACTAGAATGATAAAAGACTTCTTTAAATGAATAAAAGATAAGTAGAACATTAATATTAGGAATTGTTCAGCTTTTTAATCTATTTCATTAGCGACTTCCATACATTTTAGTATGAATTTTAAATCTGTTTTTGGGATTTTTCTCTCATTCATAGTTTCTACACATTAGCGTTTTGTACAGTGCTAAATGAAGACTATTAAAGTCTATCAAGCACGATTTTGAAAATTGCAAATTAATTGAAAGCAAGAAAAAGCAAACTTGAACACGCAAACATCTCAAGTTGGTTTTTAATTTCAAAAGGCATTAAAAGTAATTCTTGAAAATTAACTATTTTCAACCACATTTTTTCGAAGCTCATTTATGGGTATACTTACTATTAAATAACGGAAATAAAATTTTATAGTTTGTTATTATTGTAAAAGTAAAAAGAATTCCTTTTAAGGTTTACCCATCTAGTTCTTCGTTAAAGACTTGTTAGTTCGATAAGTACATTGGCGAAATTTTAATGATCGACTTGTACGAAACAGAGTTAAATCAAGCAAACAATAAGCGTAAATGGAAGGCTGCTAATAAACGTTCTTTTTCTTTATGGCAAAACTAAAAAGTAGCGGGGATTTTAATTCAGACGTTTGTGAAAGTACAGATTGTGGACTCATAAAGGATACAACCTGTAATTAATGACCGAAATGTCTGTTCTAGAATAAAAGCGGAGAAACTCAAAATTGGATTGAATCTAAAGCAAGATTAATGGTAGGAAACAAAAGGTGAGAATTTCATTTGTAAAACGTCGCAAACAATCATCAAAAATAGTTTTCGTGTTATTTATTAATGCGAAGTTCATTCATTCATAACTTTTACAAAGTTATTCCAATAATCATTTATACAGAGATTATTATTTCAATTCATTGTTACTAGAATGCATTGAAAAGGCAGAATCATTATAAAAGCACAAGTGAGATTAATTTTTTCTTAAATATTATGAAAATATTGCAAACTCAAAAAAATTTTGTGTAAAGTTAAAAAAATCAATAGAAATTCCAGTAAAAATCTACACAATAACCGCTGTCAATAAAATCTAATGGAGCCATAACTACGTAAATCCATAGAATTGCAAATTAGACAATTTAATTTATATCAGGGGTCATACATCATTTCGTAAGCAGATGCTTAAAAAAGAGAGAAAACTGCCCAGAAACATTAGTCGGTTGAAATTTCTTACATCACAATTTAATTTCACGTTTCAATATAAAAAAGTTTTGAATCTCTTGACATTGTTTTCTTATTATAAGATTTTGCCAATGAAATTATAAAGGTAATTTATAAAACAGCGGAGTATTTTACACTGTTTATGGGAGAAAGCATGCCGTATTTTTTATTTTACTGAGTAAAAAGACTTGCGTAACAGAATTACAGAGAACAAATTGATGATTCACTATATTTTAATAGTTTGTGTATTTTAATATAGTATGAACCTTAAATATCATATTTTTAAGAGAAAATTCAATTGCAGAAAGGCAGTTTACAAACTATCTTGGTTTAGTCATTCAGTACAATCAATTTGAAAATGGTTACTACGCTCTTTTTCGAAATTTTGCCAAGCCTGGATACAACTATATCATGCTGTTAACTATCACTTTACTATTCGTGCAAAATGCACACATAGTTAAGTAATAGTTAATAGTTAAGTAACTCAACCATTCGTGCAAAATGCAATTATTCATGTATATTTTTATTACGTAATGAACAAAAATTTAATTGTATTAAGTATTATGGCTCCTCTTTCGTATAAGTAATGTAAAAGGTGATGAAACTTTAAATGTTCTTCTAATGTCAGAGAATGAGAATTTGATAGAATAAGATAAAAAAATATGAGTATGATATCAAAAATGAAGTATTTCCAATTATCGAATAAGAATAAATCAATTTACATATAATTCAATTTTAAACTATCAAATTAATAAATATCTTAAGATCTCCTATTGCACGGATTCTCAGAAATTTTAAAAGGAACGTAATACCCTTCTGAATAACAGGTAAATTGCTCCCTTTTAATAAACAGAATTTTAAAATTACATCCCTTGGTTACTATCAAATCATGCTAAGATATGATAAAATCATACCAAGATATGAAGACCGCAATGAAAAAAATTGCTTAGTTTTAAATATGCATAATTCTTTTGAAAAGTATAAAGCAATGACACACAGGGGGAATGCTTTATTCTTTTTCAAAACAAGAAGCCTTGCAGCTAGGGTTATAATTAGTACAACTGAATTTCAGAAATCCAGTCCAATAACCGAAAGTGTTTACTATTCTGAGTCAAAAACAACAAAATAAGTTAGTAATAAATAAGTTACTCCAGGCAAAAACGTTGCATATATACAGTCAGTCACAAAAGTCTACATACATACTCCGATTTTCGCATATTTTAAAAATAACTCACAATTTCGAAAATTCAATTTTATTTTCACAATTTCTAATGATAACTCAGAATAAATAAATAAAATTATCAACATATTTGTTAAAACGTAATGAAAATAACATACGTTTCAAATTATGTGGTCATGAAAGTCTGCATACAGATACAGGAAACTCAAATTTTTGGCAATAAACAAAAATAAAAATACCATTAATACTTGGTAGTCTCTACCTTTCAAGCAATGACTGCACACATTCGGTTTGGCATCGAATTCACCAGGTTCTTTGTTGTTTCAGATGAAATTTGGCACCAAGCCAGCTGCATAGTCTTCTTTAAGGTTTCGACGCTGGTAATGGGTTGTTGTCGCATTTTTTGTCGACGTCCTACCAAATGTGTTCGATAGGGTTAAGGTCTGGAGACTGGAGGTGAATGCAACTGTTTGGGCGACTTGTAGAGCAGCCATTCCTTCACAATCTTTGCTGTGTGCTTAAAATCATTGTCTTGTTGGAAGACAAACGTGTTCCAAGTCCTAATTTTCTGACTGATTCATGTAGGTTGCCTTGCAAAATTTTCAGGTAACCCAAACGATCCATAGTACCCTCGATGAAAACCAGATTGCTAACTCCAGCTGCTGCCATGGCACCCCAAACCATCACACTGCCTTCACCTTGTTTTTCGGTGGGAGTCAAATTCTCGGGGTTCATTTCTGCGTTTGTTTTCCTCCAAACTTTTCCGCGACCATCATTTCCAACGACGTTGAACTTGCTCTCGTCGGTGAACAAAACTGTTTTCCAAAACTCAAAATTCTTGTTAATGTGTGCAGAAGCAAAGGCAAGTCTTTTCTTTCGATTACAGATGATACGAATGGTTTCCTTCTGAGAAACCTGCCATTTTATCCGGCCGATCAAAGAATTCTACGAACATTTTCTGGGTGTACCTGCTTTCCCAATTTCTGTTGCAATTTGATCCGCTAATTTTGGGGCACTAATTTTTGGATTTTGCTTCACTTTTCTTACAATCGCTCTTGCTTCTCGATCATTGAGCTTCCTTGAACGACCACATCGAGATTTGTTGAGCACATGTCCGCGTTTAACAAAATTTCTGTAGATTGTTTGCACAGTCGACCAACTTTTGTTTACAATTTTAGCAATTTCGGAGTAAGATTTCTTTTCATATTTCAATTTTACTCAATCAAATTTCGAAGTTCTAAGGATGTTTCTTTTCCCTAGTTCATTTTAAAACAATTCGATATTGTAATATCATAGAAAATACTAACGATCCACTAACTACAAAAGTGCCACCTCAAACTTAAGTAACCTTCAACAAATCTTCATATGTAAATTTTCTCTTCTCAACCAATCGTGTGTATGCAGACTTTTGTGACGCGCTAATTTTTACATATTCACAAAATTTCCCAGAAGATGATAGTTTGAAACTTTTTTAATTGTGTAAATCACAACTTTTAGTGAAAAAGGAAATATTTATTCGATTTTGCAAATTGAAATATAACTCGGTTTTGAAATGTGCCCTTTTTTAAGGTTGTATGTAGACTTTTGTGACTGACTGTCCATATATTTAATTCAATGAGGTAACAAAGTTAATGATGTAGATTTTTTGTAGTTATCTCTGCAGAAATAAATTAGGCTAAACAAATAAGAGTCTGCAAATGTTCATTAGCTGCCAAAGGGTAAGATCAAACATGATTTAGGCATTCGAGCATAAATATGAAATGCAAATTCACGCGATGAGAAGTTGATGGGCATATTATTGGTTAGACTCAGTCAAGATGGTTAAAGGTTTTCTTTGTAAATCGCATAAACTTCAACCAGTGTGATTTCTGGCATGCGAAAATATGAAACTCAAATTCAAATCGAAAAGTTTTGAGTTAAGCGCAGGGCGAATGAAAATGAGCTTAAGAAGTTAAAACGGATTTATGAAATTAACAATATTTTTTCTGCAATTAGACCTATATTAGGTTAGATTTACGTTTCAATTGCATTTTTGAAGTCTTTAACAAAATTTCCCATGTCATCAACGTATTATATTATCGCCCGACCAGCACTCCTTAATTTTTTTAAATAACTGTATACGTCGAAATAGAAAATTTATAGGAAAAAAAAACTGTTACAAATGTTACAACTGTCAAACAAATGAAGAACTACACTAAAGTCCTCAAAGTCAATCAGTAAAATTTTATTTGTTTCGTTATATATAGCTTCTATTCAATATAAAAGAAATTCCTACTATATAAATTTGAGTTTAGCAAATTACTGACATGGGAAAAAAATCCGATACAATAATTAGCAGACATTCCTCTGAAATTCCTCTGTGTTTACAATCATCTCAAAATGCAAACACTGAAATTAATTTATGAACAAAGTAGAAAACATTGAAACAATGAAAGACATTTATTATACAGCTGAAGAAAAGGAGATATGCAAGATGCACATCATCCACAAAAGCGTTTGTTCCAGTGAAAACAATTAGTTAAGTCATAATTCTGGCGACTTGTAAACAAGCAGCGTTTGCGATGATTAAATTAATGCAACAGAGTACGAAAAATAAGAAATGGTGTTTTTGTAAACTCTGCTATGTCGGTTTAAATCAGCAAATCAAATATTCAACGTAAAACATTTGTATAAGGATTTGAAAAAGGCAATTGTAATTAAAACGATAATGAGTGAGTGATAAAGAAAAAAGGAAAATTAAGCAACTAGCATCAAACATTGGACGCAGTACAAGGAACATCACTTTTAAGACTTGTAGTTTAGCAAGATAAAATACACTTTAAGTTACTCGCATACTCCAAGATATTTCTTTGGCGATGTTGCAATAAATGCAAGGCAAATACATGGAAGAAAAATCACAAATGATTTGCAAATTTATAAGCATATGGGTGCACTTCCTAACAATGAAATACAATGAAAATTTAAATTGTTTTTGTATATTTATGAGAAAATGATTTTGATGGAAAAAGAAAATTCGATAAGGGGTTTGGATATCAATTGCTTATAATGATAGAAATTAAAGTGATATTTTGTAAGAACCTTCGTGTTCATTAGTGAGCATGTTAATATAAAGAAGTTTCCTACGATTATTTACAAAATAAAATCAGGAATTTCATAATCTTTACACATAATAATGAAACATATTTCAAATAAAATAATATGGTGCATAGAATAGAATTTTATTTCGTTGAAATATATTTTGCTAAAATCTAAAAAATTTTAATTTCCTACTAAAGGCTTGGGATTAAATTATTCGATTTGGGCTTTTGCAAATATCTATTAATGTAAGCTAAATTTTAATTAAAAGTATAATTTAAAAAATTGGTTTAATTAAATCAAAAATGAAATAAATCATTTCTATTTATATTCAATAACTGACTGTCTCGTTTGATAAACACTCTAAATAACACATACGAATTTAAATACTGGAAATTTTTCTAATTAGTGATAATTTTAAATGAAATTGTTATATACTTAATTATAATATTTGTACTGAATAAAGAAAAACTAAATTTCCTCTGTTGCAAACTAATATGCTGGTGATAAAATCGGAATGCTATCATAAATTTTAGGCCCTTGAAAATATATATATATGCGACAAAATATTCCCTTAATACTAATTACATCGTGTCGAATACCATTTAAATTAACGAAACAGTGAAAAAAGTCATTCTGGATACTTACCCAGAAAAATTTAACTTGTATATTATGCAATAGAGGCAAATGGAATGAATAAATTTGAAAGAAATCTCATTTGAAAGTTATACATAAGATGAGCTATAAAAATATAGCAAATGGCATCATTAGGGGAGGGACCATCGCAGTTGAAAATTGATTTAAAATAAGTCTTGATAATCGAAAATCTTTTCCCATGATAAATAGCAATTTATAACGGGCACTCAGATTCTCTCAGCAATCTTCTGAAACTTTAGAATCTCAACAATTTTTTCTACCCCTCATTTTATTTCTCGCGTAAATGATATTTAATGATGGAAGCTTAAAATGGCATAAAAAAAACCATATAAACTAAAGAAATTGTTTCGAGTGGTGAAAGAAATATATATCGATAAAAATGCAGTTTTAAAAACTGGTGAAATTGCGTATATGGTCAAAACTGAAAAATAGCCAAATAGCAATATAAATACTCAAGTATCGTAATCTCACATTGAATTTTAATGTGGTAGAAACTAATATAACAAAGTTAAAATTATAATTGCATTACAAATTTAACTGAATACATTATGGGATGAATCTATGGTTGCTAATTAATCCTATTTTTGGAATTATCGTTTAATCAGAAAGGATCCCAATAATCGATTCAAAATATATGAAAATTGCTAATTTTGAAAAAATCTTATTTTGACAATTAAATGTAGTAGCACAAAAAGCATTTAGACAATCATATTTAAAAATGTTTTTAACAAAAGTTTCTGTATCAAGTTTAAAATGCAACAACCACTTTTATCATAATTAAATATTAGCTCCAATTTAAAGGGATGCAGACAACTAATTCAAAGTGAAGCAAGAGTTTGTTGCACATACATGTACTAAGAAATGTGTTTTCCATAATTATTATAGTACTTCAATTTATTTAGGCCTTTTATTTACATGTAGTTTTATAACTGTTAACTATTAAATTTTATCAAAATATTCTAAGATTAATAACCAATTAGAAAGATAAGAAAGCAATGTATTTTTTTACTAAGTAATAATTTTTTCTGTTTAAAAATATCAATACATGATATGACATTATACAATCAATATATGTCATATGGAAAGCCATTTTAATTCATAAAGAAAATTATGTGAAATCGTTTACTATTTTCAAACGTTTTTATAAGTGGTTATTTGCAAGATGATCTGTTGTTTGCATCACTCAATTCTGAGAATAACATATTCCATTTTCAGCATGGTAACCATAGAAACTGAAATACACACATTGTACTTCAGTTTATATTTGACCATCTACACACATATCACTGATTCTTAAAATTCTTTCATAATGAAAGAACCAAAGAGTCGCTACCTGCTTTTCAATATTCAAAAAATATACAATTTAGGGAGTGGAAATTTGAAGTTAGGGCAGGCATTGCATGATTACAGTGCACCAATTCAAGTTTTCAAGAGACAGTTTTTAACAAATACGATGAATAAAGATTACGCCTACAGGCCTTATATTTACGTTTTAAGAAATGGAAGTACTTTTCATTTCATTTTACTTCATGACAACGCAAGAGCGATAAAAAAAAATTAATGACTCTTTGATTGGTGAAACAATTCATTGTTCTCATGAAAAAACTCACAACTTCTCTCCAATTTACCCAGAGTCAGAACCGATGTTTTAGGACGACCCTCTGCCACAGGAACTGAACATATCCAGTATGAAATGACTGTATGAATACTTTTCCGATTCAGAAATCTATTTCATATTTCCTGACTCCGAATTACCCAGTATGAAATGACTGTATGAGGCTTTTCCGATTTGAAAACCTATTTCATATTTCCCGACTCCGAAGGAATGTTACGCATAATCATGTGTGAGTTTTATAAACACTGAAGGCATTTTTTTATCAGTAGTACCTATGCTCAAATTGAGCATCATAAAAGGTGGCCGAGCATTTCTGAAGATAAATGGCATTGAAACTAAAATTTTCTACCTTGAACACCAGTATACATCGCGATTTGAAATATGCATATCTTTATTTTGATTGGCTCAATGGTCACTTTTTTGCGCACAAGGAATAAATGCATACCTTTAAATTAATAAACGAGATACATGAAAGTATTTGCCCTGAATTCTCAATAAACAAAAACTCCATGAAAGAGTTTTGAGTGTCAGATCATCCTATTTGTATAAATACATTTTTATATTTATAAAATAAATTTATTTAAGTTTATGAACTATATATTACCAATTATAGATCTCAACTTTTAAAATAAAAACTTAAACATCTTTAACACAAATTATATTTCAATAACATAATTTTAACTAGATACAATAAAATTTGGAATAGCGAAATTTCAAAATTACCCTTCAATTTGTCAAAAATGTAAAACCTTGCAGGAAGCAAGGGATTATTCTATAGTCAAACTACTTAATACCACCATTAGTAAATACGAAATGCTATTTTTTCAAGTATTTTATTGCTTAAATTAAGGCTTATAATATATGTTGCCTAGTAAATAATATCATTGGCATTAGTATCATATAGAACAGAAAGAAAAATTTAACAAAGAGAAGTAATCATTTCAAAATTTTGGAAAAAGTAAGAAACACCGTAACTTACCTTTGATCACATAAATACTATATATTATTAGTCATAAGATTAAGAAATATAAAATAAGTTCAGGTTTGGTGTAGAATTGGGTACTCTTAGGTTTGGCAAAAAAATTAGGCAAAAGATTTTGGCAATAAAATTTAATTTCTGGTAACCCTAGTATTAGCTTTTCTGTAGCGGCCATCTTATGAGTAACATCTTGGCGTACAAAAAATCGCCACAAAAATCAAGGGGTACAATATTCTAAACTTTTACCAAAAGATCTTCTGACGACATGCTTAATAAAAACAAATGCAATTCCATCACATATTGGTGGAATTCTCTTTCGTCAATAACTCTACTAAACGGCATAAAAAAACACCATCAAAACTTAATAGCAAACTGCAAGATGACAATTTTACCCTCATCTTCGAAATGACATATCACCAACTTCGATAAAGCGCCCATTCCAACTTTCTTTTAAGTACGTAGAATTACAACAGTGGCGAACACAATGCGGCGAGCAACTGACCCATATATCAAAATGATGCATGCAGTGCAAAAGGAATAAAAACACAGTAAAAGACCAATGATATAAATAGCTTTTCCGACAACTCTAATTGCGACGAAAGGATCCATTAATCCGAAACAAAAAGCAAAATAGCAATAACTAGAATAATGGATCGGTCAGCGAAACCGGAACAAGATTGAAAGTGCTACATCCCGTTAGTGAATCAGAGAACTTTCAGTAATGAATCAGAAAAGTCAACTGAGAAAATAATGAACTGATGGAAGAATCATTAGGACACAGGGGAAAAAGCTACACAGTTAATGAAAAATATCAGTTAAGATGCATTTTTATTGAGTGAGATTTAATAATGTGGAAAGATTAAGGAATTTTCGAATATTTAACGATTTTTAAGTTCATTGTCTACAATTAATTACTCAAAATAGCATGCAATAGTTTTTAAAAACAGTTTTTGTGAAAACGACTTTTTAAAAAGAAATCCATCATATTAAATGAATTAGTGTTGGGGAGTGATTAGTTTATAACTTTACGGCCACTTTTTGGTGTGTTTCGAGCATGCAAGAACACAAAGAGGTTTCCTAGTTGAAATAAATGGTAATCGTACAAGAAATTTTATTACAACGAATTTTTTTTAGATATAACTAGTAAAAATTAATCTTATTAAAAATCTTAATTTAATTGTGAATAACTTTCTTATACATTGCATAGATGTATTAAGTAAATTTATGCTTTACATTTCTATAAATATTGTAATACACAAAAAAGAATTCGGAACAAATTGTTGCAGAACAAAATAAATACAAATGTTTTCATGAAAAAAAAAAAACAGTAAATTTCTTACAAATAACTTGTCTTGTTCATATTTTACACAAAAATCCTTACTTTTTATTTTATTTTTTTAACTGAAATACACATTGTACTAAGTTTATATATTTAATACTAAATGACAAAGCGACAACTTATTCATGTTAAAATTAACAATAGTGTCTATATTTTGTCTTTTAAATCACTCTCAATGAAACAAGAGCAATTTTTTACTGATTTTTTTAAAATTAAAATTTGACAAATGAAAAATATTCGATTTATTTACAAAATTACTTTTATGCGAATTAAAAATATTTAAAACGTTAAGTACCAATAAACAAAAATTTCCTAGTACAACACAAATGAATATCATAATAATGATTTAAGTAAACAATCGTAATATATTCAAATACCAAAAGTTCAAGATCTTATATATTGTTGGATAAATTTTTTATTGTATATATATTTATATGTAATGAGGGGGAAAGCAAATTTATGCACTAAATCATCAAAGAAATTATTTTGAATACTTGATTTTTTGACACAAACTAGAACAGAGAAGCGAAGATTATATATACTTTATTTTCTTTAGCCGAATATAGTTTTTCTTTTACTTGTAATGAAATATTCTTGATCAAAATTAAAAAAAAATCTTATACGCCGCATCGAAAATGTCACCAAATATTTAAATCTTTCTTTGTAGGTAGCTTCTATGATCCATAATATAAACAGGTTAAAAAAATAACTTAACCATTAGAGATATTTTGATAATGCTACTTGAAGCGATAAATTTCTAGTCTAAACAACTAATTTGAGTTCATTTTCCGTCTTTTCAAATCACATTGATATTATACCTAGCCAAAATCTTTAATATTATTAAAACGTGTTAAAAAAATTTACTACTATGGTAACTGTAGTCACGAATAAAAAAATTACACGTAGATGGTTCCGCGGTCTTATTTTTCAGAACAATTCAATCAAAACAATGCCAGCCAAGTTCAATCAAAGGAAAGTTACACGTGACTTCAAGGCAATAAACGCGCCACAAAGAAAGAACTTCAGAGAAAATAGATGCCAAAGAAATGCCAGTGACCCAGTAACCCGAACTTATAAGAAAAATCTATTTTAACTCCACATTACTCAAAGTGCTCTTGTATTTCGACCGCAAACACATACGCCAAAAACTGACCCGCTTTTAATAAATGAGAAAAAATATTTTGGATTGAAGCAGTAAAAAAGTAATTACCTCGACAAGTTATTGTTTCATCCAGAATGATTTACCACTTCACAGAAAATGACATTTCTTTTTGTTTTGAATTCGTTGATCTTTCTCACGGTTCTCCATTCAAGTCTTATGATTTATTCGCAACATCAAAAATGGAGAATTGAAAGACCCCATATGTAAAAATGAGAATTCATGCATCAGTATATATGCATCACTGATAAGTAAACACAGAATACCAAATCACTGTTTTAAAATATGTCTGTATTGATTATTCAAAGAATATAATTTATATTTTAATCTTAATTAATATTTTTTTTCATTTGTTAACAGCCTGCAGAAAAGAATGGGACAGAAGATAAAATCATTAACAGAATTTAAAAATATATTAAAATCTATTTAATATTGAGAACCATTTATTAAAAAACATTTAAAAATAAGTAAACTGGTTGAGTGAAAATAATATTAAAAGAATTATCGAGAGAGCACATTCAATTCTACTTACTGATTCTAAAAACACGAAAAATTTAAAACACGGAAAATGATTTTCTCGAATTTTGGAAAATTAAACTCGGTTAATCCTCCTCCTAATAATTGCTCCGTTTCCAAAATAAAGAAAATGAATAATAACTAATTTCAAATGAAATATTTTTAACAATAAAATTCAAATTCTGACCAGAACAATTTTATTACATTTCACAAAATTGATTGCTAAAATATCTAATTTTAAACTGGGATTATCTTGCTAAAATATTATTAATCTTTTCATTCAAAATGAACAAAAATAATAATTCACAATATATGTAAACCTCACTATCACATGGAAACAAATTACTTAGATATTAATCGACCGAAACTTGTTTGTTGATTAGTGTTAATACATATATTTTTTAAATTTTCATAACCAATTCCCAATGATCTTGAAAATTTTCCATAAATATTTCATATAATAAATTTTAATATACATATATATTTGATTTAAGTTTTATCTGTCTATACAGTGTTTATGAAAATTGTATTTCTTCAATATCAAATAATTTGTGTTTGCAACAATTTAAAAGTAGAGTATTTTACTTTTTATTTTATCTTCAAATTATGTATCACACATTACCGATTTAAGTTTCCAAACAAAAACTAGCGTAATGAAGGTAATACAGGTCGATAGCAATGAATATGGACTTTTGTTGAATCTTTATAAGTCTCACACGATAGAAAATTTCAAAACTTGTACTTGTAATAAAGCTACTAAATCTGAAGTTTTGCACTTAATCACTTTTCCACTATATTTGACTACACTTATTTAAATACTGATATTTTAATGCTATTTCATGTATTTAATAAAAGACTTAACTTCCTAAAATTATTAATGTACTTTATAGTTCCTAATGACTGTATAATTCGCAATGAATTTCAAATAGCAACTTTCGTGGGATCGGTTTGCTTGTCGCCCTAAGATTACTTTCGTCTCACAAGGGTTAATGAGGTAAGAACCTAGTTTAAAGTGGATTATGAGCCACCGCAAACTTCGATAAACAGATTGGATCAATGAAAATAAGGATATATTTTCTAATTGTTAAAGATTCTCAGCTGCTGGTGCATAATTTAATTAACAAGAAGAAGTCTAGTTTTCTAACAAACATCTTTTTCATGAGTCGGTACATCAGTTGCAAAATTGAAGTGGTAACTTCTGAAGCTATTTCCATCCCACAGATTTAAGCAAGATAATACACGCATGATTTACAATTTTTGTTCTGTATTATAAAATAGAAGGGTTGAATAATGTACCCATGATCATCTATAAAATTTGTTAAACTTCTAGAAAATGAAATCGAATATTCTAATAGTATATATATATATATATATATATATATATATATATATATATATATATATATATATATTCATCTTATAAAAGTAAACCATCTTGTGAAAGAATATGTATAAGCGTAAATGAGCATTTTTTATATTTTCGAATAAAAAGTATTCACTATTAAATGCATAAATAATCATAAAATACCAATATATTTAGTATGAAGCGTGTCATTTAACGCAACGACATTTATAATTTACAAGTGACAAGTCTTGTATTTAGCGATATTAATGATAAATTGTAAGATTCAGAAAACAAACATTATAAAAAAAATTTCAAAAATGTTATATGCTTTTACATATATGCATCGGTATATCAATTATAAGGGCGATGTAATGAAAGAATGATGAATAACAATATTAAATTTCTTGAGGTTTTAGTTGATAAAAAACGTTAACACTCGCCGTAAAAATCATATATTATACATTACGCAATACTATTATATAAAACAAAATCATACCACAAAATTGATATAGTTTACTGTGGCGAAATATTAGTTTTACAAAATGCAAGCGTTTCGTAAATATATTTTGAAATAAATAATTAATTACTTACAATTCTATTTACAACCAATAAATAATCATTAAATTTGTATATCTAACACACCTTAAATTACCAACGAACAAATTGTTCTTTATAATAACTCCAACTCAATCTATTATATACTGTTACTTACGTTGAATGCAATTTATGCTTTGTTATCTAAGCAATTTTTATTAACATTTTTATTCAAAAATAAATAGTAACGTCTATTCTTTACTACATATAAGTGCTTTATTTTTTGGGCTCCAGTTCAATAAATCTAAAGAAGCTTTACTTCTAAAAATTACATTCTATTTTTTTTTATACTGTAACCACAAGTTATAGTAAACAAATAACAGTTACTTCGAATTGCGATGGAGACAAAGTAAAAACAGCAGCATGCTTTTCTGTTACGAAAGATCACCCAGTTAGCAGTTTGAATTTTTCAAACTTTCCTTTTTTAAAGTCACGCACATATTCTAAAAACTTTCCAAGGTCATATTTTATGTCGTGTATGTGCGTCTGTGTCTAATTATATGTAGGAATTGATAAGTAAAAAATATAAATTCATTTCATACATCAACCAGAGAATTAATAATTCTTTGCATTTGATTAAATAGATCTAAAAAATTTATTCTCTACTATCACATCTAACGACTAAAACATTCGAAATTGTCTATACAAATATCAGGAGATGTAATTCATTTTTAATCAATCTTCCAGCAGATTTTTACAACGATATTTTTCATAATCTTAAAAACTATCTCATTACTACCTTATGATCAACCGAAACTATCAACTTCCGAACTTGTATGCAACAAAATAATTGAAAAGCAACCTATGCATTAACTACACAGAATAAAAAATCAATCTATTACTTCTTTAACTAAATTTTTATTTTTGCTGCGTTAATTATAACGTTAATAATAAATCCTTAAATCACGATAAGTTTAGAAAAAAATTAACCTTGAGATTTAACTACCAAAAATATAAGCGGAACAAATTTATTCCAAGAACATCTTCATACAGAGTTATGGAATAAATTTATTCATAATATTAGTGTTCAGTAATGATCAACAAACATTAAACATTTTCACTATAATTAATTTTGCTCTCTCTCTATATATATATTATTACATATATTGTACATATATTTATGTACATATTATTATATACACATATATTTATGTATATATTATTGCACAAGAGGAATTTAAATAAAGAGTCAAATCGTTGACCTTACATATCGTTCAAAGAGATTAACGATAACTTATCTTTCAAAACCAAGTAAACGAAATATATATATTTTTTATACTTCCTGACAATGAGTCATCTGAATATCAAAACTGAAGCTGATATCATAATGGGCTGAAATACAAATTATGATTGTTGTTCAATATAGCAATTGCTATATGGTCATTTTCTGAAAATGATGACTAATTTGAATTGGGTGTATATTGTAAATAAAAATTCTAATAAGTAGGGAACTTTTTGTTCACACTTCTTGCAAAAATTTAAAATTAATATAGGATTGGTTTTTTTTCAAATACGTGAAATATTTCCTTATAATCTATTTTATAACTGTTTTTAACTTTTTGGTAATATTATTGATACATCTTTTGAATTTTACGTTCAAAGCAAGTAAAGATGCCAATATGAAATTCTAGCAGTTAATGACAGCCATTGCTATAAAAAGAAAATATGATAAGGAATGGACTATGACATTGCAAATAAAAGAGTTAAAATCCTTGCATTTTAATTGTTTACCTAACAATTCAAATTTTCTCGAAGTTAAAATTTAACTAGCACAAAAGCAATATACACTTAATAGTGAAAGAATAACCTGCAATACAGTAAAAAATTTTACTATGCATAGAATAAGGAGTAACTCAGATAGCAATTCATGCAGCAAATTCTGGTTGCACATATTTTTTAATACATATATAGAGCTTAATTGTGGAAAAGAGGAAAAATAAAAGTAACCAAAAACTTTAATTCCAGAAAATATTTGAAAGTTTTGTCAATGCAGTATGCACCAAACGAAATATTCTACAAATAAGAATGTAAGAATTTTGCAAAAATAATAATTCAACTAAACAAAAAATGTAAAAACTAAAAAAAAAATCTGCAATTAATACTGTAATTACATATTAACCTCAAATTTCCTTTAATGTTGCTTTCTAGGCTAAAAATTTTACTTTCTGTAGGAAAAAAAATTATACATGTTCACATACCTAGTTGAATAGACAATAGATTACTTCTCTCAAGGATGTTTAAAGAACATGTTGCTTTCTTTTTTCATAGTTAACTTAAAAGCATAATTTGAATTTACGTTTGATTTGTTTCCATATAATTTTCCAAAATTTTTAATTCATAATAATTTATTATAAATATTTTGCAGATGCTGTAACATTGAAGTTGTTCTACTTCAAACAGTTAAACATTCTTCCTAATTTTACACTTTGAATGACCACTGACTAATATACTACTATGCAATAAAAAATTTAAAAACTATGAATTTCATAGGAAGATCTAAAATGAGGATTTGAAACATAAGAAAATAACTTTTTAGAAAACCGTAAATTAAAATTAGAATATGAGAAATAAAATTTTAAATTTATCACACATACAGAAGCAAAATTAAGAATAATCATTTTAGAGTGCAATGATACTATTATCATGATAATACTTGCATTAAAAATAATTTGATACAAATAAAATTACTACAAAATCTTTTAATAAAGTACTAAAACTATACATTAAAGGAACACTAGGATAGCAAAGCATTCATAATATCCGAATTAAAAAATTTTGATATTCCTTTTTTCAGAAAAGAATAAGCTACACAGTGTATTTTGAAACACTACCAAACATAAAGGCCAATAGAAAGAATTACAACCAAAACATCAAAACTTGGAGGATCTCACAACTTTTATATTTTAAAAACTTTATGCATAGTTACACTTTTTTTATAAAATATATTAAAAGCTGACATTCTTAAAAAGTTTTTGTATTACCTTTAAATTCAATAATTAAAATAGCTTTATTAATTAAATTAGAAACAAAAAATTCATGCCTCATAAAAATAGAAGAAAAATCTAATTCTTAAGTTTTGATATATTTATTATATTTAAAATAAGTTACACCTATGACTATTGCATATTTGATATTATTTGAGTCTTTACAATGTAGGATGTTAAGCAAATATTTGAATTCTTTAAAATGAAAATATTATATATGAAATTCATGTACTTATTGATTTTTTCAAAATTAGTTCATCTTTAAATTACTAAAAAATTTAAGGCAAACAATAAAATGTTTTATGCAACATGTATGCTACAGAGTTAAAAATAAGGGAACAAAAATATACATTACAATGAATTTATTATTCTAGTCATTTATTTAACCTAATATGAAGCCACTGATACAAATTTTTAATTCACAATCCCAATATCAGTGAACAGATTATTGTAACTGTATATTATCAAACTGTTTTATACAATTATTTCATTTTACAGGTTTATAAATTAGAAGTGTAAATTAAGGGTTTCAGTTCAGAGCATTTTGAATTTGATTTGTTGTAACATACCAAATCAAATACAAGTTGTTTGTAACTGAAGTTTTTACAGTCCAATTAAGATGAGCCTAGTTTTATCAAGAAGATTACAACATATCATATAGAGCTAAGTCTGTTAATCTGAAACAGAATCAAATTTGTGAACTGCTATATTAAAGACAACAGTAATGACAATTTATATACTTAGTTGTAAATCAGAATAAGAAAACAAAAAAGTTGTCTTGAACTTATAAAATTTTGTTCTCTATGTTATACAAGTTGAATTGCTTAAGTAATGGCTATAACTCTTAAACTTTATCTTTTTTTTAAGCATACATATTTAAATTTCTTATCATAAGTATAAAAAATTACAAATAAAAAAATTACAACACATTCAAAAGAAAAACCTTTTATGATTGAAATATTTTGATAAGTATTAAAATTGCCACAAAATAAAATTTGCAATTATAACTTAATTTGTTAAAATAAGGTTTTGTCACTCAGCAGTAAATTTACACAAGAATAATTAGAATAAAACCTAGAGTTAGAAACAGATTCTTATTTTGCACACAAACCTAATTCGAGCAAAAACTACAGTTTGAAGAGGATTTCAAATCACTACACTACTACTAAAATATCTAAGTACTAAGTAGAATTTGAACTCTAGAAGGGTAAACAGAATAGCTGATCACTAATGGTTCAGCTACCAAATTGTGAAAGCAAAAGAAATCAATAACATTTGGCAGTGAAAGGCCTAACCGTAGTTTACAATTAGAAAAATATTTTACAAAGAGAAAGATTCAGGTTCAATTCCAATCACTATTGAAGACTGACCACTTAACCAAGATATATGCTTCATACTCTAGGGCCTTTGATGATGGAAACAGCCAAGGCCTATAATGCCTATGAACTATAGGCTTTGGTCCCATAGGACTGTCATACCATTGAGTTTATAACAGCCATGATCTGGCAATTATCTGAGCTACTTTTCTTGTTAAATGTAAATATGAGCTATCTATAACAAGCTCTCAAAAATAAGAAACAAATGATGTACAAATTGGCTTTCAATAGACAAACTACTCTGGACAACTTGGGATCAAAATTTGACTTTAACAATTTATCAAACTATTGCAATACCAAATAGTAATTATTTTAAGGAGTTAGTCATTAACAAAAATTTAGAAATTATGTACACACATTGTGTCGAAAAGCTACTCAGCATTCTTATTATTACTTCAATTTTGTGACTTCTAATTCAATAAAAGTGTTACAAAAATCTCTTAAAATGCTCTCATATATAAGTGCAACATTATTAAATATTCATGCCTTAAAATTAATTTAAACATAATCTTATTTATAACAATTTGAATTCCAAATTTTATATTATCGCTGACATGAACTTTGTAATAACTTTATTTTCTTATTCAGAACACTAATTATATATAATGTCACTAAAATAACGCTAAAATGAAAAAAATAATAGTTTACAAATTTACCAATGATTTGAACACTTAATATAGTAGAAAAGTAAATAACTATAAAAATAAAGGAATAAAATTAAATATATATATATATATATATATATATATATATATATATTCATATTCTCAAGTAAAAGTAGTTATAAGTTTAAAAATAATATTTGCAACATATTGCCAAATTTTCAAACAATTAAGAAACATTGAAATAAAAATTAAATTTTAACATACTCAATTAGAATTTTTTTATTTCTAATTTATCTGAATAATGATATCACTTTTATATATATATATATATATATATATATATATATATATATATATATAAAACTGTGGATGCAATTTCTCTATTTCCTTATTTAAAATAATCTTTTACATAACCAGATATAATAGGAACATAATTAAAATGACTGAATCAAATATGTAAATGAATACAATTATGCAAAAAAAATTTTAAAAGAAAATATTTTATTTCTCATATATAAATTAAATATGCTAAGCATTTTCTATATACAATATATTATCATACAACAAATATGGTAAATAACAATGCATACTTAATAAAAATATCAAAAAATAATGGAATTTATATATAACCAAGCACACATTTACTTAAATAAAAAGACAAATAAAAATTAATTTTATTTTCCAAATCTATTTCAACAAATTAGTTTTGTTATTACATTTTCCAAAGCATGGATAAAAATAATCATCAATATTTATTAGTTAAATATGCAACTTCAAAATAAAAGACGAAAGCATGTCCCTAAAGTTGTTTAGCATATAGCAACACTTTAATATAAAATATTGTATGATATTTAATCATTTATGTACTATATATAATGTATTCATGATAAAATTCTCTCCGTCATAAACACGGCAAATGATAACACAAGTTCAAGGACAAGTTTACCGGCAAATCAGATAAAAACAAACACGATAACCAAGTGACAAAATAAACTCACCTGGTTTTGTTTGTATTTTTATTTACTCGTTCAGTTTCTCCCACAAATGCGGCTTAATTATATTATAAAACGAGCAACACTTTTGCATGTAGCAATGTTTAAATACCTGAATGAATTATATATTGATTCTGCTAGCTTAGAAAACCACTATAAATACACTTAAATATTCTAACAAGTTCACTAGCACACTATCATGCAGACTTAGATGTTTACAGTTGCATGAACATGAAGTAGGTCGATTAGACAGAAGAAAACATGGCTTCCTTAGTTACAGGGTTATTGTAATTCGAGCGCCATTGCGATTTTGGGGTTTCGCCAATGGCAGGCTTCTTGACGCCATTAAGACGCCAAGGTCAAATGAAAAGATTTTATGTATAATATATCTAATAAATCAATAGTCCCAAAATATAGAAATAATTTATGATGAAGTTGTATTTTATAAATAAATGAAAAATATAATTGTATAATTGAGACTATAATTTGCGAATAAAATTTAAATCAAGGAACAGTCTGAAAGTAATTATAATTACACCCACCCAGACGCGGACCTAAATCCTCAGTTTCAAGGTATAGAAATAAAAATATAGAAATGGGGCCTTTCTGGGAACTGAAAATGAGATTTTGTTTTATGTCTCCTTAAATATCTTGCATTTTTATACATTTTTTTCTCTTTGCCACATTTTCGGAAAAAAAGGAACCTTTTTATCTTCTAAATCAGAAAGATATTTTTATTTGCACTCATTTTGTAATCTTGATGTAACTAATAATTTACCTAAGAATTATGCTGAAATTATATGATTTAAATGTTCTACTTCAATTTATATAATCTATATTATTATAAAGATTTTTTTTATCCCAATGCAGTTACAGTATGTTAGGATGAACTTTAATGAAGACAGCAATGTGTTTAGTTTAATTATTTATTAATTTTTTAACAACATAAAAATTGTATTGAAGAAATAACGATGCATATATAAATGAAAATAAATGTATAGAAATATTAATAATGCATGTAAACTTGATGTACTTGATATATTGTGCTGCATTGTTCTCTGTATTATTTTCTTGGAAATTGTGAAGATTTTAAATCACGTCGATATAGATATATTCTCAGACTCAGTCAGATATCTCTGTAGACACTCAAAGTTATATAGCTCAGGATTCAAGTTTTTACCTTGAAAAATCTCTTGTTCCATGATTCCAACAGTAATTGGACAGCACTAATAAAGTGGAATTATGATTACTATAAAATCAACACAAAAATAACGACAAAAATTATTATTTAATAAGCTTTCTTTTTTATTTATTGATAGTTCTCAATTCATAAAATAGTAAATACGATATTCATTACATATCTTTCTTTACTATAGAAGTGATAGCTGCGTAATGAGAACTTTGGCATTCAGCACCACCGCTTGTAGATTCTCATCTCTGATGAGAATGTCTTTTGCGGTTCGAAACACACTTTAAACTATAGATTTTTTATTTTTAAAAAAAAATTTAATCAATTAAAAGAAAATGCAACATTCTTACATGTTAAGGTACTTACAAGTGCTGTACAATAATACATTATGAATGTACAGGTTGGGTGGTTGGTTTAGTTTGTCGCTCAACAATCATTTTTTGCACACGAGGGCTAATTAGACCGGGACCTACGGTTTAAAGTGGATTCCGAACCACTACAAACACCCATGCCCAAGGTGGGATTCAAACCCACGAACAGTTGAACCGAAGGAAAGAGCGCTAACTACTCGACTGTCAGCTCGGCGTGAATGTACAGGAGTGGCATCGAGAGCATATTTGGCGCCCGGGTACGGTACCTTTTTCGGCGCCCCCTTGAAAAAAAATAGTCAGTGTCCTATACATTGTAACAGTAGAACTCCAATTATCCGAATCAATTGAGACCGGGGACCCCATTTGGATAATCAAAATTTCTTATTAGATTTTTCGCTAAAAAGGATCGAATTGAATTAATCATTGTAAGGTGAAATGGGAGAAAAAATTTAATCAATTAAAAGAAAATGCAACATTCTTACATGTTAAGGTACTTACAAGTGCTGCACAATAATACATTATGAATGTACAGGTTGGGTGGTTGGTTTAGTTTGTTTGTCGCTCAACAATCATTTTTTGCACACGAGGGCTAATTAGACCGGGACCTACGGTTTAAAGTGGATTCCGAACCACTACAAACATCCATGCCCAAGGTGGGATTCGAACCCACGAACAGTTGAACCGAAGGAAAGAGCGCTAACTATTCGACTGCCAGCTCGGCGTGAATGTACAGGAGTGGCGTCGAGAGCATATTTGGTGCCCGGGTATGGTACCTTTTTCGGTGCCCCCTTGAAAAAAAATAGTAATACAATATAAATATGGGAATAAAATGTATTAAGTTATAAAAGTTATATAATAATATAACGAGAGATATATAATACATTATAATAAATAGAGTATAATTGTATATAGAATACAATATAAATAATAACAGAATATTGTACCTACAATAAAATATATACGAATATATATTAATTTAAAGTCTAAAGCTAAGTTTTAAATTTAAACAAAATTCAAATCTAATTAAAAAAAACACTTATATTGGATTCGGAAAAGTGCCATTAGAGAAACCGGACTTATGTAGTTTAGAATTTAAAAATATATTATTGATTTTATATACTTATACAATTATTTTAAAAACAGAACAGTTTTTAAACATGAAATAATTCTTTACATATAATAAATATATGTAAGTAGTTGTAATTATTTGCAATCTAATATACTACACTATTCACTTTTTTCTTGCCTTTGCTAAAGCGAATTGATCAATTACTTTATCGAAGTTGATCATTTCAAATTTTTCTTTTTCTATACTTAAAATTGTTAAATCTCTTAGACAGTTTTGACTCATGGTGGATCATAAATAAGTCAAAAATAATTTTATGTTGCTAAACGAACGTTCACAACTTGCAATTATAGCAGAAATAGTAAGATCTATTTGCATGTCAACACACACCTCTTCTTCTCTCTATCTTCACCGTATGAAATAAGGCATGTTGAAAGTTATAATGAAGTTTTAGGTTTAATTTTTTTTTCTACCGCTGAATAACATTCTTTCTACATTTCTCTAAAGATTTCTATTCCATGGAAATCTGCATGACAAAATTCATCCAAACTTTTACACTTGTTAAGCACGGTGACTCAGCGCTCCCAAGACACAGGCCCGAGGTTCGATTCTCAAGCTAGGTCAACTCAACCTTTCAGAGGGTCGATTAACTGAGTACCAATCATGCATGGGAACCAAACACCCAGGATTTCGCTTTGAAATGACAACCTAATCAGGACATATGCTTCGAACCCCACGGCCCTCGGTTAGGAAAACACATATGGGCACTGTGTGTGTAGGCCTTGATCCAGATATTGCAAATTTGAAGTCGGGATATTTATTTATTTATCAATTAATTTTTAACTTTTAAGAAAATTGATTTTAACAATTTAACTTTTCCATACCAATGTCTTAAAAAATTTTAAATGCATTTTTACTAGCTTTTTAACTAATTGAAGCAATTAAACATTTTTATTCCCTATTAATTGTGCATTTTCTTATTTAGGAAAGACTCTACAAATTATTTTTCATTAGGTGTTGAATGCATGCTATAACTTATCTTAACAAATTTTCGAAAATTCTATAATACTACTAACTACATAAACTTTAGCTATTTATTGCAAAATAATAATTTTGTAAGACTTTACACCCCTAATTAAGGATCAACTCACATGATTTTTCACAGTGATATCTTTTTAAACACTTCATTTACCACAGATTAAACACAGAATTATATTTAAATTTTTATTTCTGAAAAATTACAAGGAAAAACTACTTTAACTTTATTTGAAATTTCGCATTTAAAATAACTTTTTAAATTATATTATCCAGACCATTAATGTAAACCAAAATTATTTTTACTGAAAAAAATTTAAATTAAAAAACGTTATATTGATAATTTATAATATTTCATTATTATACCATAAAATCAATTTTTCTGATTCCAAAATTAGAATACCTTTGTTAATAAGTCTTCATCTGATTTCAGTATAGATAACTAAATTATGCCATCGCATTATCAATGCAAATTTCAGATGAGCAACGGAACATTAATACAGACAACAAAAATATTTTGCAAATTTCTTAAAACAAAAATCAAAACACAGATAAATTCAAGTAAAATTATGTATATTTAATATAATCAGAAATTTTCAACCCCAAACAATATATAATATATTATTAAAAATAATTTTCTCAAAACTGATGCACTCAACATTGTTCTTTCAAGCTTTTTATTGATTCAAATTATAATCAAGAGTTATAAGTGCTAAGATAAAAAATATATTTCAACTGTTATATCGCCTAATTTTATTTAAAGAAATTTTCCTAATCATTTATCATAGTAGTGAAAATTTTCTTCGTATTTTTAAGGCATTAAATAAAACTTTTTTTTTAGATATTAAAACATATTTTATTATTAAAATAAGGGCTAATTTGTATTAAAATCAAAATTTATTTCTATTAAGAATCATTTTGGAAGTGCTGTTCATGCAATGACATGAAGTTTTTTCTTTCAATAAATTTATATCATTTAAAGACGATCTTATTTTTTAAATTTGACAATGTAGGATGAGAAATATGTACGATTTCTTTATAAATTTCTTGAACGAATTTTTCAAGTTAAAATATTTGTTTTTATATAAATAGAACTAATTAATTAAGAAATATATTCTGTATGCTTAAGCATTCAAAAAAGAAAAAAAAACATTTAAAAAGAGAAAAAAAAAACATTCATAGATTTTTAACTTCTACCATTTGAAAAAAGAATTTTTCAATATAAGTGCTAATGTAAAGCCAACAAAATTGTCAGTCAAATATAAAAATAATTTCCCCAAACAAAAACTTTTAAACATTAAATAAATTACTTTTAAATGAATAGTTTTAACAAATAAGTAATTTAACATTTAATTTTCAAAACTCTACAAGCATATGTTAGTAAATATTTATACCAGCAAAAATATGAAATAAATATTCAAATCAAAAGAATACATAGTGGACAGAAAATACAACTTACAACTTAAATGTCAAAACTCCAGATTTTCAAAAGTTTGCATTTTTGTTTCCGATGAAATGATATTTTGGAAGAAACGAAATACTAACCGTGTGTAGAATATAAAGGAAAGAAAGTTTGTGTTTTCCTAGAATTTGTGTGTGTGGAGGTAGTTCTCGATCCCCTCCATTTCGATTCCAGGAAGACAATTCCCTACGCGGTATACTGAAGTGCTATTTTATGAAAAATTCCCCCTTTCTTTGAAGGTCAGTCTGGTGCCGGACACATTATTTTGGACAAAGGGATCCGCTAATATGGAACACGTTTCAGCAGGAATTTTCTCACGAGTGTAACGCGAAACTAGACTGAAAGGCTACAACAGTAAAGCCTGAGATAAAAAAAAATACAAGGGTTTTATATTTATTTTGGGACAATGGATAATATAATTTCACAGCCTCAATAACAAGTTTAAAAATCAAATTATTGAAGCATGATAATTAAAGAAAAATATATTTATTGTATAGACTCAACATTCTATAATGAAAAATTAAATGCTGTGAATATCGAATTCTGAACATCTTCTGCTCAATGGACATTGTATTCTGCCCAATGATGCCCAATGAACATCGTATTCTTAACATCTGCTCAAATGAGCATCGTATTTCGAACATCTTCTGCAGAATAAACATTGTATTCTGAACATCTTCTGCCTAATAAGCATCGTATTCTGAACATCTTCAAAGTCGAGAGCAAAGTCGCACTTTCATTTTCGTGGTGTTCTAGTTAAACAAAAGGCGCACCCTACTGACTTAAATTCGCCTAGCCGTTGACTAACGAGCTTCGCTTTTTCAAAGTGTCATAAGTAACAACAATACGTTCATTTCTGTTATCAAGAGTAAAAGCCGAATCTCCACGTAGGATGAAATTGTTTCTTATCCTAATGGAATATTTTATTTAATTATTTATAAAATTACTGCTTATGAAAATTTTTGCTGGTACTTGCATTGAATATCACTTATGTTTTAAAGTAGCTGATTGAAAATAGGAGCAATTTCTAAACATTGCCCAACACATGGATCAAAAGTTTTTCGAGGCAGATATTTTACACCATTAAAAATTTGTGTCTCTTCTGTTCTTTTCATTCTTTCCAAATTTTAGTAAATATCTGTGGGATTCCTTTTTTCCCTTATTTGCACTCGAAAGTATAAGCAAATCCTTAATATTTCTTTCTTTTATGATACTCATCAAAACATAAACTCCTAAAATGCTTACAAAATATTGGAACTTCTCTTTACATTTCTTTTCAGATTTTTGACGTCAAAATCATTGATTTACATATGGTGTTTACTTCTATTTTATTCTGCGCTTTAAATTAGGGATGACCAATTTGACGTCAATTATCTGTGTGTGTATGAGGAATTTTTTAAAACCATGTTTTTCTAAATTTTAACTGTGTATACTTAAAAATTAGCTATTCTAGATTAATTGCTAGTATTTCCTCAGGGAAATTATTTTTGAAGAGTGGAAATGAATACAAAGATTATTCTTGAAAAAAAATTGGTTTGGAAATTGTATTTTAATAGATTATCTGTAGCTGCAAAAAATATAAGGAAATTATAAAAAATTTAAGGAATTAATAACACAAACGCTTATATTTTAAGAGACGCTTACATTTTTCAGTCTGTTCATGATATTCGTCATAAATTACCTACTTAAGAAATTAATATTTTTTGTAATTAACAATGTAATGCCATCAGGAATGTCAACACAATTTTGTAAAATCGTATAAATATTTAAGTAAACGAGTGTATATTATGTATATAAATTAGAGTATTTTGTAATTTTATATCTCCCTTAAATGAGGAAGATATAAAATTACAAAATACTCGACTATCTTAGAAAAAAATGTAATATAAGGCAAATAAATTGATTTCATCTTTCATTCTAGAATATATATATATATATATATATATATATATATATATATATATATATAGTATATATATATATATATATATATATATATATATATATATATATATATATATATATATATATATATATATATATATATATATATATATATATATATATATATATATGTATGTATATATATATATATATATATATATATATATATATATATATATATATATATATATATATTATGAAACTTGGGAGCCATTCAAATTCAGCCTAAGAAATTTCTTTTATATCTTCCCACTCCGATTCTCTATTTTGGGGTAAACGTATTTTTATGGGCGAATTTTACTTCAGGTAAATGGAAAACCAAAATACAAAGAAAAAAGTTATACGAAAGATCATAAAAATCACATTTTGAAATTTTAACTAAATTTTAAAAAATATTTTAATATTATTGTATTAAAATAAAATCAAAACAAATATTTATTTGAGTTATTAAAATTAATGGTTCCAATGCAATTTTTTAACTTCAATCATGAGCATATGTGAATTTTGTACTTCATCACTTAGAAAACTTGAGGAAATGTACGTAGGGAAACAAAAAACTTATTTAATTCAAAAGTTCGATTTATTCAGTCAAATTAAAAAATGGTAAAACTGTTATTTTCATAGGTAATAAACTTTTTGAAATTAAATAACTTCTACAAAAGAAATAGCAGTAAAAATGTTTTTAACTTATTTTGGAATCACAATTATATTTCGAAGTTAAATTAATCCAACTATGCTGCTAACTACTTATATTGCAAATAAATAAATAAACTTTTAGATGCTTGATTCTACATTGTTATTTCAAAATAATTATGCATGGAGAAGAAACATTTATGGTCTGATTAGAAAATCTAAAAAGAAATTATTTGAATTATTTTTTGCGAGAAATTTAATAATGTTGAAATAATTTGGAAATTAATTGTTTTATTTTCATAACAGCTGAGTACACCATTACAAACATTAATAAATTATTGTTTGCAAAATAAATTAAATATTTATTATTTTATTAAAATTGATGTTGATGAAAAAAATAATGTTTGCATTTTGATTAAATTGAATCTTGAGAAAATTTAATTTATTCTACAATGAATATATTAAAAAACCTTATATCGGGAAAGTATATGCAAATATTTTTAAAAATAACATAATTAAATGAATGAAATTTAATATTTATGAACAAGGTTTACTTAAAAATTAATTAAAAATTGAATCCTTAATTGAAGAGAGAATTAAAATGCATCTTTTTTTGTATTTTATAATATAAACGTATAAACATATTTAAGTTTCTGTTTATAATAAACAGATAATCAAATAAATTAAATTATTATCAATTTAAAAGTAATTTCTTAATTATTATTATCTGATTTAGTATATTTCATGAGATAAATTTGCTTAAAATATTTTACATGGATGTGTTATAAAAAATCTTTAACTCAATCAATAAATTTCAAAATTTTTAAACTATGTCATTTTACACCAAAATGATTGTTAACAAATATTTTTTTATTTAAGATTAATTTAAATAATGTTAACTCTTGATTTTATTAATTATTTAATTTGCTTAAAATATTTACATAAAGTTGTTTTAAAATATATTTAACACAATCAGTAAATTTAAAACTTTTTAAAAAATGACTTTTTACACGAAAATGATTGTCAACAAAGATATAGAATAAATTATTTTAACCAATCGTATAATTAAGTTACTATTCAACACAAATAAAGTTAAATGGTTTCAAAACAAAAAAAGTTAAATGGTCTAAAAGGATTCCAAAAAACTTTAGGTGTAGAAAGTCTATTGGTGCCATTTTTTCATTTGACATTTTGACACAGTGTGATCAAACAGCCGAAATTTGTTGCATATCTTTTTACACAATCCATTGTATATTATATCCATCGGGGAGGAATTTTCATGAACAGTGGATTGTATTCATGCGTCTAAAAATAGAATCCTAGGAAACTTCTAAGCATCCACTCAGATAAAGGCATCAATCATTTCCTGCTGTTTAACAGTGGCTAGAATCGAATCCGGTACCATCTGCTGAGAAGTGCGTTTTCGTACCAATAGGCCACGGTGAGTTTAAATCAGACATTTGGACAACGCATAATGGACAACTTAACAGTTTGCAGCTGCTATAAAGCTTCTTAAAGCATTTACTGCATCGTTGTCTTCCTGGAGGACATTTTCTTGTATAGTTGGCCATATTCAACCAGTTCCAAAGAAGGAAACCGGAAAGCTCCCAAGCAACCACTTCAGCTGACGTGGATGCATAAAACAAAAGCCTAATATTCTGTTTCTGTTTTTCAACAATGGCTGGGATCGAGGCCAGGACGTTTCTGCTCTAAAGAGGGTCGTCCTCTTTATTGCAGAACTTGACATTTGCATAATAATGTGTATTTCGAACTGTAAGAATATTTCTCTGGTATACAAAAAAAGGAACTGAGACAGCGCTTTATTAATGTCTAGTTTATTGTGTTGTGTATTTTTTCCCAAATTCTGGGAAAAAAATTCTCATATTACATCTCATTTCTTTTAACCAGTATAAATTAAATTAAAGTTTGATGGAACATTATGACTATTCAATTCAATTGCGAGGGGTTAATGAATCTTCTGATGGTTCTACATAATTAAGTATTCAAGTATTTCAATATTTACTGCCTTGGCACTAGTATATCTGAGTATGAATTTTCTATTTTATTTTTGTATTTATATTAATATAGCGTGCATAACATTTTTCAAATTTAATGAAGATGTAAAAACTAGTCATATTACTTCCACTTATAAGTGTTAAATATACGATTTTAAATTTATGCTATTAAAATTACACTACACATTAGTCTATTTTTTATGGAATTTTAAGATTAAATAAGTCCGTCTTTCATTTTGTATGAGATTCATATTTTTTTCAAACAGAGATACAAATAACTAGCTATTGCAAGAATAATAAAAAAAATGCATCGTTTTATACTGTCATTGAATGTACTTTATTTATTAAACTTTTTTACCTTAAGCATTTTTGAAGAGATGAATATAAGTATACAAAGAGTTTTCGATGGAAATGAGCAAAAACAAATTAACGGTTAAGAAAATAAAAGAACAAAATGTGCTTCTTTTAAGGCTTATACGTGTCATATATACTTTAAGAAGTGATAGGCTGATAAATTGATATTTTCTACAAACCTTCATATAGTGAAAATGTTTTTAATACTATTAACATACAGGGTTAAAATATTTTTTATACAAAAACTACTACTATGTAAGGGTACATTTTACTTCTCTTTACATGTGGTATCAATTTTGGGATTAAATCCATTTTATAAATTAAATCATTTTGTTTTTAACTGAAGTCATTTGAATATTTTTATTTTTTGCAGAGAATATATAAAATGATTTCAGTATTTGTTCCGTCCAAATATTTTCAATATGGATTTAATTCCTCTTAGAATTCAAAGAAATTTTGAGAAATAATTTACGATTTCATGGAATATTGTCTGTAAAGAAATTTTTCCATGATATCTTTTCAAAGGAATTCCAGGTTAAGATATTAGGTATTTTATTAAATTTTAGAAATCATATAAATTAGTTTCATTCGCACATCTAAAACCGTTTTTGTAGTGCATTGAATATTATTTCAAATTGTTGAAATTGAATATTCATGGTGTTTTAAATTCTTCTTATATAGTTTTGTAGTAGTATTGTAGCTTATGTTTACAATGTTTAGTATTTTTGAGCGTCTCAAACTAAATAATTTGATGATTCGCTCCAAATTTAAAGTGCATATTCTGCTTTCTTTCTTTGTTTTCGACTTAATCCCACGTGCAAACAAGCATATTCAATACAATTGATTCAAATAATAAATAAGTTTTAAATTCATTTCTCTGCCAAAAGCTCTTTAATTTCATATGATAAATAGCTCTTTTTTATTCAAGATTACAAATAAATTCTTATTTAGTCCTACATTGCTCTTTTTCTGTTATAATTTTTAAACATTCCCCAAATTGAATCAATGCACATCATTAGCAATTTAAACTAAAAAATTTTCTGAAGTTTCATTTCTCAACATGAACTCCTCGCAAGTATCATTACTTATTGCACAAAAACCTTTATCATAGTTCCGAAATATTTTGCAGATATAGATATGTTGCATAGGCTTTCGATTGTTAAAGTCATATTCTCGTAAACTATTTTTCGTTTTTATATAGATTGAAATAAAATTTTATCCGTTTAAATAAACTGGTTGAATGAAACAATTAAAAAAAAATTTCCTATTCATGTATTTGTGCCATAATCCACCTTTGAATAAGCAGAATAATTTCATTTTTTGACAGCCTTTTCTATTGACCTTTCTTTTTGAATTGAGGGAATTTCAAAAGATTAAAATGAAAAATATTTTCAAAACTTTGTTTCTGGAATTCAGGCACATGCTTTATATTTCACGAGTATTTTTCATGTGTTATTCTAAACATATCACTTGGGGTATTTTTTTATCTTCAAGAATATTGGTAGTTACAGCATAATTTTTAAATGTATATTTTATATCTCATTTATTCTAAATTCACCGGAGACATCTGAAAGACACAATTAATGCCAGGATATAGAATACGTATTTTCTGACGTGTTCTAAATTTTAGTGATTCAAAAATATTGTCTAAAATATTTATTTCGTAAATTTTATTACAAATGAATGCATTAGACTAGGGATGGATATTAAGAAACCGCGGTGGACAGGCGAACAGCCAAGATATTTTGTGGTGATTGCTGATGATAATTTTTATGATCTGAATACCTAAAAATTTATTATTGATTTGCATATATAAAAATGTACTGGTTTAATCTCCGATCGTCCTAAAGGTGATTGCGAGATAAATGAAAATGAAAATTAGCTTTTGACGTCAAAAAAGTCTGTCCACTCCTGCTTTCGACAGTACTTTGGATGTAAAAATGTCTTTTTATTTAAGTTTATTACAAATAAACGCATAATTTATTATATATTTCTATAAATTAAGTTTTAATATTTTTATTTTTGGTATGTTGAATTATTAGTATTTGTATGTATGAAAGTTAAGAGCTATTTGAATGCATAGAATTTTGATATTACTGATCGATTATGCATGGCACTAACTTCCTTAAAGGATACTTCTCTTTTCAATTGATTATGAAGGGACACTAACTTCCCTAAAGGATGCTACTCTCTTCATTTATTGTGAAGGGGCACTAACTTCCTTAAAGAATGCTTCTCTTTTCAATTGATTATGAAGGGGCACTAACTTCCTTAAAGAAAGCTTCTCTTTTCAATTGATTATGAAGGAGTATTAACTTCTTTAAATAAAGCTTCTCTTTTCAATTGATGATGAAGGAGCACTAACTTTCTTAAATAAAGCTTCTCTTTACAATTGATTATGAAGGGCACTAACTTCCTTAAAGAATGCTACTCTCTTCAATTGATTATGAAGAGGTACTAATTTCCTTAAAAGTTTCTTCTCTTTTCAATTGATTATGAAGGAGCACTAATTTTCTTAAAGGATGCTACTCTCCTTAACTGATGATGAAGAGGCACTAATTTCCTTTAAAGTTGTTTCCCTTTTCAATTGATTATGAAGGGGCACTAGCTTCCTTAAAGAATGTTTCTCTCTTGAATAATTTATTTTTCAATAAAGTTTTATTCAAAAACTAAAATGAAAAAGTAAGTTTTCAGATGGATTAATTTCTTTTAATTGTATTTCATTTTAAAAAACTTGAAAATACTTTACTCATTCCTGAAGTTTTTTCAGATTTTAAATTTCACTCACTTTTTATGGATATTCTTACATTTGTTAATAGCGTCAAAAATTTCAATAGCAAATAATTTCTTTAAATCATATCAAAAATTTTCTTCCACTCAGTTTAAAATATTTTGTATTTCATGGATTTCATTTCTACAAAAATTCTTTAAATCTGATTCGCAATATCTATATATAATTAGTTTGAATAAATTCAAAATAAAAAACTTTTGAGGACTGATACTGATTTTTCACGTAATATATCAATCCTCAAATATTTGTATTAGAATTTTATTCTAAGAAATAAAAATATAAAATTTGTGTGATATTTATATCGATTTTCTATTGACATTTATTTTCTGAAAGCGAACAACAGAAATATTTTCTCAGTTATAGGTACGTCGAGGATGTTTTAAAATATTTTAAAATGATTAAAAAAAACATAATTCATTAGATTATTGGAATCAGTTCTGACGGATTATAAAAATAGAATATAAATCTATTGTGATTTTGCAATAAATCAGAAACATTTTAAACAGAAATTTTTATCATAAGTATTTTGGAATAATGCAGTTTACTAGCATTTAAAGATCATTAAAAAATATCAGTTTTTTATATGCTATACTTAATAGAAGAATAATTTTCCATGTCCTTGATATTAGTTTGAAGCACGTCAATAAATATATGATATGAAATTTTTAATCTTATGTTTAAAATTTTTTCAGAAGATTTAGTTTTTACTTTTAGATTATAGTGAAAAAGTTTTTATTTCAAGTAAATCTGTCTAAAATATAGTCAAGAAGTATTTGAAAAATTGAATACCATATAAAGAAAGAAAGTTTCTGAAAAAAATCCTCTAACTTAAAAAAGACTCATTTTTCTTCGAAAGTTTTGATAGAAAATCGAAGATTATTTAATTTCATACTAAAACACTGGATGGAACATATAAAGTGTTTTATTATAAAAATGTAAGATATTCTGTCAATAAATTGAAAATTAATTCTAAATTGATTGCAGGTGCAAAAATATATCTTCTTAGAAGATTTATTTGAAAAACATTTGCTATGAGCTTTCTTCATAAATATCTTCCGACGTGCCAGTCATAAAATATATTTTTTGAAAAAAATTCATTGCATAAAGATAAGCTTTTATTCTATATTTATCAAACACGGAATGTTATGGATTTAAGGGATTTGTACTTCACATTGAAGCTTTATTTTAAAAGTGATAAATGTTGCAAAATTTTACTATTAGACAAGCATAAGAAACTTCATTTTATTTTAAAGTATATATTTTGTTTTTGAACTGATTAAAAGTAAAATCATTTTTATAATAACAACAGTTGAGAAAAATTATGCGTTTATGGTATAATAAATTACTGTAATTTTCATTGTGTTAATTCATAATATATAAACTTATTTTATATATAATTGAGTGTGAGAGAAAGATAATTCTTCATTACATATATTCTATAACTTTACCACGATTTGATTTATATAGCAAATTATGTACATAATGTAACAATTGCTCAGAACTTAATATTTTACAAACTATCGTGTAATTCTACATTTTGACACCACGTAGTAGGCAACTTAATGGTCTAAATTGCTCTTAGGGACTCAACAAGTAAATTGGACTCTGGAAGAATTTTCATTGATAACAGACTCCTTTCTCATATTGTAAGGGACGAAACCTTGAAAACTCCCAAGCACCCACCCTGATAAACATGCCCATAGAAAACAAAATTCAAAATCCATTTCTACTTGTTTAATTATATTTAGAGTGATCTTGAAATAAGAACGTTAATAGTATTTTAGCTTTATAAAATGGGTTAGTTACAAGAAAGGCTTAATGAGATATTAAAGAGGTGCCAAAAAAAAACTCTAAAAACGATCAAAAAATGTACGGTATTATAAACACTTATATTCTTCCCAGAAATTTGAACGAACACTATATATATACATATGTATGTATGTATATATATATATATATATATATATATATATATATATATATATATATATATATATATATATATATATATATATATATATATATATATATATATATATATATATATAGTTTTTAGCTTGATTTATAGAAAATAATTAATTTTCATTTCGTAATACTGTTTTAATTAAAATTCTATGAGAAGTTGAAAACATCCCCCTTTTTGGACAATATATAAAAAATAAATTATATTTAAAATTCAACTCATCTTGATAAATCAACTAAAAAATTTCTAGTCATAATTTATTTCGAATTTCAATAAACAAAAGCTGATAAGGTAATTAATTATATCTGGCTATATCAAGGAAACATAAATAAAATGTTCATTATCTGAGTTATTTATTTGACCTAGATTAATAAGATATGAGTATATTTCAATTTAAAGTAATAAAAGAAAGCAGTAATATAAAATGAGATTCGAACAAAAAATGTTTCATTCAATTAAGGCAATAAATTAACACAGCTTAAATTGCTACATTAATTTCCTTTCGTGATTAAAAGAATATTACTTTATAAAATTAATGAATATATATTTTTGTTTTCAAGTCAAAAAGATAGAGAGACATTGAACAAAAAGAAATTAGTAATGTAAATATTTATTTTCTTGTTCTTAGTTTTAGCAAACTGAATATAAAACAAATAATGTGAAATTAAATTAAATTTTCATTTTATAAATCAAAACCTGAACACATCTTTTTTTATGATTTTCACACAGATTTAAAAAAGCATTTATTTGTAGTAATTTCCAACGCTTATTTTCATAATTTTTGCAGACGCAAAATTAAAAATTAAAATATGAGTTAATTTATTTTATTATAAATTTTTTATATTAAAAACTTTGTGTTCATTCTTTTGTCAATTTTATCCATGAAAATTATGATATAATTTTGTGAAACATTGCAAATTATAATATTTGTAGTTAATTGTAAAAGCAAAATGAATATAAATTATTAAGGAGAGTTCTTGGTCTTGCTCTTTATAGTAAGTTTTTAATCTAATAAATTAATACTGAACTTATCATCAATTTCCATGAATTAAATTATGAAAACATAAAAGCTCAATTTATAGAAAATTATTTGAATCAGTAGTGAATCAGATATTAAAGAAGTAGGTGAATTAGTAGGTGAATCAGTTATTAAAGGAGTTGGTGTGAATCAGTAATCAAAACTTACTAATGAAAAACAATACCATTATGTATTTTAATATTGCATCGCTTTATTTTTATTTACATAAAAATTCAGAGAAATTTTAATGATATAAAAATAAAATTTTTTAATTTTGATAAAACCTTCATTAATGGAATATTTATGTAAACATCATATTTAGTGAACTGAAGAAACATGGAATAACAAAAAAAAATATCTATTTGTCTGCACTATTTACAAATAGACTCACACAATCATCACTTACACTTGATTTTCCAAAAAATAAATTTTTATACATTAAATACTCTTGAACGGAAAGAAAATTCATTATAAAGAAATCACTTAATATAACTAACTTAAAATCCAAAAAATATAGTAAATTTTTATATTAAATTATTTTCTTTATTTGAAAGTTCAAAAAGTAATTGAAATTTTTTGCTATTTAAGGAAGATAGGAAATAAAATTAAAACATTTTTTGACGTAAATATTTCATGCAAACTGTATTATTAATGTTGTAATTTTATATTCTGACATGTGCTTAATATGTTGTTACACCCATTTAAAAAACGATCAATCAATAAATTAAGAAGAGAATAAATATATTGTGAAAGAAAACAAACAACTTTTTTATTTAACATTATATATATATATATATATATATATATATATATATATATATATATATATATATATATATATATATATATATATATATATATATATATATATATATATATATATATATATATATATATATATATATATATATATAATTTCAATTTCCCACAAATAAATAATCCTTAAATAAATATATTTTCTTGAATGCACACAAAATTTTTTAATAGATATAAAATAACGGTATCAGTTTTATCCTAGATCAAGAAATCTTGCTTTAAATTGAGCTAAACCTTATAAGTGAGCACTTATTATGAAAATTTTGTGAATGTTTAAAATTATACGGAGCTTGATCTACTGGATGATAAAATGGCAATTTTTAAGAATAACTTCGATTTAATTTCCGTTGATTGAAAGAAATGTTTTTGAGGGAAAAGATTAAAAATACGGTTTCAAAATTATTGAGTTAGGGGAAATAATTGATACACTATTTTGCTTTAAATAAAAAGTTGAGTTCTCAAGGTTTTCTACATTGTCACAACTGAGTTCTTCATATAAATCCCTATATATGATTCACTTGTTACGAGTAATAATAGAACATTCGATAAGCGCTATTGGATAAATTTATATAAATAATTTCCTGAGATTAAAGTTTATAGAGACATGTCAATGTAAACTTACTATTGTTATAAGCTGCTGAACTCTTTTTTATATAACATCAAATTATAGATTTGATATAAAATCTAATAATCAATAAGCCAAAGTAATGTATTGTTAATTGTAAAACTGATTTACATTTTTCACTTTAAAATACATTAAAAATATGCATAAAAAATATTGTTTTGAGAATAATATTTAATATATATATGAAGAAAATTTGCAAAGTTTGACTATAAAGAGACATAAAAATTTAAATTTGTGATTATTGTTAATAATTATTATAGTTCATAAACTATAATAATTATTAGCAATCTTCACAAATTTCTTTAAATGAATAATATGTTGTGAATCATTCTTCAATCTGAATTTCTTCTCCGTTATTCTAAGAGATAAAATAGAACTTCAAATGACAAGAATGTTGGATGCATCTATTCGGTTGGCCATTTCCTGTCATTCTTTGTTTCTCAAAAGTCACCTAAGCTTTATCTACTGTTTACTGTTTGTAGATCAATTGTTACAGATTCTAGAGCTAAAAAGTTCTTTCATACATTTTTGCAGAACTTCTAAATTTTATAGAACAATCATTCGTTTAGAACATGATAGATCTGTAAGTTGAATTTTTTTTAAATAAAAATATTCTTTACATTTTTATATATTACGTTTTTATATATGACACTTCCATATCATATATAAAAACGTGTGAGATTCCATTTTTAAGTAATACGTTATGAGAAATCGAAGATTCTGAATTCTCTTATACTATTTCGTATGTACACTTTCTGTTCTGGATATAGTGATCCGATACAATATAGAAATATAACATGTTCAATCAAACTTTTATAAAAGCAAATGCTCTACCATATAATATATGTGTATGTATGTATATATAATCATAGTTTTATTACTTCTGTTCAAATTCAAATTGTCCTCATCATAATACAGAAATACTTATTATTTAGAAGTGATCCTGATCTTCCCAGTATTCCGAATAAATTTTAAATTTATTTAGAAATATAATCAATTTTCTGAAGTAAAAGGTTGGAAAATGGAGACACATGGGCTGCACGAAGCCTGAAAAAGGGTTTCACGCAACTCGTCAAAAATTTAGGTTTCCTAAAGAAAGTTAATTAAAATATACTTATATTTATACATAAGATTAAACTATTAGAAGGATGTCCTTTCTTGAAATGGGTGATCCATGAGTTAAATGAATTGTCTTGGAGGTCCTGGACTCGATATGGATGGTTCTGGAGTCGAATAGATGGTCCTCTATTCGATTTTACACACAGTTGATGATGGTTGTGTTATGTTTCTGCTTTCCAAACGTTCCTTAATTACTCTTTAGTTAAAATATTTATACCTCGGATTTATTTGTTGAACAACATTCTTTGAAGTAGAATGTCGAGTTCGATCTTGGTGAAGATGAACCGCGTTAAATTAGTGTTATATTTCTAGACCTTACATGCCCAAATGTCCGAACAGGTACTTATAATGTTTCCGCATTATCATCCTAGAGATGTGAACATTGTCCTATGGGAATAACATGTGGTATATGTTCAAGCATCCTACTACGGATTTCACTTTATAAAGTGATGTCAAATATTTATACTTTCATTTTTAATGGAATTTTTTATCCCTATAAAATTTATTTCATATTATTTTAAGTCTTTCTTTCTTTTCAATGAGAAGTATTAGGATCTGTACATCATATGAGGAGAGCTTTTGCTTGTTGTAACTGGATGAACTTTAACATAAACTTATAAGTCTATATAAGCTTCCATGTACTCCTTGATAGGAGAAATGTTACCGACAGTTAATTTTTACGTTCTTTTTCCAGAAAATTTGTTTGTGGATTATATAATACAAATTTTTCTAAGCATTTGCTTAAATCGCACATACTTGGTGCAACCTCTGTGATTCATGAAGATCAATATTAATAACAAGCCCAACTGCTGGGGCCTTGATATTAATGTTGCTGCAGTGGCCTTACAAGACCATCTAGAAAAGTAAAATTCCAGAAAAATTTTTTTTAAAGTCTGAGATAAAGTCTAGTGTATTTTTTAATAGTTTTGTATCTTTTTAGGCTAAATCACTTTAAAAGTTTAAATGAGGCAAGAGGCATTAGTTATCACTTCAAACAGTGCACAAATGTATAAGCTACCTTAATTTATATGATTTTTAGAGGAATCTGTAAAAGAAGTAAAATAATAGCTGCGTTGGTTTTTTTTTTGAAGGAGAAAATTCGATTATAACTATATTCTCAGCTTGTATGTAAAAAAATAAAAATTAAAGGAAAAAATATTCGATTATACTTATTTACACTAAAATCAAGTATATAATTCATTTAAGAAGTTAAACCAATTTTATTTATTACTATGCCAAAAATAATATTTACGTATTATGCTATATATTCAGAAAGGCGGTTATTTTTCTAATGAATTTACTAGCAGACAATATCAATTATGTGTGGGCGAATCTATATGTGGAATCCATAAATACTCTAAATCTAAAAGGACACACATTTCTTAAAAATTTATACCATGAAAAATATCTAAATTAAAAAGATTTGAATGTAAGTATTTTAAAATTAATATAAGCACTCAGCTTTTAACATAATTTGCCTTAAACATGCCATGAGATTGATTTATTTCCTAAGATTTTACATTCCACAAAGACCATTTACCGCCACAAGTAATGCATGCATTTTATTCATTCTTTTTTAAATTTAGAAACTTGGTTACTTTTAATTCATGTTTTTAAACTATACAAATAAACTCAAAGTAGATGTAATTATTAGAGTTCATTGTTTATATTATATGAAGAAAATTAAAACTGTTTCTTTGCAGCTAAATAAGGAAATGAAGCATTTTTTGTAGTAAGTGATATTTATTTGTGACAAGTATGCTCTTTACTTGTTATTGTTTCTTGCAAAATCTTTCGCTGCCTAAAATCAGAAAAAAGTACATTAACCAATATTTGAAGAGGGGAACTAGCTTCAATTTAATTTATACAAAATGAAAAAAAATGTTTTTCTAGGAGTATCGATAATGAATCATAATTTAATTAATTAAGATATAATCTTCAATGACATATCCGTAATAAAAAGACGAAAAATATGAGTAATTTTAAGGATGTTATCGGCATTTAAAATTTTTGGCTGAATGAATTACAAGCAAGCAATTAAAGATTTCATATACGATATTAAAAATTTTCACTTATATTACTTTATTAAAAAGTTATTACAAAGTAATTTATTTTAAAGTCATTTATATTTTCATTCAATCTTTCTCTCTATTGAAATAAAAAAACAATGTGTTCTGATAATGTTTTCTATAAAATGCATTTTAAACTGAAAGCAATAGGTTTCATTTAAGGTATATTAAGTGTTAGAGCATAGTTATAAACTAAATAATGCTTTATAAAATACTCTTTGATGTCAGATTGCAAACAAATATTTTGTTATAAGTAAATCTCATGGCTTTATCTAACTCATAGAAGTATGATTTATTCACTTTAATTGAACCATATATATATATATATATATATATATATATATATATATATATATATATATATATATATATATATATATATATATATATTGATTATTATTAAATTAATTAAATTTGATTTGTTGTAAAAGACCTTATAATATTTTGTGCATACTTATGAATAATTTATTGCAAAATTTGTAATAGTTAATTTACAGCAAATTTTTTGCTGTACCAAATTTACAAAATTTAAAATTTATTCTCTTTAATTTATTCGAATTTTATCCCAGAATTAAAGCTCAATTTATTAAAATTAAATCCAATATTTTTAATATAAGTACGTAGCAATTTATTTGTTTTTACTATAAACGTATTAAAGTTGTTTTAGAACAACTCAATATAATTATGGAAACATGAATAGTTATGTCTTATTAACATAGAGTTTGGAACACGCATTTTGAAACTGTTCTCTTATTTGCACTTTCTAATCAAAAGCAAAATACGTATTTTTAAGTACATATTATTATAACAAATCGAAATCTGGTTAATTATAGGTTTTACCAGCAAAATCTAGAAATTACCAATGTTTTCCGGTAAAAGTCTGAAATGAGACATAACATATGATAGAATTTTACATTCGCACATATATTGTACACAGTGAGTTCCAAAAAGATTAAAATAAATTTTAATTTATAATTGATACAAATTGAATAAGATACAAAAATATTTTATGATTTAAATTTATTCCAATGAAACTGTCTTAAAATTGTTTTCAAAGAGAGTTACAAGAAATACAAAAATACAGTATTTAAACTATTTCAAAAATAAGATTTCATGTGAGAAAGCTGAACAGTTGCACATTTTTGTTGAGAACTGCAGAAAAGATTTCCATATTTTTTAAAAACAATTTTAAAAATGATTAAAAAATTAAATTATTAGCTTAGAAAAAATTCAATTGTGTAATTCTCAAATGAAAATTGTGAAATTAAAAAAATAAAATGTATAGTATGTTTTTTTGCTGAATGGTACTACTTTAATACTTCTTTAAATATAGTTGACTATTCTGGCATTTTGAATAACAAATCAGATCAGCTGACTAACTGAAGTATTTCTTACGCACTTCTTTGAACGATGGCATTTTCTGAGTCTCTTTGCTCCAACTAGAAAAAATCTTTTTTACTACTTCTTTACAAACTCCCAATAACTTCCATTACAATCACATTGAAGATGATTCAGAACCACCCCTCAGTAAAGGTGAAATTAGCAGACTAATCACCTCCCTTCCAATTGGCAAAGCGTCTGGTCCGGATGACATTGATAATATTATCCTTAAACAAGTCCACAAACACAACCCTGACCTACTCAATTCCTTCCTAGCATATGCTGGAAATTGAGTCATTTCCCTAAGAGCTTGAAACTTGGCTTGGTCATCCTGTTCCACAAAGAGGGCAAGGATAAACATGCAGTAAATTCCTATCGCCCAATCACCCTATTACCAACCCTAGGGAAAGTGTTGGAAAAAATGACCACTTCAAGGCTTACGTACTATCTAGAAAATAACAATCACCTCCACGACAGCCAATTTGGCATCAGAAAAGGAAAATCTGTTGATGCCCTCAATCACCTCATACTTAACATCCTAACAGCCAAAGAAAAAGCAAAACACTGCTCCATCATTTCAATTCACATCAATTCACATTTCAATTCACGTCAAAGGAGCCTTTGACTTAGTTTCACTCGACTCCATCCGAGATGCCCTAGTGGAGAAAGGCTGCTCATCTAAAATCAAAACATCCTGTTCAGCAACCTCGCAAATAGAGTCGTAGCAATAAGTACATGTCAAGGCCTAGTGAAACAATCTCAACAGATAGGCTGTCCACAAGGCTCCTGCAGTGGACCAATAATGTGGAACTTACTTGCAGATGAGCCCCTGCAGACCGACTGGTCTGAGATAGGAAAACATCTAGATCCAAAGTTACACATAACATTACAAGCTTTTGCAGATGATATCACGTTGTGGTAGCTGCAAGTAGCGAACGGAAACTCGGACAAGTTGCTACTGAAGCACTGAACATCTTTCGGGAAAGGACAAACAAGCACAATTTGAATATCTCTGTTGAAAAATTGACTTACTTGCTACTTACCAGATTGCAATGCTGCCCAAAACTTTACTGGAATAATACCAAGATCAAAAGATCTAAATTTATCAAACTGTTGGGCATCACCATCGACGAGAAACTTAACTGGTCGAAGCATATTAAACTCCAAGAAGCCAAAGCTTCAAGAATCCACCAAAAACTACTAAGATTGCCCACCTGGGGATTCACACCATAGACTGGGGATTCACACTCTGGGGATCAAAAGCATAGCTGAGCGGATCATTGCCCCTGGAGCCCTGGTCTGGGGAAGAGACCTCAGAGTTAATAATATACTCCTAGACAGGATCCAAAGGCAGTTCCTCCTAAACATCACAGAATTCTTCAAGACCACCGCAACCTCCGCTCTCCAAGTAATTGCAGGCATTCCACCACTCCACCTAACTATCAGATAAAGAAGCCCAATTCAAGCATACTCTAAAATTCACCAACAAGAACATCATTGAGGACAGAATGGCTCAAATCACAATTCACCCTGGAGTTTTCACTGTTGACTGCAAAATAAACATGAACAAAAACACCCAGCCAACCACTAACAATGGAACATGTCAAATCTTTACGTATGGTTCCAAAATGGATGATAGAGTGGGAGCAGCATTCGTTGTCATTCATAATGATACCCTCACACACACGGAAAAATTCAGGCCTAATGATCAAAAGACTGTCTTTCAGGTGGAACTTCTTGCCATTCTTAAAGCCACCAAATGGGCACAAACTCAAAACAACGCCTGCATTATCTGGTTTGATAGTCTGTCTAGGCTGATAGGCCGTTGGCAACCCGGGAACCACAAGCCCGACAGCCAGGCGCATTCAGGAAGAACTTAACCCCATGCCAAATGTTAAACTAAATTGGGTTAAAGCTTATGTTGGCATCATTGGAAATGAGCTTGCTGGTGGTCTGGCCAAAGAAGCTACTTCTCTTGAGGTGCCAAGTAACCCACTCCCAGCTCCACGCTGATACTTTAGAAGGCTCGCATCTCTCGAGGTCATGCAAAACTGGCAAATGCTATGGGACCAAGCATCAGCAGGACGTCTTGTGCATGATATTCTACCGAAAGTGGACCTTAAACACCAATGCTGGCCACGCCAAGTCACACTATTTGTCACCGGACATGGTCCATTCCCAACGTACCTACACAGGTTTGGGATCCTTTCCAGTGACTACTGCGCTTACGGAGGAATAGGGAGCCCATTTCACTATGCTACTGCTTGCCCGATCACCAGCTCGGGGCACTTCACCACGCCAAGCATCCAACCTTATCAAAGATTGGACTAAAAACATCACCCATAACCCCTATGCCAGAACTAAGTTGATTGCACTAATCAACTTCCTTCTCGACCACAGAGAACTGATCACCCCAGATGATTACGAAACCGATAAGGGTATCCACGATGATCTAGATCTCCTTGACCAAAATGAGTAAGGAACTATGGTTTTTTAACTAGACAAACTGTGTTCTACCTCACTAATTAGATTTTCTTTTTGTAGGATATTTGTAGGATTATGTTTTATAATTTTCCGATGCAATAGCAGAAATCTGACTTGGTCTTCTTGATGTAGATCTACCCTTGGTTTTGGTCTGTAAATTTTTCATCTCCTTAAACCTTTTAATCGAATCACTCTACTTTTATAATGTTTTGTATTCAACCAAGTATTTTTACTCTTGTTAACTTATAATGTGTTGGAAGTGATGGTAAGTACTAGTTTGCCAAATCTATTTCCCACATCCAGTTGTTTCCCTATTTTGTCGGAATGTTAATTCACTTGAACTGTGTGGAAACTGAATAACTATGGTGAAATTATCAACTCCACATTCTGGTGCATTTTTCTCATGTGTTTTGTTTGTTTTCTAATTTGCTTTCTATGTAACTAGCTTATGTATCATGCTGGTTGCGATGAATTATATATTTGTTTTGATCCTTTAGTACCAATACAATTGTAACAAATTGTTTCAACTGTTACTGACATTTGTGTCTACCTTTGTATAACCTTTTCTATGTCTAATAAACCTATCCTTAGGTGGCAGCTAGCAGGAGCTGCGTTATGCCCTACAACAGCACTGAGCCGTTGCGTTGTGGGCTCGGGTTCACAGACTGGTGTCGAGCTCCTCAGGTGGTCTATGACTCTTCTTCTTCCAGCAACTCCCATCTAACTGTAAAACCCTCCTTGGATTAGGCACAGGGGTGTTTGTTTGGTGTTAACTAGTTCATTATACGTTTCAGCATAATTTTTTATGTAAAATTACGCTTATTTCTTCAGATTCAACTTCTATGATGCTTAAGAAATTTTCTTCAGAAAAGGTAAATTTGTTTATTTTGTACAACAATTTTAATATCAAGGACATAACCGTTGCAATTTTAATAACTGCTGTAACTGATTTTGTACCAATTTTCAATAAGTAAATATATGGTACTTTTATTCTAACATTTTATCGAGAGTTGGTTTAGGGTTCAGCAGAGCCAATTTTCCTCTTCTTTACCAGTTTTTTAATTCCTCCCTTACTGTAAATTTACGATTAATTATTTATATATGTACACATAAAAAGTTCTCTCTTTCATCAGATTTATGTATTTAAAGTTTTTTGTCTGCAATTAATATTACAGTTAGTTTTGTCATCCAACATCAAAGAATTTTCTAGTGTCAATTAGTCAAAATCTTAAGAATAATAACAAGTAGTTATGTGATGCTATTTATAATTACTTATTATTAACTTTTTGCAACAAAAATACTGAAACATGCCTGATGCACACGTAAATGTGTAACCATTTCATACATTATATATAGAATAATATTCTTATATATATGATATCACAAAAGGGAGTAAATATTTTGTTCATTTTTTAACACAAGATTAGTTTTTCTCTGATGTAATGAGTATGAGTTTCAGATTTTAAATTGTTATTATAGAATTGTTATTACTAACAAAATATTCATGAGTTATTTTAAAGATGTTTAATTTATTTGCAAACCTAAATAAACTGCAAATTTTATTATCAATTTTCAATACATAACCAAACATACAATTTTTAACTGAGCATTATAAAAATATCTTTATTTTTTATTTAAAAAACACAATTAGAAATAATATTTTTATACTATTAAATACTTTTTTACTTTATTTATCCAAATTATGAAGACTTGTAAATTATATCAGAAAAAGTTGTTTCATTTATAAGCATTTACATTTTTTTCTCTGCAAATAGTTTTATAATTGGTTTTGTTAATCGACTTCAAAAACCTTCCTATTCGCAGAAAATAAAATTGATATATTTATATTTATCAAATTTATTGTGTATATTAATAATGAAATAAATATTTATTTTTGTTATTACATTCAACAACGTATCATAAATTTATATGTAACAAAACAAGAAGAAATGACTAGTGCATATGTAGGACAATTTGTGTCAATGTTATTTATACAACATTAAATTTTATAATTTTATATGTTAGAGCGTCAAAGTTATCTTCAATATTTTTATTTGATAGAACTCATATGAAAGTTGAGTAGCAAATTGGTAATGCTACTCAACTTTCATATGAGTTCTTTATATCAGTTTTCATTACTATATATTTCAAAATTCATGCCGCCCAACTTGTCTAGTGGTCAACGTGCCTGACTGCGGATAAGGAGGTCCTGGGTTTGAATCCCGGTTCGAGCATGGATGTACTTTCTCTCTCTATCTATCCTGTCTTTGTCCTTTCCTTGTATGAATGAGGTTTGAATGGTTGCCTATCCTATAAACGGGTACCTATGGCATGTGTGTAGAGCAAAGTCGTACTTTCACCTTCATGGTGCTCTGATTAAAACGAAAGACGCTCCCAATTGACTTAAATTCACATAGCCAAGGCATAGCGAGCTTGGCTTGTCCAAGTGTCATTAGTAACGACACAACAAGAACAAAATTCATGATTACGTATCCAGGAAATGTATTTACTTTTATTAATTCACAATTAATTGAGATACTGTAATATAAAGATATTTTTACCTGATAAATATCAACTACATATTTTTACCATTAATAAAAATTTCTAATACTTTTTACTATGCTAAGACGATCAATTTTTCACATTTGAACTCTAGTTTTATCTACATAAAAATAAAACTATAAATAAACATTTCAACTATGCAATCATCAGACGGGTTTCCGTCAACAATTTCCATTTAACTGGAGGTCCTTATAATGACTTTATTTCATAATTCTTGCTTATAAACCAATAAAAGATTTTGTGTTCTTCTAATTATTTTACTCAGCAATATTTGTTAACACATTTCCTTTGTTAACTTAGACTAAACATTAATTTTCACAACTCTTGTAAAGCGACATGCGTATTGACAGATTATTGTGAATAGCATTTATTTACTTAAAAAAAGCCAGTTTTTTATTAATTGGTATCATGGTTTATTGATGTATACTTTTAAACTAACATTGTCCCCTATAGCCATTCACTTAAATCAATGTTGCACTCATTTGACAGCTTAACGGTAAGCGATCGAATGTTGTGTTTAACAATTCAGTGATTCGTTTTCTACTTAGTATGTGGTTGTTTGCATGGATTACCAATCCACATTAAATTAACTATTCTGCTCGAATTAATTATTTCATGTAGGCAGGATATCTTAGAACAGCAAACCATTCAGTCTCTTTTGACCTTCAAGTATATATTCACACCCCCATCAACTCACTTAAATAAATGTTAGTAAAGTACTTAATCTAGAGAAACAAACTAATGAATAATACAGCCTCTCAATGCTTTGATCTCGAGAAAGCTACATATTTGAAAAAATTTGTTTATTCAGAATTTGAAATACATAACATAGGAAAGACATATTTTAAGAAATATTAAAAGATTATTAAATTTCATGGTTAATTAATCAAAAAAGAAAAAAAACTGAAAATTGTTTTCTTCTAAAATTCTGATGGACATACAATAAATAATATTGAAAATAAAAATGGTATCTTATTTCAAATAAATACAGTTTTAAATTAAATTAATCAAAATGGGAAATATCTCAGTAAAAAGTTCTCTTCACAAAACTTGCGTATTATACGTGCTATAAAATATTCTACTAAAATTGTCTGATTCAATTTATTTTGTGCAAAACAAGTTTTTTAATTAATGATCATTTCTTTTCATTTATAAAATTCATAGAGACAGGTAAAAAGAATAAAAATTAAGATGATACGAAAAGATAAATGTTTTATTTTTATTTCTAGAGCACGCATACAAATACAAGCAATTTATTTTTATTTTGATGATACTTTCAAAAAGAAATAATTAGTTACGATCGGAAAATAATTAAAATGATGTTTATTATATTCTTTATCATGATTTTTCTTCTAATTTTGTACGATTTCATCTAGTTTCTTTTCGTACATGTTTTAGAGATCAGAAAATTCTTTTGCTCTAGACAGAAGTCAGTTGAATTTGTTTTAAACGTCACTCTTGTGCTGGAAATCATACAAAAATTTTTATTTCTTGCATATTTTCCAAAAGAGTATATTTTATTTTGCTACTGAAAATCCCCAATCAGATGTTATTAATTAGAATACTTTTTTTTGTGGTTCGGATTCCAACTTTATACAAGTTAGCTAATTCGGGGAATTTCTTGATTTTTTTTAATCTTTTAGTTATTAGTTATTAGAGTAAAACTGAAGTAAGATTTTGACATACACTGATATTTTTTAGCTTATGCTTTAAAATCTGTCCTTTGTCAGAAAAATTTGCGACTTTGGCAAAAAAGTTCATTACAATACAATTATTAATATTTTGTAATAAATGTCTGAATAAGAATTCTATGAGGTTACTCAAAATGCAGAAAAAGTGTAATGAATTTGTTGCAGCAAGAGATTAATCAAAAATGATGGAAGAAAATGTTTTTATATTTAGTATAAAAATAGAAAATTATCATTCGCATTTATTGATGGAATTAATAAACATTTTTTACATTTTACTTTGATATAAGTTATTTAAAATTTATAAAGTTAAAATATTTAATTTCTTATGTTTTAATAATCACACACTTTGACTTTCTCCTCATATGTGTAAAAGACGTTGGATTTTTCGTAATTTTAATCAAAATGCGTTATATGTTATAGTTGTATTTATGAATTGATACTAAATTATGATTCAGTTTTCATAGCCTAACCAAGCTTATGTTGATTTGTGTGTTTGCTGTTATAAGTTTATAGTGCTTTCTTGTTTACTTTAAGAAATTTTTATTACTGGGCCGAATCTTTCAGATGATTTTCTTTAAATAGAATGATCTTTGTTCTTCATTCTCATCTTGATGCAATATTCTGTCATCTATAATAAAGATAAATCCATAAATCTATAGTAAAAATACACTTTAATTTTACATGAAGTACTCATTTTATTATTTGCAGAGCATTAAAAGAGAAAGAGAAATTTACTAACATGAATTCTCAAAATTTTTATGTGTTTTCTTGGTATATGTTGAAATGATATAGTAAAATATAAACTAGTAACAATGCTTTACTACTTTTGATAGTCTAAGTAGTAAAGCATTGTTACTAGTTTATATTTTTTCTTTGTTCATGTCATCTTTTTGTGCTCCCTCAGGTAATTCTGAAATATATGTTTTGTTGGATATTAAGTTTTGGAGGATACTTTTAGCAGAAAGATTTCTTTCTTCAAATCCATATTCATAAGATATTTTTCCATTTCTCACTTAAAATGCTGTGTGAGCAATGAAAAATCGCCACTAGAGGGCGAACAAAAATGAGTCAGTTGATGTTCGTCGATCGCGAGATGCGGTCAGAGATTTGGCGAAGCGCAATATTCAATAAAGTTGTTATTTGTTACTGAAACGCAGTATTTTCATTTAAAACGTCCTGACATGGTTATAAGCATAAATAACCTTAAATGATAAATTAAGTAAAAGCACGTAGGCTTTTAACAGCTGTAAATGTTTCTTGGTATTGGATCCTTAAAATTTTGGATTTGAAAAAATAAAACGTAATAAATTTGTTCAAAACAATATTTTTATTATAATATTTACAATAAACTTCAAAAAGCTATGTAATGTATAAAAATATAATAGCTTACCATTTAAAAAAAATTGTTTTAACCGGGTTTGCAGAAATGAAATGTATAAAATGTCTTCGAAAGCAAAATATAATTAAAAGCCTTATTAAAATAAAAGCTTTTAAATATAACTAAAATATCTTTTACTGTTTTAGTAGTAAGTCATTTATTACAATTTTACTAAAACTATTTATTTCTGAAAACTAGTTTTAATTACAATAAATTTAACAGTTTTACAATATTAAAAAAGTACCGTAAGGTAACAATGACTATGCCAGTCACGTTATTTTATTTGACGCTGGTTTATTCTACGAAAAAAAGAATGAGCTTGAAAAAACTTTTGCAAAGATTTTTCGCACAAGTTGTTCAAATTCACTTAGAAAAGGAAAAACCTGGATTGGTTGCTGATGATTCAACTTCTAACAATATGAAAACTGTGAAAGAAATTCTCAAAATATATAATTGTCTTTTTTTCCAACAATGTGTTTTTTTCTTTTACATTTCAACTAAACTGATGTCTAATATATTTGTTTTCTTATGAATGTTATTAATTGCAATGTTTGAAACGTTTTTATTGGGTAGTTATAAAGATTTAATTCTTATTTTGTCTGACATCAACCCATTGCTACTGAAACATTTTTATTAAAAATTTATTTGAGTTTTGGTTTTGAAGGAAAGTTCTATTATTAATGTAATACGAGTAAGAGACCTCAAACTATTCTTGGTTTTCAATTCTCATTTTTAAATTTATTTGTTTTGGTCACTGGAGCTTGATGCTTTTTCAGATAGCAACCAATGCAAACATGTCAACATAGTTATGTTGTCAAGAATAATAGCATTTTACAAATCAAAGTCTTCTTCATGTTAATAAACGTCTATGTAGATATAGATAATTATTTTTATTAACACTTCGTACTATTGAAATTAAATTTTGATGATTTTTTCAACAAGGAAATGTGTTTAATTCATTGATTTGTCAAAACTATTCCTAGCCATTGTTTTGTTTTTTTAACTGACATTTCAGAATATCCAAAACTGTTTACATTAGGAGTATCCATATACTTAATAAGAGGGATTGAATAGCCAATGAAAAAGAAATAAAAAGTCTCAAAGTAGCCCAGTGTTTAAAATAATCACAATTGTATTATGAATGAAAATATGTAAAAAAATTATGAAATAGTAGCACAATATATACACAAAATCTTTCAATCGGTTATCATTAAGCTCCACATAATTTTAAAGTATATTTTGTTTTTTGATTTGTATAGTAGGATTCTTGTCTTTTCTAGACTTTTTATTTTTAGAGTAAGTTCTATTCATTATATGATTTAAACTAATTATACAGTGGTAAAATCAACATGTTAAAAGTACAAAAAGCAAATTGTATGTTATTTTCAATGTAAAACGAAATAATATTTTTATACAAAAGTGTATAGATAACAGATTTGTGAATGAATTAAACTGGTTTAAAATGGAAATATAATCTTAATTAACCAGATAAAATAACCATATTTTGTAACAAGTTTGCAAAATAAATAAATATAAAAATACTTAAATTGATTTTTAAACATCTATTGTAATCTTAAATATTAATTTTAAATTTAGTTACAAATTTTATTCTGTGTTTTTCTCAAAATATTTATGAAGGCAGTTTTAAAGAAACTTAACTTTTCTGAGTAAATTACGTAAAAATTTAAGAAGAAGCAAAAAAGTTTTTTTTCGTTATTTAATGAATGTTTGAAGAAATATGAATATAATTATGTAGATAAAATCTCACTTCCCTCCATATTTATCATGTGAACTGTCACTTTTTTTGAGCAGTTTTTGGAAGAGACTATATACTTCCTTATCATGCATTTTGAATGTTGAAAAAGTGCGAATCTGAATGTGATTGAAGAATCGCTCTCGATTGACTTCCATTCACCCAACTTGAGATCACCGTATCAAGAGGATCAAAGTTTTTTTCTCATTTGTAGGACATTATATCCTTCCTCTGACACAGTGCAGTATAGACAGGGAAAATATAAGTTCACCACATTATTTGGCCATAAGTTGATATTATTAGATTTCTGATGGTTGTCAAGCTTAACTTGTTAATCGGTCGGTACATTTTGATGCCTCATCACATTTTATGCCCTTTCTTTTTCATGTAAATACTAATATGTAATTGGATGAAATTTCTACAAGTACTTTAGTGTAAGTCATTTAACATAAAATCAATTATTTTCTTGGTTGGAATTCCAAAGCTGGCAAAGATCAACCGAGTATATGTTATATACGTGCTCGTTAAATCTGTGGAATTGAAAGTCCTGTGGTCAATCGTTGAACAGTTGCCATGCGTGCAATGGTTTGGAGAAAATTTCCTCCCTCTTCGGATGAAAGTTAAAATTGAGGGAGTGGATCCTCTGGTGGTGCCATCTATCGGAGGAGTATTAGAGCAAAGTCGTATTTTCACCTTTATGATGCTCTGATTAAACGAAAGACGCACCCTTTTGACTTAATTTCGCATAGTCTTCGGCTAACGAGCTTGGCTTGTCCAAGAGTAATAAGTAACGATAACAATAATAACACTTTATGAATAAAAACAATCAAGTAAGGGTTTGTTTTTTACACCACTTTTATAATTTGTTATATACTTAGTTTAATATGATTAGGATCTGAATCACTGGGCAAATATATTGAATAACTATGCACAGTCGTTAACTTCATTTGTTAATTTCAAAAGTAATAGACTTTTAGGAATCCATAGATTATGAATTTACCCTTAATTTAAAGTAAATTTAGCTGCACATGAATAATTCAAGAATGTACAATGATAAAATATTACCCCACTCATTGGTTGTTTGTGGCTCGCATACTCTTTTCTTAAATTTGTATTTGATTTTCGCAAACCTAAATTGCATTACCTATTCTAAGAGTTATGGAATTTGCTACCATTAATTAATTCAACCTTACAAAGAAATACAACTCTTATATATATTTTAAGAAATATTCTAACGCAAATAATTTCTTTTCTTGGATAGTAAAGGAATCTTCTTTCTAGGTTTGTGAAAGTTATATGATACATTTGTTAACATGTTTGGTATTTATTTATTTATTTTATTACATTACATATATTCAGACTTGTATGCTTGATTCTTGAGATCCGCTTGTAAGTCTTCGTCGATAATAGGACAAATAGCACAATAACAGATGTACAACCACAGAAGAATAACGAAGAAAACACCCAGGGCCAAGGTGGGAATCGAACCCACACTCCTACGCTTTCAAGCGATTAGCGGTGATGCTTTAGAGCACTCAGCCACGGAGCGCCCACATGTTTGATAATATTCTGAAAAGTAATTTCTAATTTCATAAAATTTTTATAGTATTTTATAAAAAAAATCATAAATTTATTATTTCTTTGGTTCTTTTTCTATCTTTATTCATTAGAATAGAATTATTCTTAAATTAGCTTACAGTTTCCAAAACAGATTTTGTTATTTCATTTACAACAATATAAAAGATTATCATGATTTTGGAAATATAAAAAAAACGTAAACTCTTCCCCTACTTTCTTATTTTACTGTAAAGAAGTATAAATTACTGTAAAGTATTAAAAATAATTATTTTACTGTAAATTAGTAAAAATAATAATTTTAAATAAATATTATTTTTATTTAAAATTAAAAAAATAATAAGTAATTGTTTGATGTATTTATTTTACTGGTAACTAAAGATTAATTTTCTAGTTAAAACATCTCTTTGAAAATTTTATTGTAATTAAAAAAAACTCTATATAGATTAATTAATTTTATATAATTGATAAGTTAAAAAAGATAATGAATAAAACAATATATATAATAATTTCATTTTCTAAGACACTTTATTTCCATCTGCATAGATCTGAAATTTAGAAAAACAAAACTAAATAATTTAATAAATAAACTGTGTAGAAAAAGCTGTATGGCATTTGCCTCTAATAATGCAAAAGAAAACTTAAAATATATTACATGCATAACTTTAATAAAAATGGAGACAGTTTAATTTACTAAATGAATATGAAGAATGAATTTTTGTTAATTAAAATAATTACGAGTCCAAAATACATATTCGTTGCCATTTTCCTTTATTGTATGATTTTCCTTGTCAAATTAATGTATTCTATTTTTGCAAATAAATTATTAAAAACTTAATTATATAAAGTGTGTAAAGGATTTTATCCTATTTTTTATTATTAAAGGACTTATGGTCTTAGTAGAAGCTAAGAATATATCTTTTTAACTCAAGTTATTTTTTCTGCAAAAGCAATATAAAGTATGTAATAAAAACACATGTATTTTTAAATGAAAATACAAATTTGCAAAGCAAAAGTCCTAAAGTTGAGTTTAGTATCAACTATAGAGCTAAGTTCTAGACTTTTTCTGATTTCATTTGGAAATTAAAGTATACCTTTCTTAAGAAAACTTATCCGGAAGTCATGAAGTAGAAAATCTATTATCGTCTTAAGCTATTCTACCGATGAAAGCGAAGAGTTTGCATTTACCGAACAAAGCTCATGTTCTTAATAACTTATGAAAAAACGAATAAAATAAATATCATATTTTCCCCCAATTAATACATTCACACTAAGTATTTGAAAAATATCATAAAAATAGCAAAAATTATTATATAAGCATTATAAATAGCTGTGCATAATTTTGAAATGTAAAGCAATATAGCACAAAATTTTAGATTCATTATTGGAAATAGTTGTATTAGATTTAAGCGATTATAGAAAGTCATATAAAAAATCTGTATATATTTTTTATAAAATAAAAAGAAAACAAGGAGAAATTTACAAATGGTGATGAAATTGAATCGAAGTATTTTTTATTGATGTAGTCAAAAATTCCTTCAATGTTGATTACTGCAGAAGGTTTATAATCATAGGACTTCAAATGTGTAATATAGAAAATTTTTTATATACAGTATTTAATTTTTAAATACATAGAAAAGCAATCTCGGGTGTTTATTTTTTAGAATTAAATTTTGAAACTTAAAATCTTATTTATTCATCATATTGTGCTATTATGCAACTTTTATCTTCTCTAATTATAGACTATAAATTCAATTCCAAAAAAAACTGATATTAGAGATCAAATATCAATTAATTATTTTTTACTTATAAATATGTATCTGTATTTATATTTTGTGCATAGTACATCAGAAAATTATCTTGATACCGCATTTTTCATCTCCATCATTTTTACTTCTCAATCAGCACATAGGCACAACAGTGAAGATTAACTTTGGTAGGTAAATATAGGTTACTAAACTGTCTACTGTTACTCTTCAGTGTAAATTTAAATTAAAAAATTTTTCAATGGTGGGCACACTTGGGTGACGAACCCTATGACACAACAAGGCCAGAAGCTGCTACTCATTTGTCGTTACCCAGCGGGCACCTGTGAACCAAGTCATGGAGGCGAGTTCACCACAAACCCGTTTATAGGGTGGGCCACATTCATACTTCATCACAGAAGAAAGGACAGCGAAACATAAAGAGAACAGAGAAAGAAGGTAACATCCATGCCCGAACCGGGATTCGAACCCGGGACCAACAGCTCAGGAGTCAGGAACGCTAACCACTCAGCAATCGGTCGGCAAAAATAAAACATCTATTATTGGAATTCACAACACTTTAAAAGTGAATTTAGCATATCACAAATGCATCGTTAACGCCTACTACCCATAAAAATATGAAATACAAAGTAGCATTTGAGGAAATAAATACCCAATATACAATAAAAAATCTTAAAGATTTTATAAAATTTTGGATTTTTGACTAAATATTTTTTAAAGCTTTATTTTTCATCAGATTTTAATTATTTTCAAAATATGTATTTCTCTCACTAATCATAAATTGTTACTGTTAATTAAATAAACAATTTTGTCTAAAATTACTAATTTTTAAGACTTAATAATAATTTTTTAAATTACTCTGAAATTTTTTATTAAATTGCATGTAACAGTTATGTTTATTAATCGTTTATAAGATTGTTACAGCCGGCGGTTGATCGCAAGTATGGAAACTGGAATTCTAATAAAGGAAGCGATTAAAAATTTCGATGTGTATCTCAAAATGATACAACAATTGGTTATAACCGAAGATACCGCTTCTAAAACACTTTTTAGAGGCCTATTGCTAGCCTTATTGCCGCGGTATAAGACTATTTTCTTCCTTTATCCATTCAAAAGAGATCTGCTAAGCTGTTGCTGTTTACAGATTATTTTATCATGAACAAGTATCTTTGCTGCTATGATACAAAAGTGTCTGCATGGGATGAAGCTTTCTATGGAAAACAAAATATGCTTCTTTGAATCGACGACAGAGAAACGATCGCTTATGCCTGGTAAAAAAACATGTTTCTTAGATCAGTCAGCAACCAGTTTTATATTTTTCACAGACGTGATAAAGTCGACACTAGAAAGCGATTCAGAGTTTCTGGTGATCTGGAATGAACAAAGGACCAGGTACATACACTCTATCATTGTTGTATCAAAATCTCTGTGATTGTTGAAAAACACAGTTACAGAGATTGTGAAATCAATCAAGGTTTAGGCAGTGTCCTTCCTTGGATTTCTTTCTTGCACTCCATGAATAATTTATGATTGGATAGGAAATTGAAATAAAATCCTTGATCCACATAGTTGTTTATATGCCATTGGAATTTATATTATTTTCGTTTTGATCAATGGTAATAAAATATCACCAATGATCAAAGGTAATTTCATAAAACCGTATTGATTGAGGTTTACTTTGAGAGTTTGGAAATAATGGAATAAGCACCTCAATCTCCAAATGTAACTCAAATGGAATATGTTAGGAGCTACTTCAGTAGACAAGTTGCTGTTTAAGTCCATTTGCATAGTTATTACATAATCTAAAACACATACTTCACTGCGTGTGGTCTTGACTTTTCGTTTTGGTTTCCATAGCATGGAAAGTATGGCGACTTATATATTTTTGTTAGGAGTAGACACATTCCTAGAACTATAGTTGACACAATCTTTATTACAATCTATTTGATGAATGATTATACGACAAATTTCGACTTAAAATTAAGATATGTTGTTTTCTCTAAGAAAGAACTTTTTTCTAAATGTACTTTCTGTTGTAAAGTATACTTGTGTTTGAATTCAGTAAATTTCTATACTCTAACCAATAAGGAACTTCTTAATACCTTTATGTTTTAAATTTCCTATTTTTATGTTCATTCATTTTCAAATTATAAATGGATTTTCATACCTTAAATGTTTGGGGACAGTATACTAGGCAAAAAAAATATGCTAATGTGAATCTTATTTCATTTTTCTCAATTTTATAATCAGTTTACTATAAGATTTTTTAAATACTATATTTAATGAAAAAATAGTTAAGAAGGATTATGTTTTGATGTGAATAAAACTAGGAACTTAGAAATATTCTCTTTGAAGAAATATCTGAGTAAAATTAGATATTTGTCTCAAAGAACGCTGAAAGCATAAGTTATTATCATTAACAAACAGGTGCTTTTCCAATCTTGGTTCAAAGAATTTTGCTGATATTAGTAAATATATGACGCTAAGGATCGATAATTTGATCATTATCGAGTCTTATCAATGATATGGGAAAAGTTTATGAAATTCATAAATTATATTATGAAATTATAAATTTTATGCTACATAAAAAATCTATGCTTATCAGTAATATATAAAAATTTCACATTCTTACAAAAAGATTCACCTGTTTTTGAAGATAAAGTTGAAGCGTTTTATCGAATATATATGGTTAGTTCATCATATACAGTAAAAAGTTTGTCTTAATCTTTCCACTAAACCTAATTCTACATTCACAAAAACGTTGGGACAAAAGCAACAGATCATTTATCTTTTACTGAAACTCCGTTGCTCATCAAAATATTCCACCACAAGAGGAAAATATTATGTAAAAAGATTGATAAGTTCATCTTGATTGATGGCCTGAAATATCTCCTTTGGTTTTATCTGTCTTTGTAAGAATCATTTATAAACTTATTTCAAAGGGTGACAGAGTCTTTTTAGAAGAAATTTTCAGTACTTTAAGAAATGTTTAAATGAAAAAAGTTTTACTAATGGTTTATACCTCAATGCATCAGTCTCATGAGAAGCATTGTTTACTCTGGCATATCTCTTTTAAAGCCTGAATCTTTTGTAAGAATGAATTTTACTCTAGCAAGGTAACAAAGACGTATGACATTTTCTTCATTTACCAAGTGAATAAACGATGTAATCTATAAAAAAGTTGAAAATGAAGACACTGGTGACTTACAATGACCTGAAAAATATCATTTTTAGTAATCTCGAATGTGTTATATTACTAGTCACGCCTTAAATTCTTTTTACAAATGCCTTGCTTTAGTTAATTTTTTTCTGTACTATTTAAAAATTATTTATAATTAAGCATTTTTTTAATACCACAAAGCAATGCTTTCCTAGAAATCTTGCAGTTTGTTGTTCCCAAGAGTTGTTTAATTAAGTTTTATGTCATGTCATATTCGATAAAATAATTTCACACACACACAGCTCTGAAAAGTTTTTGAAATAAATTAACCACAAACGTGAGTTTAAAAGGATGACTAGAAGAAATATATCATCATTATTTTATATACATATTTTTGATGTGTATGAACATTGTTCACTGCCTTTCATGAACTTACATTCAGTTATATCCTACACTACTTTTCGATTGAATTTTACGTCTGTGTGAAGACGTGCATAGCTTAAATGTAGTGGAATTGAATAGATGTATACAGAAAAATACAGTAGAATTCCAATTCGAACTCCGTCTATCCGAATCGCGGGTTATTTGAATCTCTTTCAGAATTACAGAAAAATAAATTAGATTGAGGAAAAGAAGGAAAATGGAAAAAATTAAGAAAAAAGAAAAGCAAGAGAGGGAAAAAGTTGAGAATGACGCGTCTCTTGAGGTTTTCATTCTTTTAAAAATATCTGGATATTCAGAAGTTAGTACTGAAGATATAGGAGAAAGGATTATTAACCAGATAAAATGAGTTCCAATTTGCAAATGATGGTCAAGTTTCCAGGAAGAAGATGACTTTTATGTTCAAGTTGAAGCAGACACGAGACTATCAGCTACTGAAACCTTTGTCAGCTTTGAAGTGGATAGAGCGTCAGCCCGAGTGTGGTTCACATAAATTCTCACTGTCAAACGGATGCGCAACTTGGCTGCCCGAAAACGGACGAAGGCAGTGAAACAACTTATTCCGACCGAGATGTTCAAAAACAATGAGTTTCATTTACAGTAATTTACATGCATACCGTACTCATGTACAGCACTTGCATGTATCTTAACATGTAAAAGTGTTTTGCTTTTCGATTAAATCACTTTTCTTCAAAAGTAAATATATAGTTTTCTTCCATTTATAATATGCAATAATTAATTAAAATGAACCCTTTTTTCAAAGGAAATCCAATCAACGGAATATTTGATAATCCAAATAGGATCAAGTCCCAACTGATTCTGATAATTAGAGTTCTACTTTATATAAACCATTTTTATACCCCTTAACAATGAGTAAAGTACGACAAATAAGAAATTTCAGCATTAAATTATCACATTGTTTTGCATGTACATAATTAATCTTTATAAATTAAATTTTAGTTCCTTTTAGTCTCATTTGAATTTTTTTAGAATCCAAAAATTAAAACCCTCTGTTTAGACATTGGGAATTCGGAGAACACAAGAGCATTTTCTTCAGGATGTAGGGCCATTGTACACACTTACTCTATTAATGTACAGTTCTAGAAGTACCTTAACATGCAAAAGTGTTGCCTTTTCATTTAATTGATTAAAAGTTCTTTTTCTTTAAAATATATGGAAATATTTTCACATTTTCAACATACAATATTTAAAATGAACCCTTTTTCGAAAAAATCCAACTAACCAAAACTTTAATTATTCTAATGTTGTCCTGTCCCAATTGATTCGGATAATTGAAGTTCTACTGTTTCTAAAATGAGTTTAACATGACATCTTATTCTTAGAAAAAAATTAAAAACATTTAAACTGATAAAACGATAAGAAATACATTAAGCAACAAAAACGACTAACTCTTACATTTCTTTACCCCCTCATAGAACCTGACAATTTCATATTATATAATAAGATTTAGCGCGTTGTCACAGCTAAGTATTATTCATGGTTCCTCATTATTAAAAATACTTATCGAAAAAATTAATTCAATAAGATCTAAATTACTCAATTGCCAATATTTTTTTTCAATATAGCATGTTAATATATTGATCTTGAATTTACACATTTCTTTTTATAAAAATGATCAAAATACAAAAGTATATAACTTTTAATTATGTGAACTTCTAGAATTTTGTTAAACTCTTCTGTAATTTTGTGTCCTTGAATTAGGACTTTTACTCTATTTAATTTGATTAACCTTTATTTTGCAATGGTAAATTAATTTTTATTTCAAATTGCTTGTTTGAGTAAAAAGTTGTGCGATTGGTTTCAATAATAGTGATTTTAAATAGTATTGATAAAAATTATTCGAATAATTTTACTTTCATTTAGAAACGTAAAATACTTGTCATTGAGGCATAATGACTTATTTTGTGAAATGATATCTCAAAGAATGCACTCTAAGTGTTGAACTTTTCTTTGCTTGTGTGTGTGTCCCTATATTTAAATTACGAAGGCCTGCTTACTGTGGGTCCCATTGCATAAATTGCCTTCAAGTTTGCCCTTTCTTGAGCCGAAGATACTTGAAAATAGAGCAGGCAATTCCTTAAATGGTCAGGCAGCAGAAAGAGAAAAAAAATTGTATTCTATATCTTTATTAATAATCTTTGTTATTTATGACTATAAATTATTATTTTAAATTATAGGGAATATAGAAACATCAACATAGTTAACATTATTATTTAATGGCATTTATTAAATGTATTTATCATAAAACAATAAAAACTTTTCTGTTCTTATACAGTTTACTTATTGCAGTAAAATATATATTTTAATTTTCAATAATTGAAATTTTGAAAAACAAAAATATAAAAAAATAAGAATTAGACAAAGCATTTTTTTTTTAATTTAAAGTATCCTTATATGATTAAAACTATATTGTTACCTTGCCAGAGTAAAATTAATTTGGGCCAAGCAACAAATGAAATTTAATTAATGATCCCTTTATTTTACAAAAATTAAAAAGCAAGAAAAAGGAAAATAGATTAGAAATGTGTTACGAAAGTGTGCACACACAGTCAATTGACACACTTATATAACATTAGAATTTTATTATTTATAATTTATTAGAGCCTTACGTCAAAGTAATAATTATATGAGTTTGGACGAAATTTAATACAAAATTAAATTTCCCAACATATTGAAATATTTTCTACGCAATATCATATAATTTCTTTAATCAAAACTTTATCAAAGTTATAATTTCAATTTCCATTATTATTTAAAACGTCATTTTTTACTCTTTATTGTATTAATATTATATTGAATTAAATATAGATGCAAATAAACTTTTTTATTTATAATAATAAAAACTTGTGTTGATTGTTTTTAATTTTAACATTGTAATACTTTTGCATCTTATTAAGATACATTACTTAATAATTTTTTTTAACGTTTCATGTGAATTCTTATAGAACCTACATTTTTGATGCTGTTATGTCTCATGTTGTCTTTTTCATTTTAAGAACGGAAAATATCACTATATTACATTGTTTCCTTCAATTTTTCACAAGAAGTTTTAATTTTCATTTCAAAAATATTTTTATTTATTATAATTGTTGAAAAAACATTCCAAGAGAGTATAACATTTTATCAGTATTTTTTTTAGTTTTCATAATGATAAATATTATTGAACTCCATTAGCAATCATCAATTGGCGTTATTTTTGTTATAGTCAGAAACATATATATAAATCTGTATCTCCTCTCTCAAACACACACACACAGAAATATATATATATATACATATATATATACACATACATATATATGTGTGTGTTAAACATTTTTACTTAAATTTGTTTTTGTTAACCTATGTAAGATATAAGAATTGTTTATAATATTTAAAAAGTACATTTAATATGCTTAGTCTGCTTTTTTGCCCCAAAATATCAATATTTAACCTTAATCGAGTTGTGTGAAAATTTTAATTAATGAAGATTAAGTAATTTAAAAAATATACACATTTATATTGAAAGACAATAAGTTGATGTAGAAACTATTTACAAAATTATATTAAAAGAAGTACCATTACTTAATAATTGTTTTAAAAGTATTTAATAATTACCTATTACAAATAAATACAATTATGTTCTTATTTATTTTATCTCCAAATTCTTATACATGCTCGTAAATAATGTTTATTATAGTGAGTGAAAAAAATTAAATTAGTATAATATGCAAATGCAATCAAAGTTTTCTACGTTGCTCTTTTTTAAACGAAATATTTCTTATCAAAAGTGATTACATAAAGTCATACTATTGATATTTGCATAATTTTTTAACTACTCTTAATATACACAAAATAGTCCTACACAAAATAATATTTTAAACATAGTTTACCTGTAAGCATACCATACAAACTTAAAACTCTGAGTAACAATATTTAAATTTTGAAATGCATTTCAAAGGAAAATAAAATAAAGATTTCGAAGAAAAATTTTTTTTAAGAAATGATTATTATGATAAATTTAAGTGCCGCACATTTATAAGCACTCAGTTTCCTTTCAGTAACTGATAAGGATTGGGTGTATTACTGAAGTACTATCAAAAATCCTCCATAGCTGAATCTTTTAAGACAGATTTTAATTTAGAAAGATATAAATTTGAAAAATGTTTACAAAAAGGTTCTTATAAAAAAGTTCAAATTACATTTTTTTAAATGTAGAATAGGTAATCACATAAAAATACCTAATGCTTTTCATCAGGCGAAATCCTATACTATATATATATATATATATATATATATATATATATATATATATATATATATATATATATATATATATATATATACAGGGTGATTATAAAAAAACTTTGCCAACATCTGCACTTCTAACGTCCATTCTATTTAACCGATCAAGATGATACTTCAAATATAGTTTTTTGAGGTATGCGCTCGAGATTCTGTGAATGGCAACACAGTGGCCCTCGCGGTTACAGTTATAGTGACCGAAACTCGAAATTTTCGAATGGCAACGCCTACTTTTTACCATCGCAAAATGTTCAGCACATGCGAAAACCCTAAATAGCGTTGAAACGGTACCGATATGTCCGAAAACCAACGTGTTATACACATACAAACAGTTCTTCAAGGCACACGGAGGAATAATGCATAACCGATCAAGAGACAAGACACTGCTCAATGATGAGAACACATAGAGAAAAAAATCTTTATTAATTTCAAACATTTTCCACATGAGTGCCATCACAGGCAATTACACATCGCATGCGGGAGACGGTGGACAATGTCGCTGCACGCAACATGGCTCGAGGGATGTTTCCAATCTCACGCCGTATAGAATCCTTTAAGTCCGACAATGTTTGAGGATTGCACAGATAAACTCTGGATTTGAGATAGCCCCAAAACCAGAAATCCATAGGCGTCAGATCTGGGGGTCGCGCAGGCCACGGAAAAGGATAATAGCGTGAGATGATGCGATCACCAAAATGCTGATCCAGGAGCCTTTTAACTGACCTCGCTATATGTGGAGGTGCGCCATCTTGCATCCAAACAATGTCATTGAGTGCATTCAGCCGACGCAACTCCGGTAAGACATAATTTTTCAGCATGGCTGCATACCGAGGGCCCGTTACAGAACATGTTGCAGGGCCAGTCGGGGTCGTTTCCTCAAAGAAGAACGGGCCCAGAACAAATGTAGCTGTAATGCCGCACCACGCAGTCACTTTGGCGTCAAATAATGGTACTAGTGCCACAGCATGAGGATTCGTCTCTCCCCAGTGCACACAATTCTTTGTGTTAATGCTGCCATTTAAGGTGAAATGCGCCTCGTCCGTCCATAGTATGCGAAGTGACCAGTCGTTATCCGCATCATATCGTAACAAAAATGCATTTGCGAAGTCCAGACGTTGTTGTGGGTCACCCGGCTCCAACATCTGGACGCGCTGGAACCGATAGGGAAACATGTGAAGTACCGAGCGCAAGAGCTTGCGGACCGTTGAGTTCGGAATATCCAACACGCGCGCTATGCCTCTTGCGGTTTCTGTGTGTCCTGCAGTCACTGTATGGTGCACTTCCATGTCAACGTCCTCAGAAACAGTTGGCCGTCCGGAGCGCTGTTTGTCACAGGTGCAGCCTTATCTTCGAATTTCCACACTAAATCACGCAGAGCTTGCAGAGTACATGGGCCGCGTCGTTGTCGATGATTGCGGCGATACACACGCAAGGTTTCCGCAGCGTTCATCTCATTTTGGTAATAGAGTTTGATCAATTCACCGCGAACTTTCATAGGAAGACTCATATCGTCGGCATGTGCGAGTTCCCGAATGACGACTTCGCATACCCGCTTGGTATTTTATAGGTTTCCTACGCTGAATATCTGGCGACCGGCGTTCTGTGATTGGTTTCTTGACTCTGTCACATGCAAATTTATTGCGTGCGCCCAGATCGTGTTTTATTGGCCGGTTTTCAGAACTCTTTTTTGTGTTTGCAGAACACGTCCGTTTTTAGACATATCGATACCGTTTCAACGCTATTTAGGGTTTTCGCATGTGCTGAACATTTTGCGATTGTAAAAAGTAGACGTTGCCATTCGAAAATTTCGAGTTTCTGTCACTATAACTGTAACAGCGAGGGCCACTGTGTTGCCATTCACAGAATCTCGAGCGCATATCTCAAAAGAACTATATTTGAAATATCATCTTGATCGGTTAAATAGAATGGACGCTAGAAGTGCAGATGTTGGCAAAGTTTTTTTATAATCACCCTGTATATATATATATATATATGTTTATATATATACACATATATATATGTATATATATATAAAGAGAGAGATTAGATTTTTTCAGCGCAGACGCACATCACGCGCGCCTGTGGCGCCACTTCAAAGCGTTATTTAAGGCTTGGAGATGTCGACGATTTCAAGTTCGAAGTGAAACAACAATTGTGTTTTCCTGTGTTTTTTTTAAACGATTGATTATGCCTCGTAGAAAACAGCAATCATTTTTTGATCAAGTATCCGATTTCACAGAGGAAGTATAGTGGCCTACCGAGTTTGTGGATTATCTTTCAGGGAAATCGGTAGTCAAGTTATAGACGAAACGAAACAACTGTTATGCGGGTATGTGATCGTTGGATACAGGAGGGTATGACGGACTGACGTGTTCTATCGCATCCACCTCAGTGCACCGCATCATGTGATGACAGGCAAATTGTGCGCATGGCAGCGACGGATCGCTCAGCCACACCACGAACCATAGCACAGCACATTCAGTCTGTAACGCATTATCCAGTATCTGCGCGTACTATCCAACGCCGTTTACAGCAGAGGGGTCAGTCCGCAAGACGCCCATTGCTTTGTCTACCCTTGACGCAGAACCACAGACCTCTCCGACACCAATGGTGCTATGAAAGAAGAATGTGGACGGCAGAATGGAATAAATTTGTATTTATTGACGAGTCACGTTTCTGTCTGCAACACCATGATGGTCGCATTTGAGTCTGGAGACACCGTGGAGAGAGGATGCTGAACAGCTGCGTTATGTACCACCACACTGGTTCTGCACCGGGTATTATGATATGGAACGATATTGGATATTACTCTCGCATTCCTTTAGTACACATTGCCGGAACTTAATACAGCCAGCGCTGCATCTCCGAGGTGTTGCAGCCAGCTGTCCTTCTTTATCTCTAGGGCTTGCTCACAGTATTACTTCAACAGGACATTTCGCGACCTCATGTGGCACGCATTGTCTAAGGGTTCTTCTTCAATCGCCAAATTGAATTGCTTCCGTTGCATGCTTGCTCTCCGGATCTTTCGCCGATGGAAAACATATGGTCCATTGTTGCTCAACATTCGTATTTTAAAAGTTGTGAAACAATATTGAATATTTTCAAAACTTATTCTATTTTTTATATCCTTTCATGTCTGAGCTAAATTTTTGTGTCTTATTATCTTATTTATCCTGATAATAAATAATTGCTTATAGTAAAAATATTTTATACACAGAAGAAATTTTAGTCTTTTTTATTTATACAATTTATTTGGACTTTTCTACATTTAATGGTATCACAATTAAATTATTTCTTTCTTATGCCCTGTTCAGCTTTTAAGCGATTTTAAAAGTTTTGAATTAATATATATACATGATATTTTAACTAGAATGTGTTTCAAAATTTATAAAAATTTTGAAAGCCGCTATTTTAAATGTAATTTTTTGTGGTACTTCAGTACGCAGATATTATTTCAACAAATTTTATCTAAGAAACACTTAATACCTTTATATAAAAAAGGAAAGTTGGCATTATGTTACGAAAATCTAAAAAAAAAGTAAACCTTGCGGTCAATATTAATAAAAAACATAATAGTTTACTTCTTGTTCAACAATCATTTTTTGCAAAATACGACAATTTAGTAAGAGCTTACACAATTCTCAAGTGGACTCCAAACCACATTACAAAATGCATACCATAAGGTAAGGATTCAAATAAAAAATATTGCAAAATTTAATTTCAGAGAGCTAACCATTAATCACTCAGTTCAAAGAAATCAGAATGAATAAAATTAAATATTTCAAAACCCCGATATGTAATATTTTAATAGTTATTAAAATAAATTTTAGTGTGGTTATGAACATTATGGCTTACGTTATACTGAGATAATGATACTCAACTTTTAATATATAGATATACATTTCATATTTTGGAAGAATATTTTAATGGTAGCTTTCTTACGTTTTTGATGCCTTGATTTAAAGCTTAGAATATAAAAAAAAATAATGTGGGAAAAAAGACCTTATTAATGCTTTCTAATTATTCATTTCTTATTCATAGATGCAGAGTATTATAAATAAAAACTCTTTTTTTTTTATTTATTTACCAAGTAAGAATGCCATTCAGGACAAAATCTCTCCACTAAACTAGCTATTTAAGGAAGAAAATAATTAGCTCAACGAAGACTTTAATACAGATTTTGACTTGTGACTTTAATAAAAGGAAAGTGAAAAAAGTTTTATGGAAAGGCAAAAAATGACTGAATTAATTTTCATATTGCTATTTGTGATAGAAACATAAGATAAATTATAAATTATTATAACCGTTACATTTATTTTAAAATATGGTAAAAAAAAACTAAAATAATATGTTAAATACCAAAACAGACTGTTTTACTAGAAAATAGCTTTTTTTCGAAGATATCATCAATAAGTGTTTGATTTATTAAACCCATATTAAAATATATAGATCATATATTCTTAAATTTTCATTAAAATTTAAACATAAGAAACATTTGAAAAGGTTAGAAAAGTTTTTAATTTAAGAAAACATCATGATAAATGATAAATATCTCTTTTTTCATTTACTTAAGAGTGTTTTTTCTTTTTCTATTGTATTTTTAAAAAGGAAAAGAGTTTTCATTGATTAAATTGTTATTCAAATATAGATGAAAAATTTGAAATACAATAATTAAAACTTCTTAAAATTTTCATTAATAAATGAATGTAAAGTTCATTCGATTTTTTTATGATATATCTTCTTATTCTTAAATATGACCACAGTAAAATAACAAAAACAAAATTTAATTAAAGAAAAAGTCCAATTACGAAGAACTCGGTCAGAATTAGACCAAAAATAGCCAACAAAAGAATAAAATATATGATAAAACTTACTACGAAAATTTTATATTTTTATTATTATTAAAGAAAGTCAAGCCAAACTTCTCAAAAAAATTTCCTGTAAACAAAGTATACCATAAAGCTTACAAAAATAAGTACAATTAAAGAGAAAAATATCCACACAAAAACAACAAAAAATTACTGTTTAATCGTTATGAATAAAAGAATTGTATAGTTTATCTTAGCATTAAATTAATATATTCCTCAAATAATGGAATTTTTTCTAACAAAATTTCCAAAATTTTCTTACCATTATTTCTTAAAATATAAGGAATTTTTAAGAAATACACTGTAAGAAAATTTTACGGCCAAATATTGCTTTTCTATAATTATTGAAAATCTGAAATATATTATAACATATAATGTATCATATATATAATGTATCATATTATAACATATAATATATCATAATGTTTTGAAGGCAATAATAATTAAATAATACTAACAGCTAATATTTTTGTAACTTTAGAAAGAATATTAATGAAGAGTAGTTCATTTAATTCATATATTATGATAATTTTCAAATTTTTTTATCCGTATTTTGCTTAAGTTATTTTGGGATTTTTTTCATGCTGTGAAGTGTGTATAAATAATACTGTAAATGTAAATTCAGGAACAAATTATATTTTACAACTTTAAGTCAGGAAGATGGAATCAGGAGCGTCATAAATCAGATACCTATTTTATCGTGTCCGCATGTATTAAATTATAATTACTTATTATAATTGTAATAGATATTGCAAAACTGTAACAGATAATTTTCCAAAATTTATTAATCAGCAAAATTATGTTACAAAATGTTAGCAGATCGGGAAACTGTTTCTATTTCCTTTACAATCTAACTTCTATGCAATTTCACATTTATTTCATTGGTTAATCTCAACCTAATTATTTCTATTGCTTTTATTAAATGTTTTTTTATGTAACTAATTAACCCAGTAAATAAGCCTTTAAAGGATTTGAGCTCTATTAATGCTTCCATAAACTATGGTTTAACTATTATGCATGAGAATGTAGTAGATTTATGATAATGTAAATTTTTCAGTTTCTTTTGATGCATTTTAAAATAATCACTTAGGTGAGTAAATTTCAGGAAAATTTTAATTTTTTGTTTTTTTCTTGTAGTGCAAACTTGCAATATAAGTTTATTTTTATAATGCTGTAGCTGAATAAGTAAGCAGAAGTTCCCTTTTTTAAAATTACTAAACAAAATAATTATTATGAGAATAAATTATACATCTAATGTTTACGAACTCTAAAATACTTTTAAAACAAGCAAAAACATTACAGGCATTAAGGAATTTTTATAAGTTAAGTTTTGCTGTTTTAAAATGTTTTCGGTAAAGCAGAACTAAAATAATGTGAAACAAAAAATAATAACAGTAAAATAGTTCGGAATGAGTTATGTAAAAGGATTTATTTTGTAAACTATTTGCATTAAATTCTGTATTAAGTTGAGCCTGTGTGTGTGTGTGTGTGTGTGTGTGTGTGTGTGTGTGTGTGTGTGTGTGTGTGTGTGTGTGTGTGTGTGTGTGTGTGTGTGTGTGTGTGTGTGTGTGTGTGTGTGTGTGTGTGTGTGTGTGTGTGTGTGTGTGTGTGTGTGAATCACACTAATATTTTATTCAACCACAATAATGTCGGGTTTTATTCACGCATGGTTAAAAGCATTCAGACATAAATTAAAACAATAATCATTGAGGTTTATCTTTTAACTATGTTAGCTTAACTTGCTTATGCTTTTTTCACGCATAATATGAATTACATAAAAAATGAATTAAATGAACATTAATCATTGGGTCGAGAATCACAAACTGAATTCATTCAATATCGGCAAACGCGTGGGAAAAAATTTTAGAAACTGAGGAAAAATAATCAGGTAAATTTAAGAGTTTTTGCATATGTTGGAGTGCAAACAATCTTAAATTAAAATTTGCATGTAATAAGAGAATCTTACACAATATTCATGTTTATCATTAATAGCTTGGATTGAGTAAATAAATCTTATTTTTCAAAAAGTGCAGCTTTACTGCTTGAACAAGACCCATGGAAAGTAAAATTATAAATTTTGGAACTTAAGTACGCTTTAAGTACAATTATCCTGGTAATTTTCTCCATTTTTTATTACAAATGTTTAGATAGATTGAGAATTTATAAATAATTACTTAAATAACTATTCAAAAAGTATGATAACGTTCAGAAACTTAAGAAAACTATGTGAAAAAAAAATTCAAACTGTTAAATAAAATGTCAGTTCTCAAAATAGTTATAGATAATATAAAACTCTCAAAACTCAATCATAAATTATCAAAACTCTGTCTCATTAAAAATAAGTTTGTACTTTCGGCTTCTACCTAAGTTAGAGTTGTTTCGAAACCACATTGAAATGTAGGTCCACATTAAATTCATATTTCTCATTTCAAGTAATCAAGGTAACTGTAAAATGGAGAACTATCCATGCTTTCATAAATAAATAAAATAATACTGAAAAAAAATTCTTTACAAACATATCTCAAGATTAATTTAATTTTTAAAACGTTTTTAAAATACGCAATATGTTCATAATGTTTAGTTCGCTCTGATGTACTCTGAAATGTCTTTCTATAAACTTAGAATCAAGTCCATTCTTTTTTATTTGCAATTTTTTCCATGCTCTATTTATTCTTATTCCAAGAACATACATATTTTTTTCGATTTTTGAAGTATTACTTTCTTCTATTGCAACGAACGCTATTCTGGTTTTTCCAATAATCCAACAGTCGAAAATGCATTGGAAGGTAAATGAAATGAGTCCTTACTTTAACATTTAAAAACATCAGGACTAAAGGAAATTTATAGAAATTCAACACCCCATTCGACCATTTTATAACCTCATTGACCTAATTTTGACCTCATTTGAGATCTTACTTTGCAGCGGAAAACAGCTAAATAACATTATATTTACAATTTATTTAGTTTTGAAAAAAGCTAAATAAGTATTTAATATTATTTTTCAAAATCATGAATCTTCCTCGAAAGATGCATTTTTATCACTTTTTTTAAAATAAATCATTGCACTATCATCAGTACTTAAGTCAATGATTATATCGATATAAAATAGTTTGTTTTGCTTCAAATTATTTAACTTACACTGCCCGACACTGAAAATACAACCCCAAGAAGGAGTTGCCAGAAAGTAATGAAACTCGGCAAACAGAGAGAGGATGTAACGAACAATAAGTGATCTATATTTCGAAATGATATGCATAATACATAGCAAGAACAGAATTGGGTCAGTAGGTTGTAGGACCACCATGGACGGAGATGCACGATGCAACACATCTAGACACAAGAGTCAATGAGAATACGGATGGTATCCTCAGGAATGCCTCTCAATTCCCTGGGAACCATTTGCGAAAATGTGCCTTCTGAAGGAGGCAGTGGAAGGGTCTGCAAATAGCATCCAATCATATCCCAAACATGTTCGATTGGTGAGAAGCAACTGTACATTTAGTAGGGCATGACGGCTGATGCGAGCAATGTGTAGCCGGGCGTTATCCTATTGATAAAGGGTATTGGGCATTCACTGATGGTCGGGGAGTGTCACCAGTCGCAGCACATCATCCACTTAACGTTGGGCTGTCATAGTGCAGCAAATACGAACTACAGGTGACCTGGAATCGTATGCAATGGCGCCTTAAGCCATGATGCCCTGTTGTCACGCGGTGGGACGTTTCATGATTGCTGCAGACCTTCTCCTCATCGATGCCACACTCGTAAGCGGTAGCTATCACTGAAGAAACAGAATGGTAACCCATGTAAGAAAACGATTCTGTGTTATTCAGTCGTCCACATTGCTCTAATCATTCCGGCACCGTTCCAGAGGTTGGCGTCTATGCTGTGGGGTCAGTGGCAGTCTTCTTAAAGGATGCCATGAGAACAGACCACTTGCAATATGAAAGAATCTACATGCTGCAAAATAGCGATAGACGTATTTTATGGGGTCAACATCACTTTCCGTTGGACGCGTCGATCCACGCGTGTGACGTCACTCTAGCTATACCGTCACCTGGTAAATGTTCCACAGTTCCTTCTCCCAACCATCTTCGCCACAATCGATGCACTGTGGACCATTCCAGGTGTCTGTCAACTGCGATCGGTAAAGAGCGTCTACCCTGAAATTTGCAGAATTTTCTGGCCACTAATTGGTGTTGCATTTTCAATGTCGGGAAGTGTACATTAAAACGTTTATTTTTCTATTTTATACTTTTTATGAACTTAAATTTTGCTTATGTATTCGAATCTATACTAACCACAATGTATGTAATCTAATTGTAACAAAAGATCAAAATTTATTGATTTAAAATATTTTTTCTATTTCTTAATAAAGTTAAAAATCTTTTGATATGACTTTAGCGAAAAATAATTTATTGAAAGTTTGGTAATAAATGATTTATTTATTTACTTACATATATATATATATATATATATATATATATATATATATATATATATATATATATATATATATATATGTATATGTATATGTATATAAATTTAGCATTATTGAGAAATTAAATTATATATTTAAATATAAAAGTAAATACTTGGAAATCAATTTCTTTTTTAAAAAATATTTATAAAGTATTTAGCGGCAAATTCTGATCTATTAAGTGGATATATAAACTGTATATTAACTCGTACATTTTTATAAATTTTTATTTGTTAATTGTATTTATATTTTGTACACAGCTTTCATATTTAATATTAAATTCAACTACCGGATTTAATATTAAATTCCATGTATAATAATAAATCCGATTTTTCTATAACAAATCTCTCTGGGAAACCTTCAATAATATCTTTTTAGGGAAAAAAACATAAATCACCATGGATTTTATTCAGATTGAATCCGTTTTCAATACTTCTTAAATGTAAAAAATATGGAAAAAAGCATTGATCTGCATTTTATTAAAAATACTTTATACATACATATTGTCTGGGGAAATATTTTATTTGTATTGAAATAAAAATATTTCGTAACTAATAGATAAAAATTAAATAAATTCCGGGTTAGATTTCGTATTTAACTAAAAATATTTAAAATATAAATAATTTGAGGAAATCATAACAGGTAAACATATTTATATGAATTATAACATTGGCTATTAAATTATTGTTTAAATAAAAATAATTGTTTTGTACATATTTTATTGAATTCCAATTGAGTTTCTCAGAGTTTCAAATCAATTTACATATAATTCATTCTGGTACTGATTAACAGATAGATATTGGGGGAAATAAAACATAAATATTTATCTTTTAACAAATTATAAATTTCTGAATTCCATAAGAAAAATTTTATTAACTTAAAAATTGATGTTTCACAAAATGATTAAGCAATTCAATCAAGCATTATTTAATGGAATTATTAAAATCATTTCTTTAGATGATGCTGGATTTGTAAAAGCACTGGATTTGTTTATGACAACAGAGATTTTTTCAAGATTACATCATGTGATTTACTAAAAAAAACAAAAGAATTTGAGGAATAATTTTTAGTAACTCTCATTACTGTGTTTTCTACTAGATTCTTTGTTCCAATTTTGCGTACATTTACCATATTCATGCCCTCAATAATCCTTTAAAATATTTTGAAAATTTACCTCGAAAAATTTATTACTGTGTTATTATTTTATTAACTGATTTAAAAATGATAATATTAATTCAAGAACTTATATTATTTGTTTAATTTTTAATTTGAAATTTGTAAAATTTTGAGAAAATCAAAAATATTAATTTGATTCTATAATGAATATAATAGTAGATACATTTATTGTTTTTATTTATACAAATGTCTTTCTCATATATTTATGGAAATTTACTTATACTATGTTATATAAATATAAAGCCCATTGGAAGGAGCACATAAGAAGTTAAAATATTCTTTAGAGTAATTTTTCTGGTAAAATACTGAAAAAATGACAATAAAAATTTTTATTTCTTATTACAAAGAGTATACCAAAAATTAAAGGATTTCTTTCTGATCTTATGAAACTCAAAATAATTGCATACAATCTTGATAATTATTTGTTCTTTTCCATTTTAAATAAAAAAAAATCGTTTTTTGTTACAACTCTTATAAATAATTATTAATGTGATATGAGTTTCTTATTTGTGTATCAGTCTAGGTAAAACATTTTCCTTTTATTTCTACAAATGTGTTGTCAAAGGGTAGAGTTTTATATTTTCTGTCTGTAATTAATAATGCTTATTTAATCATTGCATTAATGTATTAAAAGAAAATTAGTAAATTTTTAATGAAAATTTTCCGTATTTCACCGTTTGCAAATGAGGTATCTAAGCTCTTCAAAGCTCAAGAAACTTTTCTCTATAAGAAAGATAAAAGTTTTTAATGTACGCATTCCTTCAAATACTACTTTACGCATTTCTTCACAAGTTCTGTTTAAATTAACATGTGATTAAAAGCACCTCAGCGAATAGCTGAAGCAAGAAGGGCTTTTGACAAAAAGCATTTTATTAGTTTTCAAAATGAATAGAACAGAAAAAGTTTAACTTAAAATGAAAAGAATTAATGTCCATTTCATTTTTTATGATCATTTGAAATTGTTTGGCTATGATATTTTTTATCAGAGCTATTAGTAACATTTCAATCACTTTGAGCTGATTTCCTTTTATTCTCTACTTTTTAATTTAAACTCATGGAAGATGTTAAATGCAAATAATCAATACAGTTATAAAATTCTTGTATTTACGTAATGATGTTAATTTCTTTTCAGAAGTATTATTAAAATTATTTATTTGGAAAAATTATTTTTTGTTGTTTTCTAATTTTAGTAATTTTTTAAGGCAATAAACATTTAAGAAAATAAAAACCCATTTAATATCACGACTTTGAATCTTTATCAACAATATGATTACTTAATATCTCAAAAAATCAAGAAAGTCAATACTTAATTTAAAAGTTAATATTTACAATATTTAAATTTGTATTTAAGTACAAGAAATTTAATTTGTATTTAAGTACAAGAAAATGAATACTTAAATACAAATTTAAAAAAACAAGAAAATCTATACTTAATAAATACAGGGTAAATAAATTTAAATTGACGGCGAAGAGAAATTTGTAGCATTGGTTCTCCATGGGAAACCGTTCTCTAAAGTGATTCCGACAAAATTTTGAATACATTGTATCTATAACATGTGGCATCGAGTTTTCTGATTGAAAAATTAATTTGAAACTTCAACATCAGGTGTATATTTAAGATAATAAAAACCATTCACTATTCACAAGGAGTAATAACTATTCAATGTTTTAATTATGTAATTACTTCTAAAATGTATGTGTATACCTTAAGCTACAAGTTAGCCACAATATTATCAACTACCGTATTTAGAATAAAAAAAAGAAAGACGCACTGGATGATATTGTATTCAGAACCAGCTTTATTATTGAAAATTCTTTATGAACTCGATTCATAAGACAGCCAAAAATCTGTAGAGCTCAGATTACATAATCTCATTAACCAGGAAAGTGGGAAAGTTTGGGAGATAACATGCTATTCATGAAAATTTTCTTGACTCACATGTTGAGTCACGAAATTCGTGGCTCAACATGTGAATTAAGAAAATATATTTATAAATATTATCAGTTAGGGATTTAATTTTACTTAACATTTATAAGTGAAATAAAAAATTTTAAATTCTTCAAAAGTTCAAGTTTTAAGTTTCTTATTCTTTTCTTTAAACTTGTTTTTGACATTTTGCATGAAAAAAGATTTTTAATAAGTAAATTAATTTATCATATAAAATTGTTTTCTATTTTTATGGTCATGTTGACATGTCATGCTTTTACCTACAATTTTGAAGGTGATGATTTTGTAAACTATTTCTTGAATGACACCTAAGAAGTTGTCAAGTCTATTAAATATGACAGCATTTTGTTGCAATTTCAACTATTTTTCTAGACTTCAATATTATGCAAATACATAAACGATGTCAAAGTTGTTGGAATTAGTATGTGAATGACATTCTCTGATGAAGGAACGTAACAAAGACTAATATAATGCGAGTTAACTAATTAATATTTTAAGTAATACAACGGGCATTTATCTTCGCAATTTAATATATTAGACTATTTGTTCATATTGTTTATTTTCCTAGTATTTGAAAATTTTACGAGAAAACACAGTTTTAAAATGTGATTCGAAATTCAAAATTTTTAACTACTTTAAACAAATATAACAATTAGAAACATCTGAAATTTAATTCGTGTTTTTTTCTTTAAAAAGGAATGAATTTTTAAATTTAGGTTAGAATATAACATCTCAAAAACTGTAGAGTTGAATTCAGCGGTAATTTAGGTTACATGCCTAAAAGGGAACACATGTAAATAATTTTTGAAAACAACCATCATTTAATCCAGAAAATGTTAAATAAGATTTAAATTCAGTTAACTCAAGTTGAAAGGCAAAAGTAAAGCTTGATTAGTGACAAGTGTTGCTTTTTACATGAATATACATCAATAAGCTTCAGATGATATCTCAAAATGAACCCAAAAATTACTGAAAAAAAATTCTATCTGGACATGTAACAGAGCAACGCCCTCTAACGGTCATAAACGAACTGAGAGAACCAGTTGAGCTCTAACCCTAGTGACTGCTGCTGTTCGAGTATGATTATCAGTTTTTTTTGTTTAATGTTCTTATGTTCTCGTTTTTGTGTTGTGTCTGTGATTTCTCTGTGTTGTGCATAGATAGATGTTAAATAAATATAGAAATAAGCTAGCCGTTTAAATTATTCTTCATACTTATGACACAGAAAATTGACGCCCAAAACGTGCGGCCGAAACGAAAGTATACTTTTGTTGTGATTTACATTTTGTTAAATCGTCGGAGTAGATGAGTTTACCCAAACTCATAGAATCTAAATTCATATTGTTTAACCAAACAATAACATATCAATTAATTTTGGTTTATCCAAGCTTTAAAAAAAATGTTTCGAGCAGCAGATCCGTTTGCATGTCTCTTTGTTATTCATTTCTATTTTATGATTATTTTGTTTCTGTTTTGTATCAATGTGCATAGTGGTATATACTATTTTAATCTGTTTAAGTAGTCATGTAACTTAATCACTTATATTAATATTAGAGGCGAAATCAGGTTACTTTAAAAACAAAATTTGGAAAATTGTTCGAAAATAAGTTACGTCACACAGACCACCGTCGCTGAGAAGCTACGAGCTTGTTTTCTTTTCTTTTAGGAATGCGATTCTGTTCTCGCAACAGATTTATTACTTTCAAGTGCCTTTCGAAGGAAGGAAGGTCTCCTTTTTTCTCGTAACTAAATAATTCTTAAAAGAGAATCTTATTTCTCTAAGAATGTATATATTTTATTTTATAGAAAATAAATATAAGATTTATTGAAATTGAAGCGTATTCAATAAATAAAATCATATGTCTCCATTATATGATATATAATATTGTTTTCATGCATTTGTTTAATTATTTAATTGCATTTAAATAATATTAGGAATAACGAAAGATAATTTTATCAATTTTATAAATATTCAATATTTCATACATATTCTGTTTTAAATCAAAAACAAAAGTATTGAATTATTAAAGCAAAATATTGCTGAGAATTATTTAAAAGAAAGTTATTTGAAAAATTATTTTTGATTCTTGTATTGATCTTATTGTTGTAGAAAATGTGTGTATTTGTGTATATTAGTTACATTATCTAATGAATCATATTTTTGAGAATGAGTATCCGTCATAATAAAATCTGTTACTGCATATATAGTTTATGTTTGCGGTCTATGGAAATAATTAGATAATCTATTTGAAAGAATTTATGAATATTCTTAATAATTTTTATGCACTAATAAGAAAACATTAAATACTCTATGGATAATTATTTTAATTAAGTATTTATGAAATTAACTGTATGTTTGTATTGTTTTCTATATATTCAAAAATTGTTTTAAAATTTAAATGATAATTATTTTTTTTAATTCACAAGATTATTATTTTCGTATTAAGTAGTAGGTAGAGAGTGATGATTTTAAAGTGTTTGCTATATATATACATACATAATATTTTTAGTAATTGTACTGACTAGTTTCTAGTATTATTTTAATTATTTACTACAAAAGTATTTCTTTCTTTGTTATTCCAATAGTTGAAATACATTATCTTCTTTTAAATTGATTATACTGAAGTGTTTGATTTGATATTTCTGGTATTTGAATAATTTTATGTTTAAGAATTTTCTTTTGGTATCATTTGATTTCCTAAATATTTAGATCTTAGCTAAGGTATTAAATTTAAGACTTTGAACTTTAAAAATTTTTTACATAATTCACTAATATTGAAAGACTTTAGCAAAAATGGTATTTCTTGGCAAATATAAAAACAAGACCTCCGAACTCTTGCAACAGAGCTTGGTTTGGCTGTGTCAGATGAGATGAAAATAATTGACCTTAGAGAACTTATAACTAAAAGTGATAATTATGATGACGAACTTGTGAAAAACATGCTTAGTGTTATAATAGAAAATCGCTTAGAAGCTGAAAAAGTATCAGAATTTGAGAGATTAGCAAAAGAAAAGGAAATTGAAGAAGAAAGATTGCGTAAGTTACAAGTTGAAGAACAATTGCGTTTAGAAAATGAACGTGGTTATGAATTGGAAAAGCTTAGGCTACAGCTCGAAGCTCAAAAGGCATCTACCTCAATTTTAGGCTCTTCTGATTTTGAATGTCCAAAATTCGAACTTAATCGTATCATTCCTAAATTTAATCCAAAAGAAGATTAAATTGGACTATTTTTGATTTTATTCGAGAGACAGTTATGAATCTTCTCGAGTCTTCTTGGATACCATATTTAATTGGCTCTTTGCCAGCTGAAATAGCACAATTGCTTGTTTAAGAAAATGAACAAGATGCACAAAATTACCATAAAGTGAATGAATTGCTCCTTAAAAGATTTAGGGTTACTGCTGATAAGTTTCCACATTTATTCTCTCAACACAGAAAAAGTTCTGATACAACGTGGCGAGACTTTTACTTTGAATTAGCTTCTTATTTTGAGGGGTGGATAAAAGAAATGAATATTACAACTTTTGATCAACTCAAAAGCTTAATTATTGCTGATCAAATTAAGAAAAGAACTCCACCAGAAGTCAAAGATCATTTTCTTGACTCTTGGGCAAACTGGATTAATCCCCTAGATATAGCTGAAAAACTGGATGCTTATGAGAATGTCCGGCAAGGAACAAAGAAGCAATTGAACCAGTCTCAAAGAAAAACATATTCAAGAGATAAAAACAGAAAAACTATCCTAGATAGAAAATTTCGTCCTGTGGTTAATGCTTCAGAAAATGCTCAAAATCAATATTCAAAAGTTCCAATTACTCGTTCCTCTACTTCTAGATTAGATGGAAGATCATCTATTCAATGTTTCGGTTGCAGAACGCCTGGAGTAATCAGATCGAAATGTCCTATTTGTACAGGTTCTAAACATGAAGATACAACTGTTAATTGCATGAACTTATTCACCTATAATATTACAGATCTGTCAAAAAGTATTGTCTTTGAATTGTTCGGTAAGAAGACTGCAGTTTGTGCAGATACTGCTGCTTCATATTCTATTGCAGGAGAAAAGTTATATAACTTTTTACGAAATAATGGAGTTGCTTTTGAAAACAAGAAAATTTCGCTCACTCTAGCTGATGGTAAACTTCAATCTATGGGTGCCCTTAAAACTATTGTCAATCTGTGTGTAGAAGGTAAAAATGTGTCAACAGAACTTACCGTTCTACCTGAGGCCAAGGATAACAGCACACTCTTAGGAAGAAATTTTCTCCATGTAGCTGGTATTGTTCTTGATGTTCAAAATGGGACCTGGTATTTTTACGAAAATCCGCAGAGACAGTATTTGTTCTACGTAAAGCCCACTAATGCAAGAGAAGCATCAAACACTTGTAAAACTTTAATAGTGCCTGAAACTACAACTGTAGTTCACTTGAGAAGTGACGAAGGAAACATCTAACAGAGACGCAAAGAGGAAAACTAAATTGCTTGCTTCAAAGTTACTAGCATTGCTTTGAACCAGGGGGAGAGTCCACTCCTTTCATTAAGCACAGAATAGAGACATTAGACCCTAATCCTGTATCTGTTCCACCATATTGAGTGTCTCTAGCCAAGAAAGAAATACTTAAAGAACAAATTAATGAACTGTTAGCAAAGAATATAATTGAATCATATGAATCAGCTTATGCTGCTCCTGTTGTACTCGTGGAAAAACCCAATGGGAAAATAAAATTATGTGTAGATTACAGAGGTCTCAATGCTGTTACAAATCCTGACCCTTACCCATTACCTCGAATTAAATATCTCTTGAACGAGGCGACACCGACATCCTATATGTCTACCATTGACTTACCATCTGGTTAACATCAGGTTCAAATAAATGAGGCTGACTTGGACAAAACTGCTTTTATTTGTCCTTTTGGCATTTATCGTTATCTATGTATGCCCTTTGGATTAAGAAACGCACCTGCCACTTTTCAACGCCTAATAGACAAATTCAGAAGTGGTGTGAAGGATGTCTTCGTACTCTCATACTTGGATGATATCATAGTCCTATCAGATACATTTGACAAGCATTTGAAAGACATAAAGACTGTTTTTAAAAGACTTTCTCTATTTAAACTCCATGCAAATAGAGATAAAAGCAATTTTTCTAGTCAACGTGTTAAGTACTTAGGATTTTGGATCACCAGAAATGGAATTGAAGCTGATCGAGAAAAAATTGCATCTATTCAAAGAATTCCTGTTCCAAATAATGTCAATGAACTCCAATCGTTCATACAAACCTGCTCATGGTTTAGAAGATATGTTCCGAACTTTGCGGACATAGGACGACTTCTTAGCTACCTAACTAAGAAAAAAGTCAATTGGTCATGGGGATTTGAACAGCAAAAAGCTTTCGAAACTTTGAAAGAACGCTTGACAACAGCCCCTGTGTTAAAACAACCGGATGGATCTATGCCTTTTGTAATTCGCACCGATGCTAGTAACTATGCCCTTGGTGCAGTCCTTCTACAAGGAAATAGTCCAGAAGAACACGTTATGGAATAGGCGAGTTGTTTGTTGACCCCAGCAGAACGCAACTATTCGACTACTGAGCGCGAAGCTTTAGCAGTAGTTTGAGTCTCCCTCAGGACGGTTAGCAAGATGGGCTTTAAAGATCCAATCATTTAACTATAAAATAAAATATACACCTGGAAAAGCAAATGTTGTGGCCGGTATGTTATCAAGACCAACTTACTTTCATGATGATCCAAATTGTGAAATGCATGCAATCTCTGTCGATATGCCAACTAGGAAATCAAGTGATATTCGTAAAGAACAGTTGGCAGATCCAGATCTGAAGAAAATTATCGATTGTCTGGAAAACAATTATAAGGATGAAAATTTTGCTAACTATATCAGTCGAGGATATATAATGAACGAAGGTATTTTGTATCGCTATTTGCCTGAAACGGATTTAGACGATGCCCAATTCGTTGTTCCCATCCAAAAAAGACAAAGAATTTTGCAAGAACACCATGATCCTCCTACAGTTGGTCATTATGGCGTAGAAGGTACAATAAGATAGCTTCCAGATATTATTTCCCAGGCATGAGGAAGTACATCTCTGATTGTGCCAAAACATGCGCAAAATGTAATCGGTATGAACCAGCAAATCAGAAACCTGTTGCTCTGCTTAGAACACCTATTTATGCACAAAGATTCGAAACTCTTGCTATTGATCTCTTTGGTCCTCTCCCAGAAACCCCAACAAGAAAGAAATTGATATTTATTGTGGAAGACACGAGTACCAAATAGGTTGAGTTATTTGCTCTTAATGAAGCCACATCGTCAAACTTTGGCAAAACGCTACTTGAGGAAGTTTGCCTATGCACTTCCTCGAAGATTAATCAGTGACAACGGATCTCAATTTGTTAGTGCCGTCATGCAGCAAATTTGTCATTTGTTAGATATCAAACAGGACCTCATCGTTGTTTATCATCCTCAAGCGAATCCCTCTGAATGTAAGAACAGAGATTTGAAACCTAGATTAGCCATCTTAGTAGGTGATGCCCATGATACCTGGGAAGAACATCTTCCTATGAATGGTTTTGCCATGAATACAGCTAGATGTGACACCACTGGTCACACTGGCGCTTATCTGCAATTCGGCAGAGAACTTATTACTACGGATGATGTTCGTCACGACATGAGATCAATTATTAATAATGACAACTTTGTCCCTGAAATAACGCCCTATTTGAAAAGGTTTGCTCGTCGGACTCCTCAAACCAGGAAGCGAAAAGAACAAAAACAGGATATAAGAAAGGTGTATTTTGACAAAAACATAGACAGGCTTATTATAAGCAAGGTGACAAAGTGTGGATTACTTTACATCAAATAAGTAATTCCAGGAACAAGAAAAGTAAAAACAATTATGCCAAGACGTGAAGGTCCATACCTTATACTCACAAACAGGTCTCCAACTACCTATGATATTGCAGATCCTGCTGCACCTGATCAAGTGTTAGGTACATATCACACGAATGTGATAAGGCCTTTCCAACTACCTTCATGGAAAGATAGAGGTCCAGTTGTTAAGGAAACGGGGGAGACCTCCAAAAATCCGATAATCAAATCCTGGCTCATCATCGCGACGATTTCAGAGCCAGAGGGGGAGTCTGTAACAGAGCAACGCCCTCTAACGGTCATAAACGAACTGAGAGAACCAGTTGAGCTCTAACCCTAGAGACTGCTGCTGCTCGAGTATGATTATCAGAGTTTTTTTTGTTTAATGTTCTTATGTTCTCGTTTTTGTGTTGTGTGTGTGATTTCTCTGTGTTGTGCATAGATAGATGTTAAATAAATATAGAAATAAGCTAGCCGTTTAAATTATTCTTCATACTTATGACACAGACATAAATTAAAAACAAAGTTGAAAAATTTATTTTTTCTAGTAAAAAAAAAAAAATTGTTAATTTATTTAAAATTTCTTCTTAATAACAGGAAGGCTCTTTATATAATGTTAGTTTTCAAGAAAGTCAAGAAATTATATACCTTAAGATATAGAGGGAGAGCTTAGCAATTTCCTTCTGAAAACTTAATTTAAACCATATAGTATTACAATTTTAACTCTTTTCATCACACAAAATTTATATGAATTAATGTAATTTATGTTAAATTATTGATAATAAATCTTTTTAACGATAATGTTCATCTTATTGTTATTATTATTCGTATTTACACCAATCAGTTATTCTTTTATTATAGTACCAAGAAACGAGTTTCTATTTATTATTAACATTGCGTTGTTATTGGATTAAATTAACAGTGCCTTTACGCTCATTATATTATTATAAAAAAATTAGTTGCATTTCAAATTAAACTAACTGATTTTAAATATGAAATTAAAAACCATTTACAAAATTATTTGATAATACAAAAATTTAAATTTTTCATAAACCATTTAATATATTTACACACCAAACTCAGAAAAATTTAATATGTAAAAGTTTACATCCGTTTTATTTTCTTTGAATTCTGTGTGTTTTTAAACGAGAACGATTTCTTATTCTAAGAAGACAACGAATACAACAAAAAGGAGTACAAAAATCTTATTTGTAACATGTCAAACATTTTCTTTTCTATAGATGCATGGTTATCCTATATTGATTTGTAGAATTTCTTGGATAAATCCTTTGTGTGTTTGATGTATACTGAAATAAAAATTTCTCCATGCTCTTTTTTGTTGAGTATATATATTTATATATAGATTTTTTTTAAATTTAGACTATGTACTTAGTGTTACAAATTTATTTACACACACACACACACACACACACACACACACACACACACACACACACACACACACACACACACACACACACACACACACATATATATATATATATGCATATATCATCATATGCATCACGTACACACACACACACACACACACATATATATATATATATATATATATATATGTAAATAAATTTGTAACACTAAGTACATATTCTAAATTAAATACCTTATGTTTCTTTTTCAATTATTGTAAAATAAAATATGGTTTTGTTGGAAGATAATACTGGATATAGTATAATATTTCTATTTAAGACGTTACAATATATGACGTATATTTAAGTAAATGTATGGTATTGATATTTAAATAACAAAATTTTTATGTAATATTTTATACAGAATTTTTAAAATCAAAAAATTATTGAAAAATTACAATTTTTTTAGTTTGATATTTAATTATGGTGTGATTAGAATAAATGTATAAAAACATATATTGACAGAATTAAAAATTTATAATTCTTAATTTAATTTAAATATATTTTGCTTATAAAAGTTATTAATGTCTCGTGACTCTGTGTGTCTTGATTACATTCTTTTATTTAATTTCATACAAAAAGTGTAATGATTAGTAAAGTCGTGAAGTAAAAGTGAAAACATTAAATTAATTTTAAGTTTACCATTTAACACATTATTCTGTTAAAAAATGATACATATTCTGAAAATAAATTTTCAATTGTAATTATATTCATTCAGAAATAATGGTACTCAATCGTCAAGATGGATTTATATAATAAAAAAACAAGATTTACAGTAAATGATGTTTTCTTCGTTCACAGGAATCTGAAGAATAGAACTGCAATGATCTATATTTTTTCTTTTTTTTTGTTCAATGTGAGAGCATAATTTATTCCATAATTTATTTATCTGCTTTTTACCCTATGTGAAATAAAAACTGTTTATCAGAAAGATATTTCTTTCAAGAGATTCGCAGTTTAAATATTTAAATTTTCTTTTAACGTTTGATGAAGATAATATTGCAAAAAAAAAAAAAAATCTAAACCACTTTAAAATCTTAGTGTTCCCCTTTTTATTATCTGCATTATGTAAATTATATAGCAATATTGGAGAATTTTTTTATTCTTAATAACTTCATGATGTCTTAGCTCTTCAGAATAAAGAAAATTTTTTGTGAAGCATGATTATTTTAAATTTGCTTTCCATCTATTTTAATTACATGAGATTATTTTTATATAACTCCTATTACGAAATACTTCAAGCATCTGCAAACTAAACCTTTCAGTCCCTTTCATTCTATTTTTATGATTATTTAAAAATTTTTTCAGGGCTATTTCAAAGATAATGTTTTTACATAGACGTTAACTATATGTTTCTCTTTGAGAATTTTTTTATTTAATTTTATTTCCCTTTTTCATTTGGATTCATTGAAGACATTGAAAAGACATGATCAGTATAGTTACATAATTTTTGAATTTTCTCATTGGTATTATGATTTTTAAAAACTATTTTCAAAATTATTAAGTTAATAAATTTTTTCTCTGTTATCGGAAGTTTTTTTCTGGTTTGTGTAGTTTTTTCAGGCAACGAAATCAATAGGATTTCTTTAGTGAGATAAAATCTCACACGTTTTGAAACTTTGTCGACAAAAGGATTGCTTATTTTGCTGGAAAAAGCTTCATATTTATTATAATTCAAGGCAGTTAAAATTAAATCGACAGTATTCAGAAACTCGTACCTCTGGTAGGAATATGTATAAAACAATTAATGTATTTATTAAATAGTTCCAGCAACCAAATTTCCCAGTATGAAAGCATCTTTCTAAATCTTGCCATCAATTTGGATTATTGTCAAATAAAAACGATTTAGTTAACGAACGAACAAGAAAACGATTAAAATGAACATGACGATGATTCAACTATGAAAATATTCGTAAATGTTTTGTGCAAACTAATTGGTCAGCAGTATAGTAAACGTTAACCACCTCATTTTCAATGGCCACACTTGATATATCAGCTGTCACAAGAGAGACATGACCAACGATGCTGACTTCTAGAATTTGCTTCCTTAAGGAGACATACCTAATCAACTCTATCTATCTGAAAGCCCCGCATTAAAAAGTCGCTATTGTTTTGAGTTGGTGATCTCATACCTCAGGTAAGAGAGAAAGTTAATGAGATTATACTTTATCTGGATTGTTTGCTTAATTCATGTGCCAAATGCAAAATATGTAGATATATAACTCAGAATTTAATTTTGTTTCCCAATTGAAGCAGAAAAATAGTCCACACTTTCTCAGTAGTGGTTGATATTGAACTCGAAGTTTTTCAAGCTGAAAAGAGGTGTCCTGCTACTTGACCACAGTGAATGTATTTGTGAAAATGCACTTATTATATTATACATTTTGTATTTGTAGCATTATACTACTTGTTAAGATTAAAATTTTTTTTCATTATAGCGCATCATTGTATATGTATAAAATATGAATTGTTTTGCCCAATAAGCTTTATAAAATATGTTCGAATGAAAAAAGAAAAAGTATTTACTCATTAAATTGTAAGCGTATATTAATAGGTTGTTTATTTAGATTTCCATATTCTTACATGAATATAAGAATCTCATAATGTTAACTAATGTTTTTTTGTGATGAAATTTAAAATGATATTACACACTTCAAAAAATTATCAGTTTCCTAGTCCTAGATAGAAAAAGGCACATTATTCTTAAATAAATGTATTGTCTGAGAATATTCCATGCATCTTTCCGTGGAGTCAAAGCGAGAAAAAAAGTTAAGAACTTCATAATTTTATATTAATTTCTTTTCTAGCATGTTATCATTAAGCATTCTGAGATCCAGTTTTCTGCTTTTATTTCAATTCATTTAAAAATTTCTCAATAACTTCTACTTCAATTACTTTTGCAATAACTTCAAAAAGTTAAAACATACAAAGATTTCTGAAAGTTAAATTAAGGTATCAATTATCAGTATTTTATCTGTACGACACTGACACTGGGCCTTCAAATTACTATTCTGAAAGATGTACAGGTGTAAGTTTATGCTGATTCCACCTATACCACCATACAGGAAAAAATCACAAGAAACGACCTTCTCATTATTTCATAAATCTTTGATATATTATTTAAGTGTGGAAAGAGATCACATAAAAAATATAATCTCTCCCCACGGTATAATTTTTTTTCCAAGTATGTTGTAAAAAAATTATTTCTTACATAGGCATTAAAAAATTTCTAAACATTTTTTATGCAGTTTCTTTAATCAGTCCCTATTTACATTACAGAAGCAGGTTTGAATGAATAAAAATGAACTTAAAGCATTTAATTTTTAGTTACAGTTAGTAGCTCAAAATCAAAATATGAAACGAAATATTTAAAAAGAAACTATTATATACACAGTAGTGGAATTAAAATAATTCGATTACTTACTTTCATCTCTAAAGACCATTTTTGAAAAAGTGAAATAAGTGAGTAGAAAAAATTATATATTCCTATAGCTTATACTTCATACAGTTTATATATTTAATTAAATCTAATAAAAGATCTAAAAGAAATTAGCATCGCGATACATATAAAATCTATTCTATTAATCATCCAAATTTTTGTCTAAAGTTGAAAATGCGGATGTTTTATTTTTGAATTACTCGATTTTAGTCTAAGCAGTTATTTATTTTTGAACAAAATAAATTTCAACATATTTTTCCAATTATAAATAGAAAATTTTAGTCCACAAGTTTTTCGGCTTCCATTAATAAATTGGTTTTTAATTTATTTTTAATAAAAAAATTAAGTGTAAAAAGCGAAGAATTTGAAGACAATTTAACGATAATTAAATTTTGCTCTCACTTTCTTTTTCATTTTTTAGAGTTGTAACGAATGTAATTTAGTACACGCTCACACATTTATATTGAAAAATATATGGAAACTAATTGAGGGGAATTTCAGCATAGAAAAAATATCAACCACAGACAATACCCTGATCTATTCCGAAAGATATCATCCAGATGCTCAGGGCTGAATAGATTCCAGATGCGCCTCTCTAATTTCTCACAACACCCTTCTCGCTGCCATCTTCAAGGGACGTGTTTTAAGTTGTTATAACTTTCTTGTATGGATATTAATAGGGAATATTTTTTTTCGCTTAGAAACGCAACGATTTTTAATTTCAGCTAATGAAATGAAGAAAATCATTGTGAAGCGGAATCTCTTTTAAATCGTGAAGATAAAATTGTTTGACCTGCCAGATTCAATTTATTTCGAAACAAAACAGAAAATTAATTTCTATAAGTGAAGACTTATTTTTCCTCATAATCAAAATATGAGGGTTTAGATATATAGAAATGATACGTCTCAAAGATAAGTATCGGTATGAGTTTTATCCTTTTTTGCTATTTCTATAAAGTGTGTAATATGGAAATGAATAGATTTAGAGGAGAAATTTAATTTGAAACTAAATGCCATTTGTCAGATTTATATCATGTTTTCATACATGTAAATTTCATTCTATCTCAAGATTTAAATTAGTCATATTTAATACTGCTTTACTCGTAAATCATTAAAAAACACTATTTTTAATAAAATTTCTTCACTTTGATTCATTTACATTAAGTTTAATATCAATGATTTTGTTGTTAAAAATTAAAAACAAAACGTTTGTCAACTCTGTCGATCGCTTTCAAATGACGGGATATATTTTGAAGCATTTTTCATTCATTTTTTTGAAATTTAAACTTAATTTGAAAATTGTTATTAATTATTTATTCTATTTAAATATATTCGTAATTTCTATTAATTTAATTATATAAAATATTTTTTAGAATCACATTGTTTGATACATTTGTTATTAATTATACATTTCTAAAACAGTTCAAATTCGTGTGCTTAAAGCAATTGATAAAAATACAAGGAAATTTTTTCAGAAAAGATAAAAGATTAAATAATCGAATTGGAAATTGAATTTTTGATGTCTTTTAGTTTGTTTCTTGAATATAGAAATTTAAAGGATGAATATTTTGGATGATATACAATACTTGGAATATTATTTTGCACACCATGTATGTATTTGTAAATTGTTTTTTTAAAGTAAAAAGAACTTTAAATACTTACTATAAGAAGAAAAGGAACAAAATGCAAAAAATTATATTCTTGAAGATACAATTATTCTAAGCGGAAAAATTTATGTGAAATTTCCATACTATGTAAATTGTGTTCTCAAATGAAACTTGATTTTCATTGATAAAAGTTATGTTTGTTTTAAAATACGAATCTATATTTTTAGTTCTTAAATATTTGTAGTAATGACGTTATGATGATTCAATTCGACAACGAAATGTAGTTTTAGTTTTCATTTAAAAGTTAAATATAAATTTAATATTTAGGAAATATTGAATCTTAATGCAAATTAAAATTTCATTTTAAGAATGTATATAATTTTTAGTAATATTTTTAAATATTTTTGAATCATTAATTAAGTTTTAGAATTATTTTAATGCGAAAAATAGATATTTAATCGTTAAACAATTCTAAGCACACAATCTGGTATGATTTTTTGAAATATTTCCAGGAAAGCAAGCACTTCCTTTATCTTGAAACTTTAAAAATAATTACTACCCAGTAATTAGGAACTATATCTCTATTCCAGAAATTTTGCTGTCCTTTTTAATAAATATGATGATAAAAGTAATTCGAATGGCGTGAAAAAACCAACATTGTTCTTAATTTAATGTTAAGGAGATATGTAAAAATAAAGAATATTGTCGTTAAATATCAGCAAAGCTAATCATTCTTGAAATTGAATTTGTGTAATGTCTTATTTACGAGGTGGTAAAATTGTCCTTGATATACTACTTCAAAAAAAAAAAAAACCTCTGAAGAAAAAATATTATATATATATATATATATATATATATATATATATATATATATATATATATATATATATATATATATATATATATATATATATATATATATATATATATATATATATATATATATAGCTTTGCAATTACATCTCCATACACGATACCAAAAGCATGATGAATGCATATACACTGTATTCTTCACGGACAGTTATAATAAGACAGAGTAATGTGGTAACGTGAGTAAAATTTAGAAAATTCTGAAAGACTGAATTAAATACATGTTTAAACACAAAGCAAATACACAGTCAATAGTTTTATGGATTGGAAATGCAATGCAAGTTAATTTACAAAACAAACTCACACATTTTGCTAGATATTTTAATAATCACATAAATTTATCCTAATGAAAACTATTTAAAAAATTTATTCTATGTGTGAGTTGATACAAGTTCGGAATTATTAATGTATTTGCTAATTAATGTGAATGATTGATAGGAAAAGAAGAGGATGTATCTCTCAGTTTACTTACGAAACTTTTTATGGATATTTGTCATATTCTTCACTAGATACACTTTAGGTTTTTTTTTAGTAGAAAAGTTGATGGAACTGTATGTTTCACGGCTTTTTTAATTTGATAAATTTAAAACAAAGCATTCCTGTTATACTTTTTCCTAAATGTTCAGAAAAAATTTTTTTTTGTTAAAGAAAATTCCATGTTTATTTTTGTTGTCCTTCATTTAAACATATAACTTTAATTTATTTTTAAAATAATGTAATTGATTTAATTCTGAATAAAAAAAGCAGATTACAAAAAATTTATAGCTGAAATTATTAGTATAAAATGAAATTACTTTTAAAAATATTGTCTAAAGAAAAATTTAAGTTTTACTACCAATTATTCTCAATTAATCATAAGTAATTTTTAAAAAAATTTCTTTATGAAATAATAAATTAATTATATCATAAAGAAATTATCATAAAGAATTCAATTTATTTATAAGGAATTTTTTAAACTTGGAAAATGGCAAATAGGAATAAATTATTATTTATAATTTGTATCCGGTAATAGCCATACATTTTGTACTTTATTTTTATTTTTATTAAGCTTAAAATAACAGTATAATTTCATATTATACTATAATTTGTTACTATAATACTATTTTAATATCATTATTTCACTTTATAATAGTAAATGTCATATTATTTTAAATAGATAAAAGTATTTTGTACTTCGCTTAAAAAGAATCGAACATTTTATTTCGAATAACTGTAATATAGATTAAATTATTTTAGAATGCATTTTATGATAAAATAAGACTAAAAAATAGCTTCAAATGATGTTAAAATTCTTCATGCGTCATTACGTTTGAAATTCTTCATGTGTAAACTTCCAATCAAATTGTTTCAGAGAATTGTTACACTAAGAAAATATTTTGAAAGCATTCATTTTAAATCGAATACATTTTTTCTATGGGTTTATTTCAACAGTTGAAGTACTTTTCTTTGTTCGAATATTTCACTTTATTTTTAAGATGGAAAACTAAATAAATATATTTAGTTGAACACAGAAATAATTAAAAATGTTATTTAAGTTATTCTGTAGTAAATTGAAAATATTTTATTTTAACTGTAAAAAGATATTTATTTAAATTATGAAGAGAATATAATTTCTTTTTTCTTAGTATAAATAATATTTCTTTGGAGATTTCTAAAATTCAGTTGATCAACTGCTTAAAAGAATTAATATTGTTAGAAAATTTTCCTTAAAATTGATAATGTTTTGAATTATTTTGCTTACTTTATTAGAAACACGCTTTTCATTCGGAGTTTTATTTCATATATTATTGAATTATTTTTACTGTTTACTTCTTGAGAGCTTGATGATTATTTGAAAATTTTGAAAGGACGAAGCTTTCGTCTGTGATACTATATGTGGAAAAAATATTTTTGCTATCTTCTTGTATGTTTTGAGCAATCACTACTAAACAGTATGTGCATGTCTGTATCAACAGACATTTCTGGTTCAAAAAATTCGACACTAAATTGGAAAAGCGTAAATTCAATAGTTAATATTGATTGAGATTTTTACCATCTAGTAACTATTGCTTCTGGTTTATTTTCTGGTTGAAAAAATATGAGACCAAAATAGAACAAAGATTTAGTAACTAAAATTGATTAAAATTTTTACTATAAAAAGTATTGCTTTACTATGTCTTAACTTTAATGTCATTAAAACCATTCGGAAATAAATTATTAGCCTCTTTAAATTTCCATCTCTAATATGCAAAAAAAATTACATTTTATAAGCCATTATTTTAATTTGTATAGATTTTATAATACTTTGCTTGTAATAGCTAGATATTTCCCTTCTCTGATAACACTAATAGAAATATCTTTATTCATCATCTGTTATAAACATGTAAAAATGCAAGAAAATTGATGAATTCAGATTGTACGCTGTAATAATGTCCCGTAAATGTAAAGTTATTGACAATATTAATTTCTTTTCAGAAGTTTTATTTAAAATTTAAAAGAAATCGAGAAAACTTTGAAATAAAAATAAAAATAAACTCCCTTGAATTTTTTGAAGATACACAGACATTACGATTATATAAATTACTTAAAAGTTTTTTAACTGCAATAAGAAAATATTTTGATTCTATAAATTTATTAATGAAGGATATAAAATCTTTTGGTATGTTAAATAATATTAACCATTAACTATTTTATAGGCAATTAAAAAATCACTGCTTTGAAACTATTATAAATTTGATATTTTATACATAAATTTAACAAATAAGAGAGTTTTCCTAAAATTATTTTATTAAATAATTATCCTAAAATACTAAAAATGTATAACAAAAAATGATTAATCATCTGTCTTTGAACATAATAAT